>CM051017.1:1802700-1927700 GCA_027704905.1 Muraenolepis orangiensis
TTGAGACGTGGACGCACCCATTGTTTCCTAATGAAAAGGGGGGGGGGTTCGCCAACTTGTGCGCCAAGACCCACCCTGGCTTTGTGGCCCTTTTCACGTGACGCGCGGACCAGTAGAACTTTAGGCGCCGGCCGCCCCTTTCAGCCTTCGACGAGCTCCCCGACGGCGAGCTGTGAGCGTGTCGACCACGCAGGCTGTGCTCAATGTTAACGTGTGACATCTTGCGACACCCCGCGGCCAATAGGAGGTATGACATGGTGTGATTATTATTATACATAGAGACTGATTGGGAAGACATTATTATATGTGTATTTACTTATGCAAATGTATAAAAAGGTCTGTTAATAATTAAGCATGATAATTCAAAGAGTAAACAAGGCCTACTGAATTTATCCAAATATATATATAAAAAGAAATAGATGCCAATTAGATAATTTTCATTAAATTCAAGACAGACACAAGCGGGAATCTTAATGAACGGGTTTATTTTGAACATCTAGAGTAGAATAGGTTTCAGAATAGGTTTCCATGTCGTCTGTACTGCATGGCGGACCGTGTGTAGTAGCGGGTGGGTGGCGCAGGGGGCGCTGCTGCAACAGAGGGATTTTTCTACGACTGATATTTAAACCACAGAAGAAGGACGTGTCATGGCTAGGCCACAACACAAAGTGTTAATGTAGTATTTTCTTTAAATGTGCCATTCATTCATTCATCCGTTCATTCCTAGGGCTTCAACATACAAGTTAAAAAACTGAGCTTGTTGTACGGCTGTTACCATGAGGACGGTGTTGATGGTGGCGGAGAAGCCCTCCCTGGCTCAGTCCATTGCCAAAATCCTCTCCAAAGGTTGGTGTCACGTTATACATCAACACTATTATGCGGTATATCATATATACAAAGTTTAAATATAATATATAGACAGCACAGGGACAGCAGGGTATTACAATAGCAGCAGCAGCAACATGTTCTAATACATACATCGGTTTTGCGCTAACTTTATATTCTTAGTCTGTTGTTTTTTTTGTCTAATATTAAACTAAAAGTTGGGTTATCCCTGGTGAGTGCCAACTCAACATCAATGGTTCACATCTGTTTCATAAAGCTAGTGGCTTAGACAGACATTTCACTTTTAACATGTATATATTGTTAGGGTTAGGGTTCAAGCTGTTTCTTTTGAGAGTTGAGAAAGCGTTTGAAAAGGCTGGTGGTTGTATTTAGCTGAATGACTTGGACTACTATGATGACAGACTATGAGTGTTGCATTACTGTATATGAATGTGTCTATTGGCTGTGTCCTAGAAACAACAGTTTGTATTAGGCTGACGGTTTCTATCACTGGCTCTTGGTTACGGGTGATTGCACCTGACGTGTTGACATCAGCTGCGCCTCGACACTGCACATATGCATGCAATGTTGACGGACTCGTACTCCAGGGAGTAGCTGGCCGTGGGGTAGCAGCCCGGGTTCTTCTTGAGCACCGGTACCCGCAGGGAGATGGGCACGGTCTCCAGGCTGGACAGGCTGTCCAGCCCCTGGCACGAGTGGCTGGTGTGGCAGTTGGCCTCGTGGATGATCTGCGGAACCCTGTTGAGGTCAATGTTCTCCCTGTTGAGACAATTAATGAACAATACATCAACGATCAATTACCAGTTAACAACCAATGAACAGTTAATGGATTTGTTGTTTATCAACTAGAAAGATAAACTAAGGTTGACCTGATCTGTATAGTATCTGTATCTCTGTATTTATCATATATAAAAGGGGCCTGCTTCAAGACTGCATAGTGATAGTTGCTAAGCCGAGTACGGTGCCCTCACACGTAGCTCCATGCGGCGACGCTCCTCTCGTTGATGCGGTGGGGCAGGCTGACCAGCTGGCTGTAGTAGTCCTGCAGACTGCTGGTACAGAAGGACTCATCCATGCACTGACTGCCCAGAGGCATCGCGAGGCACTGGTGCAGCGCTAACACACACAGCAGGAAGAGCTGCAGAGACCAGGAGAGGAAAACAATGTAATATGTTTCCTCAGTCAGGTGTTAAGGTGTTAAGGTGTTAAGTTCAGGGCTGCAAGGATTCGTTGATTGACCGAAAATGAGTCTACTCAAATGTTGAAAGTCTTTTAAGTAATTTATCCGGTACAAATACCAATGTTTTCTGCTTAATCCTTCAGAAACTCAAAAAAACGATTTTAAACAATAAAACAACAATAATTGTACTTGCTAATTAACTAGAACGCTGTATCAAATGATCCAATCTAGAATGTATTAATTAATCTTGAATGAATTGAGTCTTGATCAAAACAATCAATAACCGGGTTACTTGTTTGTCAGCCGGTTAAATGTTGTTTGCATGAGGTCTGCATAGAAAAAGGTCTTGGCACTCCAAGGCATGGAGAGGTCCTACCGACAGTGTGTGTGAGTAACAGCACAGACACCATGACTCCCTACAATCTGACCACGGTGATCGTATAACCAAGCAATGTTGTCATACTGACAAAGCTTTTCACCACTTTTGTTTTCTGTATAAAGGAACCAATTCTTAAATATTAACAGACTTAGGTGGCTGGCGTGTGTTAAGTGTGTATTTACTACACTGGCTTCCTGTGCGCTACCGGATTGACTACAAAAACCTCTTACTCACCTACAAAGCTCTCCACAATCTAACCCCCATCTACATCACTGACCTCCTTCAGGAGTACACCCCCTCCCGCACCCTCCGCTCTTCCTCCGTTGGACTTCTCACCGTCCCCCGCTCACGCCTCAGCACCATGGGTGCTCGAGCTTTCAGTTGCTCGGCTCCCAGACTCTGGAACTCCCTGCCACTACACATCCGACAGTCTGATTCTATAACAACCTACAAAACCCAACTAAAAACCCATCTGTTTAAACTGGCTTATCCCTTATGAACGGTACCATCTTTCTTCCTTTCTTCATTTTACTTCCTGTTGTTTTTCTTGTTTTAAACCCTGCGGACACTTTGTGAAGTCCACAGTTTTTTACTTTTTTATATTTTTTTATAATTTTAACTTGACTGTAGCATACATGCTCTGTAAGGTGTCCTTGGGTGTCTTGAAAGGCGCCGAACAAATAAAATGTATTATTATTATTATTATTATTATTATTTCAATACAGGTGAATACATTCACTATGTCCATTGTCTGTTGTCTTGTCACTAAGGCGTTGCACATCTGTGTTTTACACCATAGACTTTGTATTAAGTCTTAAGCAATACTTTGTCAAGGGTTAAGTAATACATTAGTATTATATCACATCATGTTAACATTTCCATCCGCAGACTGCACAATTTCTAAGTTTGATAGCCGGTAGCTGGTAGTAAATACTCAGAATACAGCATATTCCAATCGCTAGTTTACAGGTCCACGCATAGGAGCCACTATAGTCTCACTAGCATAGGAGCAACTATAGTAACCAACAAATAACTGTTCTGTATCACAGGACTGCAGACATGCTACCCCATCCCTCCATCACCACCACATCAACCACACCAAACCACAACTAAAAACCACAACCACATCCCATCCCATCAGCACCTTCCTGTAGCCTTTACCTGGAGGTTCTCCATGGTTCTTCAGTGGACCCGATGTGAGGTGGTGGTATTGTGCTGGTGGTCTCTGGGGCCTGAGGAGGGTGTAGTGGAGTCTCCGTGCCTGACCCTACCCCCTTTATCTCCTGGGATCTGAATGGGCACCCTGCTGGGGGTTCCGTGGGGAGGTCGGGGCGTGCGGTCCGGGGGTGGGAGACGCCTCTCCGGACGTCAGCACTGGGAGTTCCAGGCAACCTTCCAGGAATAGGTAGAACATGCTTTTTGGAGGGGGAAGGTGGGGTGGTAATTGGCTATGCTCATTAGCATCACAATCCTGGTATTAACCATTAGCATTTAGCCTTGAACGAGTCATTCATCTGGAATTGCATCAAGGAGTAGCATTTGGCCCCGATAGCCGCGTAGCCACCAGACTCCCAGCCACTTATCCGTAGCTGGTGGCACTGATAGGTCATCAGGGACATTTGATTATTCAACAAAGGATGACATTTTTCTGAGAGAGCTTTTAGGTGGATGCTTTCCCCCACATCGGTTCTGCAGCCTCCCCCCCCCCCCCCCAGCAGGTACACCTGCTGGAGTCACTTATGCCACTTGTCTTCCAGGAAGTTGTTCAAGTCGCAAGGGCCTCAACGGAGCATGCTCGGTACACGACTACACGGGCACCTTCCAGGGCCAGCCGGTACGCTTCAAGATGACCTCTGTGTGCGGCCACGTACTGAGTCTGGACTTTATTGGTGAGTTCCTTCCTTCCTTCCATCCTTCCTTATTGACTTCCTTCCTCCCATCAACCAAAGTGTGGAAGACCCGGCTCTTGCACACAAGGGGACTCTCCCCATGCTAAGCCATGCCCACTTCACGGCACAATCTCTGCAATCCACTGCATCTTGTCTTCTTCCTTAACTGACCCCCCCCCACACAGGAAAGTACAACAACTGGGACAAGGTGGACCCAGCCGAGCTGTTCAGCGAGGCACCCACGGAGAAGAAGGAGGCCAACCCCAAACTCAACATGGTCAAGTTCCTACAGGTAACTTCTAGTAGGACTAGTTGGTGATAGTACTAGTTGGTTAGGTAATAGTTGGTAGTCCAAGTTTAGTACGGTGTAGCAGACGATTCTGCCATTAAAATGGCTACCTTACCTACACACTCTATATACAGGTTAGTTAGTTAGTCATAGCAGTAGTAGTTGGCTAGTGTCAATAGGGTGTGTGTGTGTGTGTGTGTGTGTGTGTGTGTGTGTGTGTGTGTGTGTGTGTGTGTGTGTGTGTGTGTGTGTGTGTGTGTGTGTGTGTGTGTGTGTGTGTGTGTGTGTGTGTGTGTGTGTGTGTGTGTGTGTGTGTGTGTGTGTGTGTGTGTGTGTGTGTGTGTGTAAACATGTTCTTGTCATTAAGGTGGAGGCCAAAGGTTGTGACTATGTGGTTCTATGGTTGGACTGCGACAAAGAAGGAGAAAACATCTGCTTTGAGGTGAATACATTGAATACGTTTTGCATATTTCTGTCCTGGGTTAGCAGGTCTCCAGGAACCTTTGGACGGCTTGGCCCACAGGAGGGGGGGGGGGTCTATAGTTTGCGGTTAAAGTAAAACTAAATCAGCCCAGCCACCCGATGAATAATAATGTCTGAAACTTGGTATATGGGCCTTATTTAACATGCTGAACATTTTTGCCTCTTAGACCCATAAGGTAATATTTGACAGGGTCAATTTTAGTAAGTGTTCTGCTGAGTGCTGTTTCCTCTAATCCGCTTTGCCTCAGGTCCTGGATGCCATCGAGCCGGCGATGAACAGGCCCTACGGCCGCGAGCAGACCGTCTACCGAGCCAAGTTCAGCTCCATCACAGACACAGACATCTGGAAGGCCATGGACCAGCTGGGAGAGCCAAACCGCAATGAGGCGCTGGCGGTGGATGCCCGCCAGGAGCTGGACCTGCGAATCGGCTGTGCCTTTACCAGGTCTGTTGCTAGGGCTTCACCGTTAGCCCAAACTACATAACGCTTCACCAGGTCTGCTGCTAGGGCTTCACCGTTAGCCCAAACTACATTACACTTCACCAGGTCTGTTGCTAGGGCTTCACCATTAGCCCAAACTACATTACACTTCACCAGGTCTGTTGCTAGGGCTTCACCGTTAGCCCAAACTACATAACGCTTCACCAGGTCTGTTGCTAGGGCTTCACCGTTAGCCCAAACTACATTACACTTCACCAGGTCTGTTGCTAGGGCTTCACCGTTAGCCCAAACTACATGACGCTTCACCAGGTCTGTTGCTAGGGCTTTACCGTTAGCCCAAACTACATGAAGCTTCACCAGGTCTGTTGCAAGTGCCACATCTTAACGGAGAGCCAGACCCCAACTCCACTTGTTTGCTTTGGATGATTTCCTCTTGTCAAACACATACTATTGCATTTAGAACCACTTATTGGCTGATAGGGTTTCCTGGTCACTTGCTGAATAAGCGTTAGCCTGAGGACACACCTGACCTCCGCTTATTGAAGCTGAATTGAAGGACCCTTTACAGGGGATGTTGACTGTCTTTTGCTGATGTGTTTCCTACCTTCCTGTGTGGTTGAACGGCAGGTTCCAGACCAAGTACTTCCAGGGTAAATATGGAAACCTGGACTCGTCCCTGATCTCATTTGGGCCCTGCCAGACCCCCACGCTGGGCTTCTGTGTGGAGAGACATGATAAGATCCAGTCCTTCAAACCTGAGACCTACTGGGTGATCCAGGCCAAGGTAAGACCTGGAGGCTACACCTACTGGGTGATCCAGGCCAAGGTAAGACCTGGAGGCTACACCTACTGGGTGAACCAGGCCAAGGTTCCTTTGGCTACACCTGATATAAGTAACATAAGTATGTGTTAGATTCCGTAGGTGTTTTAAATTGTTTGTTTGATTCTGTATTTAAATTGTGTGTTTGATTTCTCTATTTGTAGGTGGCATTTGCCGTAGTAATGTGAAGGGTGTGTTTGATTCTCCAGGTGTTCAAAGGGAAAGACGGCCCCCTGATGCTGGACTGGGACCGGGGGCGGGTCTTCGACAGGGATATTGCCCAGATGTTTGTGAACCTCGCCAAGACCTCAAGGGACGCCCGGGTGAGGGCGAACAAATACAGAACGGATCTACGTCGTACACAATATAGAGTTGTAACAATGTCAATTCATACCATACATGTAAACACTTATCTGCACAATTATGATTGTGCAGATATGTCCAGTGGTAGGTATTGGTGATATTATAAATATGAGTCTAATATGAACTATTGGAAGGAAGAACCTAAAGGTTGTAGATGTAAGGCCCGGTCTGTGATGTGTTGTCTCCCGTCGGTCAGTGTGTGATGTGTTGTCGTGTGTTCTCCTGTAGGTTGAGTCTGTCATTAAGAAAGAGAAAGCCAAGCAGAGACCCCAGGCCCTGAACACGGTGGAGATGCTACGAATAGCTAGCTCCTCTCTGGGTAACTCCGCCCTGCTGCACGATCAACCAAATGCCCCTCTCCCCCTTAAAGCCATGTCTTTGATTGCAGAGTCACGGTCCCTTACAGCCTCCTTACATACAGTGTGTTTTCTAATCCCTGTCATGTGTCAGGCATGGGGCCCCAGCACACCATGCAGATCGCAGAGCGTCTGTACACGCAGGGCTACATCAGCTACCCCCGCACAGAGACCACCCAGTACCACGAGAACTTTGACCTGAAGGGAGCCCTCCAGCAGCAGATCCACAACCCCATGTGGGCCCAGGAGGTCAGGGTTCTCTCCTCCTCTCCTCTTTTTGTTCTTCCTCCTCCTCTTCTCCTCGACCCTGGGAGACTGATATGATATGGGATGATATGATTTGTAAATGTTTTATTGGCTGGGAAAATTAACACTTAGTAGCATGCATACCTACCCCGCAACAAAACATCCTAACCCCTAATCCCTGAGTTTTGTCCAATTCCATATATAACTTATAGTTATCTTGCTAACAGCCACTCAAATTAACGGACGAAAACATAACCTCCTCCCATCTTCGATGGTAATGAAAGCATAAATAAATAACAATGTTGGCCAAGTAAAATATACCAATGTGCAAAGGAAGTAGAATCTCTCTTCCTGGTTTAAGGCTTTATGAAACCTCCGGTTTTTTTGACCCTCAGGTGAAGGCCCTGTTGGCAGCGGGTCTCAACCGGCCCAGGAAGGGTTCTGATTCAGGAGACCACCCCCCCATCACCCCCATGAGGGCTGCTTCTGAGGCAGAGCTGGGTGAGGACAGCCGGAGCCCACAGCCCCGGAGCTCAAGCTGTGCTCCGCCTCAGTAGGACCACGCTGGACTGTGTTGGCCTAGCAAACACTTTCCGTTGAAGCGCTTTAGGTTTTCGCCCAGGGGTTCGCTGAACGGCCGTCTTTGACACACCTTTGGTGGGACCAAAGGTCGCTGGAACTAGAGTACCGAAGTCTAGTTCTAGTGCTTGCTCTAGTTCTATCTCTGGTTCTAGTTCTAGGTCTATCTCTGGTTCTAGTCCTAGGTCTATCTCTGGTTCTAGTCGAAGTCTATCTCTGGCTCTAGTTCTAGGTCTATCTCTGGTTCTAGTTCTAGGTCTATTCCTGGTTCTAGGTCTATCTCTTGCTCTAGTTCAAAGTCTATCTCTGGCTCTAGTTCTAGGTCTTTCTCTGGTTCTAGTTCTAGGTCTATATCTGGTTCTAGTTTAAGCTCTGGTTCTAGTTCTATTTTTAGCATCTTTGGTTCTAGTTGTAGTTCCAGTGTCTAACCCTCCCTCCCTCCCCCCCAACAGGAAGTGATGGCTGGCGTCTATACGAGTACATCACGCGCCACTTCATCGCCACCGTGAGTGAGGACTGCAAATACCTGCAGACCACAATCAACTTCACCATTGGAACCGAGGGGTTCTCCTGCAGTGGGAAGACCCTCATATCACCAGGTTGTCAAGCTCACTCACGCACTCACTCACTCACTCTCCCTCCTCGCAGAACCTCTCCGTTTCAGAATGGAGGACGTGGTCCCTACTGCCTGGAGTGTGCCTGACGTGTGTGTATGTGGCATGTGGCGTTTCCTAGGTTTCACGCAGGTAATGCCCTGGCAGGGCATTCCCCTGGAGGAAGCTCTGCCGGCCTGCGAGCGCGGAGACATCTATACCGTGGACGAGATCAAACTGGTGGAGAAGCAGACCAGCCCCCCGGACTACCTGACGGAGGCTGAGCTCATCACCCTGATGGAGAAGCACGGCATAGGTACTGTGTGTGTGTGTTCATATATATATATATATATATATATATATATATATATGTGTGTGTGTGTGTGTGTGTGTGTGTGTGTGTGTGTGTGTGTGTGTGTGTGTGTGTGTGTGTGTGTGTGTGTGTGTGTGTGTGTGTGTGTGTGTGTGTGTGTGTGTGTGTGTGTGTGTGTGTGTGTGTGTGTGTGTGTGTGTGGATACTTTTGGTAAATAAGAGACACATACTACGCATAAGAGACACATACGCCAAAAAAGGGAGATTATTAACATTTGTCATTATGTTGTGTATAGGTATATATATCTAGATATAGATATCAACACAGTATTATCCACAGTCAAATTAAACGGACAAAGCATGTGTACATATTCTAGAAAAATCTAAGTCAAATTGTCAATGAAAAATTGTCATAAACAAGAAAAGACAAAACGTGGACCCCCCGCTGCGACCCACTTGTGGAACGTGAGCCACAGGTTGAGAAGCCCTGGACCAGGGAGGAACTTGCATCACCTGTGTTCAGCGTGGCTCCTCCCTCTGCCCTCCAGGTACGGACGCCAGCATCCCCGTCCACATCAACAACATCTGTCAGAGGAACTACGTCACGGTGGAGAACGGCCGCAAGCTCAAACCGACCAACCTGGGCATCGTGCTGGTGCACGGTTACTACAAGACGGGTACGTAGAACTACAGTATGGGTAGATAGAACTACAACCCGGGTACATACAACTACAAGACAGGTACAGAGAACTAAAGGATGGGTAAAAGGCACTACAACACAGATTGAGACGGATAAATCGCCCTTTGTGAGTTTCTTAACTTGCGGGGGTGACTGTGAGACAGACATTACTCTATCATATCAGTGATGGCTGTCGGAATATAGAGCTATTTTACACTTATTTTAAGTACATATCTTAAAGCCACTTTATCACAGTGGACGATGTGTTGTGTTCCAGATGCAGAGCTTGTGCTGCCCACCATCCGCAGTGCCGTGGAGAAGCAACTCACGCTCATCGCTCTGGGCAAGGCCAACTACCAGCAGGTCCTTCAGCACACGCTGGACATCTTCAAGAGGAAGTTCCACTACTTCGTAGACACCATTGGCAGTAAGTCAGACTGTCCCAGTGGCTGAGGTGTCACTCGAAAGCTCCTGGGTTTGATACCCAATGTCTTTGGACCACCGGTCAGCCTCCTTGGGGTTGTTTAAACACTACCTTAATAACATATGCGTGTTTGTAGGTATGGATGAGCTCATGGAGGTGTCCTTCTCTCCGCTGGCCGACAGTGGGAAGCCGCTGTCGCGGTGTGGGAAGTGCCATCGCTTCATGAAGTACATCCAGGTGAGCGGCTCAAGCTGCTGTGTTGTTTCTGCTTTGAAAGACATGGGTACAGCCGAGGTAGAGGAGGAGGATGAGGAAGATGTACCTCAGTAGTCCCTCTGCGTTTGACCCATCTGATGCTAGGAGCAGGGGGGCTGCCACGCGGTGCAGCACCCAGGAACCCGCTCTAGTTGTAGATGCGTTGCCTTGCTTATGGGCAGGGTAGGAGTGCCACCTGTTTTGTGGTGTGTGTGTGTGGGGGGGAAACCGAGTCATCCGGGGGAATCGTATGGGTATACGAGGAGAATTATTAGTTTTACTATTATTTATATTCTACACACCGAAAGGCCATCTGATGGCAGGGGACGACCTGGAACCCTGGACTGCCTCGGTAGATAGATAGATATATATCAATGATCTTTCTATATAGATCATTTCAATTTTGGCTTGCAGCATAATCACAAGGAATTTCATCGTCCATCACAAAAGTCACGACCATAGTCATACACATACATCACATGCGGTAGCTCAGCCCACCTCAAGACTAACCGCTAGACTAGTCCAACCACATAGGCAATACATGGCTCTTAGCAACCGCAGGTTCGATCCCCACCTGTAGTCTTATCCCCATCTCTCTTTAAACCCACTGTCCTAACGTTTTACACTCTCCTGTCTGTCACCACTCTCCTGTCTCTCTCTTCACTGTCCTGTCTATCTACGCTCTCCTGTCTGTCACCACTCTCCTGTCTCTCTTCACTGTCCTGTCTATCTACGCTCTCCTGTCTGTCTTCACTGTCCTGCCTGTCTATTTGTCTATCAGCTGGTTTAAACACACACACACACACACACACACACACACACACACACACACACACACACACACACACACCCCAATCACGTTGTGTGTCTGGTCATTAGCTTAGTGAAAAGTCTCTGATGTTCTGAATGATTCAGCTTCGGCCTTCAGCCTGCTCATTAAGAGCTTTACCTGCTGGACGTCCCCACCTCCCCCCTCTCAGTCAGGAGGGCTTGTGATTCATTCATTCATTCATTCATTCATTCATGAAAGTGGTGACCTGTGGGGAGGGGGGGGGGGTTTACAAGGTTGAGGGCCGGAGCGTTTAGCGTCTATTAAAATCCACTCAGCGTTACGCAGAGGATATGAACGCATATGAATTCATATCAGCACAGCCCATGCTAGGAGTGGCCACTCACAAGTGGTCTTTAAAACTTTTACCTTCTACTTTCATTTTTGTTGCAAATGGAAAATAAAAAACATCTCTTGATCTCTCTTGATAAATAATTTATATAATAATAATAATTATAATATTACATTCAATTTCATATAGCGCTTTTCTGGATACCCAAGGTGCTTTACAGACATTGTAAAATTACACACACAGTAAAATCATTTAATAGTTACATAGATTAAAATAAGACGGATAAGATAGATAAAATAAAAGTCTAATTAAAATAAAAGGAGTATAACTTAAAATGTAGAGTAATGGTATAGAGGGGTGGATGCTTAGCAGGGAAAAGCAAGTTTGAAGAGGTAATATAAGTAATATAATATGTAAGTAATATATTATGCAGCCATATAAGTATCCATACAAGTCATGAAGTGTGGTAACACCGATTCCAACCGTGTTCCAGGCCAAGCCCAGCCGGCTCCACTGCTCCCACTGTGACGAGACGTACAGCCTGCCCCAGAACGGGGTCATCAAGCTGTACAAGGAGCTACGCTGTCCCCTGGACGACTTTGAGCTGGTGCTGTGGACCTCCGGCTCCCGGGGGAAGAGCTACCCGCTCTGCCCCTACTGCTGCAGTAACCCCCCGTTCAGGGACATGAAGAAAGGTCAGACAAGGGCATACTTCATACTGTAGAATATAGAAGTATATACTGTAGAATATATACTATGATATACTCTATAATTATACTTCATAATGTATACTATAATACACTGTATAATATATACTATATATTATAATTACTACTACTATATACTGTATAAAATATACTATATACTGTATAATATACTGTACAATAATACTTTATAATGTATACTATAATATACTGTATAATATATACTATATATTATAATTACTACTATTATATACTGTATAAATATACTATATAATGTATAATGTACACCATATACTATAATTATTACTACTATATCCTGTATAATATATACATAATGTACTGTATAATAATAGTATATACTGTATAATATATACATAATGTACTGTATAATACATACTGTATAATACATACTATATACTGTATAATATATACTGTATAATACATACTATATACTGTATAATATATACTATAATATACTGTATAATACATACTATAAACTGTATAATATATACATAATTTACTGTATAATACTATATACTGTATCATTTATACATAATGTACTGTATAATAATACTGTATAATGTATACTATAATAACATGTTTAATACATACTATATAATGTATACTATAATATACTGTATAATGACGACTATAATCTACTGTATAATACTGTATAATGTGTACTATTGTATACTGTATAATAATACTATATACAGTAGTATATAAACTATAATATACACTATATATAATATATACTATATATTATAATTAGTACTACTATATACTGTATAAACTATACTATATAATATACAATATACACTATATACTATAATTATTACTACAATATACTGTATAATATAGTGTATAATATATACTGTATATTATATACTATAATATACTGTATAATCAAATGAATACGACTATGTACTGCATAATATATACTGTTATACGCAATTTCTACTATATATTAGATGGCATATACTATATTGTCTCTCGCTCTCGCTCTCTCTCTCTCCAGGCATGGGCTGTAATGAGTGCACCCACCCCTCCTGCCAGCACTCCCTGGTGTCTCTGGGCATCGGTCAGTGTGTGGAGTGCGAGGGGGGCGTGCTGGTGCTGGACCCCACCTCTGCTCCCAAGTGGAGGATGGGGTGCAACAAGTGTAACGTCCTGGTCCACTTCTTTGAGCATGCCCACCGGGTGCAGGTACCACACGCGTTCACCTTCACTGGTGTTGAGTTAGGAAGGTTTAAATGTAATCACCTTCACTGGTGTTGAGTTAGGAAGGTTTAAATGTAATCACCTTCACTGGTGTTTAGTTAGGAAGGTTTAAATGTAATCACCTTCACTGGTGTTTAGTTAGGAAGGTTTAAATGTAGTCTCCTTCACTGGTGTTGAGTTAGGAAGGTTTAAATGTAGTCTCCTTCACTGGTGTTGAGTTAGGAGGGTTTAAATGTAGTCTCCTTCACTGGTGTTTAGTTAGGAAGGTTTAAATGTAATCACCTTCACTGGTGTTTAGTTAGGAAGGTTTAAATGTAATCACCTTCACTGGTGTTTAGTTAGGAAGGTTTAAATGTAATCACCTTCACTGGTGTTGAGTTAGGAAGGTTTAAATGTAGTCACCTTCACTGGTGTTGAGTTAGGAAGGTTTAAATGTAATCACCTTCACTGGTGTTGGGTTAGGAAGGTTTAAATGTAATCACCTTCACTGGTGTTTAGTTAGGAAGGTTTAAATGTAATCACCTTCACTGGTGTTTAGTTAGGAAGGTTTAAATGTAGTCTCCTTCACTGGTGTTTAGTTAGGAAGGTTTAAATGTAATCCCCTTCACTGGTGTTGAGTTAGGAAGGTTTAAATGTAATCACCTTCACTGGTGTTCAGTTAGGAGGGTTTAAATGTAATCACCTTCACTGGTGTTTAGTTAGGAAGGTTTAAATGTAATCACCTTCACTGGTGTTGAGTTAGGAGGGTTTAAATGTAATCACCTTCACTGGTGTTTAGTTAGGAAGGTTTAAATGTAATCACCTTCACTGGTGTTCAGTTAGGAGGGTTTAAATGTAATCACCTTCACTGGTGTTGAGTTAGGAAGGTTTAAATGTAATCACCTTCACTGGTGTTTAGTTAGGAAGGTTTAAATGTAATCACCTTCACTGGTGTTGAGTTAGGAAGGTTTAAATGTAATCCCCTTCACTGGTGTTGAGTTAGGAAGGTTTAAATGTAGTCCCCTTCACTGGTGTTTAGTTAGGAAGGTTTAAATGTAGTCACCTTCACTGGTGTTGAGTTAGGAAGGTTTAAATGTAATCACCTTCACTGGTGTTGAGTTAGGAAGGTTTAAATGTAATCACCTTCACTGGTGTTGAGTTAGGAAGGTTTAAATGTAGTCCCCTTCACTGGTGTTTAGTTAGGAAGGTTTAAATGTAGTCCCCTTCACTGGTGTTGAGTTAGGAAGGTTTAAATGTAGTCCCCTTCACTGGTGTTTAGTTAGGAAGGTTTAAATGTAGTTAGTGCTTTCATGGGCGTGAAGAATAAACATGGACGAAAATAATTTCGTACTATAACAATGCTAAAAGAAATGGGGGCAGCAGGGATAACTCGGTCTGTTGGGACTCGGCTTGGGAACCGAAGGTCGCCGGTTCAAGTCCCCAAAACACCTGAGCAGTGCCGAGGTGCCTTGCTCAAGGGCACCTCGGGGGGGGGGTGGTGGTGTGTGTGTGTGTGTGTGTGTGTGTGTGTGTGTGTGTGTGTGTGTGTGTGTGTGTGTGTGTGTGTGTGTGTGTGTGTGTGTGTGTGTGTGTGTGTGTGTGTGTGTGTGTGTGTGTGTGTGTGTGTGTGTGTGTGTGTGTGTGTGTGTGTGTGTGAGATTGTATACATCATTGTGTATATATATTATGCATCCATTTCTTCTTGTTTTGTAACGCCTGCTGTCTCTCCTCCCCCCCCCACGACCACCAGGTGGCGGCAGAGAGCTGCGACGCCTGCGACGCGTCTCTGGTGGCGGTGGACTTCCATAAGACGCGCACGCCGCTCCCCGCGGGCGACACGCAGCACACGGGCTGCGTGTTCTGCGACCCGGTGTTCCAGGACCTGGTGGAGCTCAAACACGCCGCCATGAGGCACCCGTCGCACCGCGGGGGGGCGCGGCGCGGCGGCCGGGGGAGAGGCCGGGGACGGAGGGGGGGAGGGGGGGGAAAGCCCAAGGATAAAATGGCAGCACTGGCGGCGTACTTTGTTTAACATAACATACGTGGTTCATTTGTTTTACAATCGTTCATTTATTTAATCGATACGTATTTTATTTGAACACTTGGGTGGTGGTGACCTCTGGAGGTTTTAGGGTTTCTATTTTTTTTTATAACGTTGGTGCAAAATTTGTATTATTGTGTCGAATGTCCATTCGTTTGTTAATTGGCGTTAATGAACAAATGGCCGTTCGGGTCCTGAGCTCCCCGTTGTGTTGGTTGTTCTCATTCAACAGACCATTAAAGCTCCTCTTGTCTTCGCTGTGTTTCATTGCCCCCCCCTTGTTTCATCTACTTATTGGGTTGAATCTAGAAAGCCAACTTATTGTACTTTTACCTTAGAGGCTCGTTCGATGACACGTGGTGACACATCTAAACTAATCGGTCTCTGTGTCGTTTATTTTTTAATTATCAGGGGAAAGCTAAATTCTGACAAACACACCATTAAATGCGCCCTAATGTTTTAAATAAAATAAAGAGTCTAGTCTAAACATGCCTTTATCACATTACTCAGACATACACACACATTACCATGGTATTCTGTCTCAGATTAAATCAGTCTGGACGCGCCACGGACTGACTGCTGGCAGCGAAGTCGGTACCCAACCTCACCAGCAGGGGCGCCAATGCCCTCCCTACGTATCGAAGAAGAAGACAACGGCCACAAACCACGAAGAAAAAAAAATAATAATAATGGGGCTTCTCCTGCGCACTGTAACGATCTACACCGAGTGATGCAGTGTGCAGTGGTGAGTGAGAGAGGTTTATATTCTAGTTGGAGTCGGACTTTAGAAGTTGCTCAGCGTGTGTCTGTCTCCCTCAAAGGGCGTTTCCTCTTCCGCGGACAGTAAAACCACACAGGGCTGTGTTCCTGTCAGGGTAAGAGAGCATAACTTCTATCATCTACAATGTGATCAATGATTAACTTGGCTTCAGTACTACTGCCTCTTTGTGTTTTGTTTTTTTGCATGGCTTTGTGTGTATTCCGAAACGGATGACATGTGTGAAGGGATGATTGCATAGTTGCTTTCAACTGGAACACTTTAACTAGAGACAGACTGCCTATCAATAATCAATAAGTTTATCATTTACATCGTGCTTCATATCTATTGACACACGTCAGGATTACACAGCAACGCTCTGGTCTGACTGGGAAATCACTTTCTTCTGCATATATTACCATGATACTGATCAATTTTACCACCTTGCCTGTCTACCTGTAGATGTTTAGATGTCTGTTTAAGGTCAACATGTTAAGATTCTCAGGTTTAACAGGGATGCAGAAAACATTTGGCCGTGGCAGACAGACAGACCATAGAACCATGTCTGGTCTTGCATCAAATGTACTATATCCACACCTTTTTAAGGAGTGAACACAGTTTTATGCCGTCCCCCTTTAACACATACAGTAGGCCTACTACATACAAGTACTAAGCTCTAAGCTCTAAGGCTGTACAGACGTAAAACCCAACAAAGTAACTCAATTTGTAGTAGTAGTAGATAATAGTTGTTGTAGATCCCCAGTTAGTCCCAAGTTGTACCAAAAACACCTTTTTTATGTATTGCCCCTTGACCCCCGTCAGTGAGCAGGATGGCGGAGGAGGAGGTGAGGTGTTTCCTGGGGAGGCTGTTGGAGGAGTTCCCGTCGGCCCTGGGCCCCGAGGAGCCTCTCCCCCTCAGGCCCCTGAGCCGGGGTCTCGTCAGTCTGGAGGAGCTGCAGGGGGAGAGCCTGGAGCTGGGCCTTCGTCTGCTGGACACCTGGTGGGTACCTGGGCAAGGAACCACTGGGTCTAAACCTTTATTTATACTTTATTATTCAACGATATTTATGTATTCAATGTGTGTTTACAATTTATTGAACCCCTAGGCTATTTTTACCCTGTTTATTCAACACGCATTTTAACTATTATTTAAACTGCAACCTTTAGAATGTTCCATCCTGACATTCCTCACTTACAGTCAACCCTGCACTGGAGGGAGGGAGGGGAGGGAGAGATGCTGGAAGAGGGAGGAAGAGGGAGGGAGGGAGTGACAGGAGGAGCAGAGAACAGATAAAAGTAACTATAAATAAATAAAGAAATTGGTTGGAGCTCAGGGCAGATCAGGGCCAGGTGTGTGAAAGCTTAGTGTGGTCAATCCCTGACAGACCTTGTGAACAGGAACAGGAAGAGGAAGGGTGGGGTGTCCCTTTCCTGTGCCCTTCATCATTGTTATTTCCTATTTTCAGAATGACAGGAAATAACATTTCTATAGCATTTCCTGTCTGTGAGGTCATCATTGTGTGTGTGTGTGTGTGTGTGTGTGTGTGTGTGTGTGTGTGTGTGTGTGTGTGTGTGTGTGTGTGTGTGTGTGTGTGTGTGTGTGTGTGTGTGTGTGTGTGTGTGTGTGTGTGTGTGTGTGTGTGTGTGTGTGTGTGTGTGTGTCTGTCAGGTCGGCCCCTCCAGAGCTCTCTGCCCTCCTGTGCCAGGCAGCTGTGGCCCGGGTGCTCCAAGGTGACCTTTCACCTTTCCACTCCCACTCTGACACCCAACCCGACCAGGACCAGGACCACGTTCAGTGTGAGTAGGATGTCCTCTATGTTGGCTGTTGACATATACCGTGATAGATATTGTGGAGTGTGTGTGTGTGTGTGTGTGTGATTGGTGGCTGGTTTAAGCAGCCTCATCTGGCCCCAGTCGGACCAATTAGAGTCTGGTTCTGCTGGGTAAGGCTGGTTTAACCTGTGGGTCAAGGCCCACAGGTTAAAGCAGCCACCACCACATAGACTCAGGAGGGGCGCTATTATGGACCGTCTGCTCTGTTCATTCATCAACTACAACACTCTATAATAAACAGGATTCCTCATCACACTGGCTGTGACCAAATCACTTCCCTATTCCCTACATAGGGAAGTGCAATGTGGAAGTGCAATGTAGGGCACCATATAGTGAGCTCATCGGCTAAATGAAAAAACACTTTCGGACACTGCTCTAGTAGCGCAGTAGTGTCTCAAAATTAAACTTGCCAGATCTACATTACCTCTGCTAGGGCTGGTGGACCAACACATATTATGATGATAAGATGATAATAATATTAACCAATAAATACTGACATGCATTTCTTGACTAATACATATAATAGTTGGGTTATTTCCCACTGTCTGCCATTTTTCTTTTAGCGCAATGCATGATGGTCTATATGTGTTTGGATAGTGACCATTGGTGCACACTACTTTTCACAACAAATTATTCTAACAATTCTTACTTCGGACAGCACTACAAAATGGTGAACATACTATGTAGTGCACTATGTAGGGAGGAGGGTGTGATTTCGGACACAGCCACTTACTCAGTCACTTCTGGTCAGTGCTCCAATCAGAGCCCTTCCAGCGCTTCTTCCTCAACACTCTCAGGGAGGTGGGCGTGGCCTGGCAGCATACTCCACCCCCCCTCTCCCCAAGCCCCACCTCCTTCGTCCCGCTGTGCTTCGCCCACGCCATCAGGAACACACGGAGGAAGATGGAGGACAAACATGTAGCGCTGGCCCAATTCAGCCAGCTGTTCAACCTCCAGGTAGAGACGCACGCACACACACACACACATAAACATCTAAAGTGAACAAGTGAACGTGTTTCACTTTATTTAGCCTCATGTTAGTGTTGACCAGTGTGGATTGGTGAACACGATGGCAGTAGTGAACTATCCTTTTGTCCTGCTACCAGGACGGTGTAGAGCGGCGGTACTACGGCGTGTTTGACGGCCACGGGGGGGTGGACGCCGCCACCTTCGCCTCCACCCACCTGCAAGTCAACCTGAGCCGTCAGCCGACGCTACGCAGCCACGCGGACCAAGCCTTTAAACACGCCTTCCATCTCACCGACCGCATGTTCAGAGACAAGGCCAAGAGAGAGGTGTGTGTGTGTGTGTGTGTGTGTGTGTGTGTGTGTGTGTGTGTGTGTGTGTGTGTGTGTGTGTGTGTGTGTGTGTGTGTGTGTGTGTGTGTGTGTGTGTGTGTGTGTGTGTGTGTGTGTGTGTGTGTGTGTGTGTGTGTGTGTGTGTGTGTGTTCATATGTGTTTCTATATGTTTGTGTGTGTCTATATATTATAATATTTTTCACCACTCAAGGCCTTTCACAGCAGTGTGAGCCAAGGGATCATCAACAACTAAAGCAAAGATGAGGGCAGTCATGTGATCCAGGGTTCATGCTGTGTGGTTTAACAGAACATATCACTGGTATTCGGGTCAAGATTCAAGAATTGTATTTGTACAATGGAATGCTTACTCCCCATTCCCTCCTGCAGTATACAATTCTAGAACACAATATTATAACAATACTGTACACAATAAAATAAAGAATGAACATAAAAAGAACAATAGAAGATGGAAGATATGTGTTATGTTGTGCAAAAAGAGCATTTAAAAGTGAATCATACAGTGCCGTACAGTGCAGACAGTCCAGTAACTGTAATGAGTAATGAATATGAGTCTAGATAGTCTGGCTAAGGACTGTAGGACAGTGTAATGTTACTGCCAATGTTATGATAGTGGCAGCACTCCTAGCAGTTCACTAGGCGCACTGCCTGTGGATAAAATAAGGTCTTCTGCAGAGCGGAGTACAGGACGCATAACGTGGTTTATTTCTGGTGTATCTTGTTTACTGTCTACTATCTTGTGTGTCCCTCAGCGTCTGCGTAGCGGCAGTACGGCCGTGGCGGTGCTGATCCAGGACCAGACCCTGACCCTGGCCTGGCTGGGGGACTCGCAGGCCCTGCTTGTGTCTCAGGGGAATGTTGTACCCCTCATGGAACCCCACAAACCAGAGAGAGAGGTGGGCAGGCCCAATGGTGCTGTATTCATGAACTAGCCTGGTCTCTATTCTTCTGTATTCTACTGCACTCTTGTGCTCACTACTGCCCTCTATCGGAATTAGAAATAGCTGATCCCCCAACAGATTAAATTATGCTGTATTGTTCATTAAACATAAAAATTAAAAAATAACTACAATAATATAAATAATGTAACAAAACATGCTCCTTCATGTTAGGGCAGACATTTAGGTTAGAGCACAGACAAGGAATTGATGTTATAATGATAAACAAAAGGCCTGGGAGGTCAGGACTAACTAACATAGATAATTGTTTAGGTGTTAAACAGTTCCAGCAATACTTTGTCGGTTTTCAACCAGGCTTCATCAATACAATTTGGGTAGTATATGTAAATGAACAATGATCAATTCCCCTCCATTTTACCAGCATTCAGTTTTGCTAATTTGTTCGCCAGTATAAGACTTTTGCCGTCTCTAGGGCTGTTGTTCCAACTGTACTTTTCTATTTTTTATTTTTTATTTCTATTTTTCTTGCAGCTTCTCTTTCGTTCTATGAAAATCCCTACTTTCCAGTGAAAAAAGACTTGTTTAAGGTGTTGAACTGTATAAGCGCTGAGGTGTTTCACTGAGAAAGCGTAGCCGGTTGGGAACCCTGAGTCCATACTGTACTGGTGTGGTTGGTGTTCGTGTGATGGATGTCCTTCCCGTGTGATCGGCAGGACGAGAGGCAGCGTGTGGAGGACCTGGGTGGCTGTGTGACCTTCATGGGCTGCTGGAGGGTCAACGGGACCTACGCCGTGTCCCGGGCCATAGGTCAGTCTCTCTGGTGTCCAGAAGGGCCGGGGCAGGGTAGGGCAGTGGCCAGAGGGTTTGACTCCCAGATAAAAGGTTCTGGGTTCGATCCCCCCCCCCATGTCCTGTAGGCATCATTGAAGAAGAACACAGCACGTCTTCTATCAGCCTACCAGCCAACCCAGTGGACTGTAACAACTGGTAGAATAGATGGATCAGCCTACCCAGTGGACTGTACCAACTGGTAGAATAGATGGATCAGCCTACCCAGTGGACTGTACCAACTGGTAGAATAGATGGATCAGCCTACCCAGTGGACCTGTACCAACTGGTAGAATAGATGGATCAGTGGACTGTACCAACTGGTAGAATAGATGGATCAGCCTACACAGTGGACTGTACTAACTGGTAGGCTGATCTAATCATCTAACATCCGCTTGTGATGTCACTAATTGTAAGTTGAATGTTTTGGGATGTCGCCCCCCGGTGGTGAAGCAGGGGTCGTTTAACACCACATTGCTGTGTTTTCTTCAGGGGACTTCGACCAGAAGCCGTACGTGTCCGGCGACGCCGACTGCTCCACCACCCAACTCAGCGGGGCCGAGGACTACGTGGTGCTCGCCTGCGACGGCTTCTTCGACACCGTGAGCCCCGGAGAGGTGCCCCGGCTGGTGCTGGACGCTCTCGGGGGGGGCGAGGAGGAGAGGGAGGGGACGGGGGAGGGGCCCGGGGACCACCACACCCCTGACACTGCCGCTACGGGGGAGGGGGTGGCCCAGAAGCTTGTGTCCCACGCCAGGGTGGCGGGCTCCAGCGACAACATCACCGTGATGGTCGTCTTCCTCAGACCCCCCCGGCAAATCCTGGCCCAGGGGCTGGGCGTCGTCAAGGCAACAGCACATGCCCCCCCACACACCTCCGACACCCGAGATGCATCGGAGCAGTGAGGAGGAGGAGGAGGAGGAGGAGGGTGCACTGGGGGCCGGTTCACATTTGCTATTAACATGTGTTTTTTGAGAGCCGAACTCACAAACCACATGTTAATACCAATTGTGAACAACTGCACATTATTTTAGCCAAGGTAACACAAATGTGTCTTTGGCCACATTAAGGACCGCCCACTCAACTGACGTCCTCTGTGCAAGCGGACGTACTCCCGCCTCCCGCTGGAAATGGGATCTCAAGTGGTCTCACCAGACCACATTCCTAATGCCAAGTGTGAACTCGCCTACTAACGCCGTGACACCAAACGGTGCCAAACTACTGATGAGGTATTTCCCTTTTTTTTGTTGGTCCACTGAACTCAACTAAAGTATTACTAAACGTCTCCATGTGCTGTTTAAATACTGCCGGCATCTCACTCTCTCTCTCTCACTCTCACTCTCACTCTCACTCTCACTCTCTCTGTCTCTCTCTCTCTCTTTCTCTCTCTCTCTCACTCTCTCGTGTGGGTGTGTTTGAACCCTTTCCATGTCTCACAAAGTGTGGACGAGCTATTTTGGGTGTGTCGTTACACTAAAGAACAAACAGTTGCAGCTCATTCATGTTCTGTTTACAAACCTCTTAAGTCCAGCCCCTTGTGTGTGTGTGTGTGTGTGTGTGTGTGTGTGTGTGTGTGTGTGTGTGTGTGTGTGTGTGTGTGTGTGTGTGTGTGTGTGTGTGTGTGTGTGTGTGTGTGTGTGTGTGTGTGTGTGTGTGTGTGTGTGTGTGTGTGTGTGTGTGTGTGTGTGTGTGTGTGTGTGTGTGTGTGTGTGTGTGTGTGTGTGTGGAGACCAGGGATCATTCCCATCTTCTTATCAGTGTTAAAACACAACTTCTGGAAGCGCTCATCACGGCCAGTTGGTTGTGCTCTGCCATGGATGCTAAATGCTTAAAAGATCTTGTTTATTATTTTTAAATACGTCTATACATCTATAATCTTTGTTTTAAATGTATTAACCCAGTGGCCAGTTTTCCATTTGAAGAGGTGTGTTTTATTTTTCACCTAATTACAGTGTTTTCCTACTTTTCTGTGGTCTCATAGGTCAAGTCATAGGTCATAGGTCATAGGTCATGAGCGTCCTCTTCCCACTGTGATGCCTCGTCCATTGTGTGTGTTATCTGAAACTGGAACATAATGACTAATGGTATCAGTTATCATTTCACTAATGAAACCATTTTATGGTTTGCATTAGTTATAACCCGTGGACCCGTTCTGCTGTATATTCCATGTTAAAAAGTCAATAAAGCTCTTTCTAATTCAAACAATAATTTTAGAAAGCTCTTATTGTATTGTATTGTCTTCGATTTGGTTTGATTTAAACACATGATATAAATACAAAATGTTCTTTTATTGGTATAGAAATGTACAACATTAAAACATAGGGACATACACAAGGTCAACAATTGACATAACATTCAGGTAAATTCGGTAACAAATAGCTTTCCGCTGTTCAAAGTACATTCAGTATAACTAAAGCAGCTTTCTGGTACATCTCTGGTACCCAGTTGGTCACCACCAAGTTGGTGTGTTTATAAATCACAGTGGTTTGTTATAAATATGTTTGCTCCATTTCTTCAGTGTGTGTTCAGAGGGGATCCGGACACGTGTAGTTTGGCCCATGCTCTCACATGACGTTTGGCCTTCCTGTCAGTCAATCAAAACACATGATGTTAAAGCTCCTCTTCATTTCCTTGAGGGTATGATCGGAGGACATGAGGAATTGTTTTGGAAGCAGTCTTTGAGTACATAACAGCAGTAAATGGACCTATACACACCTTTCCTGTTCCACGTCTGTACGATTATTTTGCCCATATTTGACTTTGGATTCAAACACCTTTTCTGTGAGTCTTTCGTTGTGACCCTAGAGAACATAAACAGAACAATTAGATGCTAAACACTAAACATGGGTAACATTAAATATGCTTAACACCATACAGACAGCAAAGATCACTTTTTCCTCAGCTCAAACCTCAGTACAATGGAATGCTTACTCCCCATTCCCTCCCACAGTATGAATTCCCTACAATTGAACAATATATGTTCTATAAACTATACTTATACAATACAACACTATACTATAACGATACTGTACACAATAAAAAATAACATTAAAAAGAACAATAAAGTGACTAATGGATGATATTGATTGTGTTGAATTGTGCAAACAGCATTTTAAAGCATGTTAAACTGCCAGTAGTGCAGCAGCATCATAAATACAGTGCAGTACAGTAGCTGTAATGAGTCCAGAAAGTCCAGCAAAAGTATGATAGTGTATAACCCCTTTATAGGCTGAATTAGGCTACTCACACTATCTCCATGCGGGGACAGAACGGGCTTTCCAGAAACACTTCAACACAATGGATGTGGGATGGGTTGATAAAGTTGGTCCCTTTGTTTCTACATGTGCATGTATAGCTTATCGGTCCTTGCCCTGCAGACAGAGAATAGGCACATACACACAGCACGTGGTTAAACAACGAACTGCAACTTTAACCAAATCACCAAACCACTGTCGTGGCCCTTTAAATCGCTTAAACAATATATATCACAATCAGAAAGTTGTATTGCAGAGCAAACAATTTTATGCAGAAATACAATATTATATATTGTATATAATGTGTTTACCGTTGAGATGGGAGACGAGCAGACAGGTGAAGAGGAGGGTGAAGACTGCGGCTTTCATGGTGATGCAGAGAGAGGAGAGGCTTCTGTGGTGAAGGGAGAGACTCAGCAGCTTATATCCTCCGGCACATCACGCCTCCATCCTCTCCTCTCGGACCCCAAGGAATTCCCCTTTGATTTCCCGGATCTGGACTGGCTTTACAGATAAATGCTGAAGTGGCAACCACCAGTGGATGGATGTCGCAACACCCCCACTGTACTTTGACATCGGGAATCGAAAGTGATCCATGGATGTATTCAAATAAGTGATCCAACCTAAAAAGGGTATTTCCGCAAATCCTTACGTCACTTCATATTCGTTGCCTTTTTTTTTTTTTTTTTTTCTTTTTTTCTTCAAATGTTTATTAACTGGGGGTAGATGAACTGGCCTTATTCACTGCTGCGGTCAAACAAACACATGTACATTCTACACATGTACATATCATTTTACATGTCACTTTTTCTGTTCTTTTTTTGTTTATTTATTTTCTTTGTTTATTTTTATTGTAAATATTATTTTTATTTTCATGGTATTGTTTTGGAGATGCGGGAGGGAATGGGGAGTAAGCGTTCCAATGTACCTGTTGCCTATTGGCCAATACAAATATCTTGTATCTTGTATCTTGGACATCTCTGTATGCTCTGAGGTGCAAGGTTGGAGATGCGATTATAGTGTTTTAATTCGTGATTAGTGGCTATGTATTGGTTTGTCGGTTCCGCGCGCACACGCGCACGCACACGCGCACGCACGCACACAATGCCACGTGCATGCGCACACACGCAAGCACGCACACACGTGCATGCGTACACCCACACAATCACACGTGCACAATCACACGTACACGGGCACACGCACACACGCACACGGGCACACACACGCACATCTAACGTGAACGAGTGAACGTGTTTCTCTTTATTTAGCCTCATGTTAGTGTTGACCAGTGTGGATTGGTGAACACGATGGCAGTAGTGAACTATCCTTTTGTCCTGCTACCAGGACGGTGCAGAGCGGCGGTACTACGGCGTGTTGGACGGCCACGGGGGGGTGGACGCCGCCACCTTCGCGCCAGGGGTAGCGCGTATGTCTGCAGTTTGCACTTTGACAAGGAGAGCCTATACGTCTCGAAAAGTGGGCGGAATAGGCTAATAATGTCGGGTATGTGTGTGATTAAAAGCACTGGTCCTGACCCCCACACACACTCCATCTCTCATCCGAATAGAGCCACATAATGTCGGGTATGTGTGTGATTAAAAGCACTGGTCCTGACCCCCACACACACACTCCATCTCTCATCCGAATAGAGCCACATAATGTCGGGTATGTGTGTGATTAAAAGCACTGGTCCTGACCCCCACACACCCATCTCTCCGATGCCACTATGTCATGGTCTGCCCCCCCACTCTCTCATCCGAATAGAGCCACATAATGTCGGGTATGTGTGTGATTAAAAGCACTGGTCCTGACCCCCACACACACTCCATCTCTCATCCGAATAGAGCCACATATTGTCGGGTATGTATATGATTAAAAGCACTGGTCCCAAGTAGGGCTGGGCGATACGGACCAAAACCAGGTATTTTTAGGCTGCATCGCGATATACGATACATATCGGTATTTTATACAAATTCGGTTTTAACTCAATGCCACAAGTATGTCACAAGTACTTTTATTTTAAGACAACTCATATTCACAAGAATAACAGGCATTCCCTTTTAGAAAATATACAACTGCACACTACATATTAACACGTAAATGAAAAGGTACATTGAAATAATCAAAATCCATCAAATAAATCGCCTATATTAAATACATAGGCATACCTCTGCTCATACACAAAATCGCCTTTGTTCTATGGCGATATATCCAGATAGAGACACAAGACACAATGTCAGGGAATTGTATGATTCGGATTTAGACTTCTTCACTGTAGTGTTCATTTACTAGTTGAACCGCATCGTCTGGACCGACTTTTGGAAGGTTATGCAGCGATGTTGTCCAGCGATAACTGTCCTCCATGGTGAATGCCAAGCTGAATGCATTAACCGGAACTTGGGATACACTGCTTCAGCGATTTTTAACGGGTACTTCCGGCTTTCAAATCTAACGTGATATAGGCCTATAGTTTAGGTGTTAAACAGTTCCAGCAATACTTTGTCGGTTTTCAACCAGGCTTCATCAATACAATTTGGGTTGTATATGTAAATGAACAATGATCAATTCCCCTCCATTTTACCAGCATTCAGTTTTGCTAATTTGTTCGCCAGTATAAGACTTTTGCCGTCTCTAGGGCTGTTGTTCCAACTGTTCTTCTTCTAGTCTTTTCTATTTTTTATTTTTTATTAATATTTTTCTTGCAGCTTCTCTTTTCGTTCTATGAAAATCCCTACTTTCCAGCGAAAAAAGACTTGTTTAAGGTGTTGAAGTGTATAAGCGCTGAGGTGTTTCACTGAGAAAGCGTAGCCGGTTGGGAACCCTGAGTCCATACTGTACTGGTGTGGTTGGTGTTCGTGTGATGGATGTCCTTCCCGTGTGATCGGCAGGACGAGAGGCAGCGTGTGGAGGACCTGGGTGGCTGTGTGACCTTCATGGGCTGCTGGAGGGTCAACGGGACCTACGCCGTGTCCCGGGCCATAGGTCAGTCTCTCTGGTGTCCAGAAGGGCCAGGGTAGGGCAGTGGCCAGAGGGTTGGACTCCCAGACAAAATGTTCTGGGTTCGATCCCCCCCCCCCCCCCCCCCCCCCTTATTGGATTGGATTTGAGTTGTTTTACTTTTTAACACATGATATAAATACAGTCAAGGACAGAACGGGCTTTCCCGAAACACTTTAACACAATGGATGTGGGATGTGTTGATAAAGTTGGCGGAGTGGATCATCAATGGGGATGTCGCTCTGCCACAAAGACAATGAGAGCCGTAACGATAACGATCGCGAAGCACGGTCTGGCGGGAAAATACTGGACAGGATGACGAGAATGACGACAAGGACCACGGGAAAACCAGGCGGAGTTTCAACAGGTTAAATTGGTGTTTGATCTGAGAAGCGGGAGACTTTCTGTGAACTACTGCCAGGCAGCTAACTGGTTATCCGGTCTGTCGGATGGAGATCTCCCTGCTATGGATCCCCCCCCCCCCATGTCCTGTAGGCATCATTGAAGAAGAACACAGCACGTCTTCTATCAGCCTACCAGCCAACCCAGTAGACTGTACCAACTGGTAGAATAGATGGATCAGCCTACCCAGTGGACTTTACCAACTGGTAGAATAGATGGATCAGCCTACCCAGTGGACTGTACCAACTGGTAGAATAGATGGATCAGCCTACCCAGTGGACCTGTACCAACTGGTAGAATAGATGGATCAGCCTACCCAGTGGACTGTACCAACTGGTAGAATAGATGGATCAGCCTACCCAGTGGACTGTACTAACTGGAAGGCTGATGTATGTTCATCTAACATCCGCTTGTGACTTGTCACTAACTGCTCTTTCTAATTCAAACAATAATTTTAGAAAGCTCTTATTGTATTGTATTGTCTTCGATTTGGTTTGATTTAAACACATGATATAAATACAAAATGTTCTTTTATTGGTATAGAAATGTACAACATTAAAACATAGGGACATACACAGGGTCAACAATTGACATAACATTCAGGTAAATTCGGTAACAAATAGCTTTCCGCTGTTCAAAGTACATTCAGTATAACTAAAGCAGCTTTCTGGTACATCTCTGGTACCCAGTTGGTCACCACCAAGTTGGTGTGTTTATAAATCACAGTGGTTTGTTATAAATATGTTTGCTCCATTTCTTCAGTGTGTGTTCAGAGGGGATCCGGACACGTGTAGTTTGGCCCATGCTCTCACATGACGTTTGGCCTTCCTGTCAGTCAATCAAAACACATGATGTTAAAGCTCCTCTTCATTTCCTTGAGGGTATGATCGGAGGACATGAGGAATTGTTTTGGAAGCAGTCTTTGAGTACATAACAGCAGTAAATGGACCTATACACACCTTTCCTGTTCCACGTCTGTACGATTGTTTTGCCCATATTTGACTTTGGATTCAAACACCTTTTCTGTGAGTCTTTCGTTGTGACCCTAGAGAACATAAACAGAACAATTAGATGCTAAACACTAAACATGGGTAACATTAAATATGCTTAACACCATACAGACAGCAAAGATCACTTTTTCCTCAGCTCAAACCTCAGTACAATGGAATGCTTACTCCCCATTCCCTCCCACAGTATGAATTCCCTACAATTGAACAATATATGTTCTATAAACTATACTTATACAATACAACACTATACTATAACGATACTGTACACAATAAAAAATAACATTAAAAAGAACAATAAAGTGACTCATGGATGATATTGATTGTGTTGAATTGTGCAAACAGCATTTTAAAGCATGTTAAACTGCCAGTAGTGCAGCAGCATCATAAATACAGTGCAGTACAGTAGCTGTAATGAGTCCAGAAAGTCCAGCAAAAGTATGATAGTGTATAACCCCTTTATAGGCTGAATTAGGCTACTCACACTATCTCCATGCGGGGACAGAACGGGCTTTCCCGAAACACTTCAACACAATGGATGTGGGATGGGTTGATAAAGTTGGTCCCTTTGTTTCTACATGTGCATGTATAGCTTCTCGGTCCTTGCCCTGCAGACAGAGAATAGGCACATACACACAGCACGTGGTTAAACAACGAACTGCAACTTTAACCAAATCACCAAACCACTGTCGTGGCCCTTTAAATCGCTTAAACAATATATATCACAATCAGAAAGTTGTATTGCAGAGCAAACTATTTTATGCAGAAATACAATATTATATATTGTATATAATATGTTTACCGTTGAGATGGGAGACGAGCAGACAGGTGAAGAGGAGGGTGAAGACTGCGGCTTTCATGGTGATGCAGAGAGAGGAGAGGCTTCTGTGGTGAAGGGAGAGACTCAGCAGCTTATATCCTCCCGCACATCACGCCTCCATCCTCTCCTCTCGGACCCCAAGGAATTCCCCTTTGATTTCCCGGAATCTGGACTTCCTTTTCAGACACATGCTGAAGTGGCAACCACCAGTGGATGGATGTCGCAACACCCCCACTGTACTTTGACATCGGGAATCGAAAGTGATCCATGGATGTATTCAAATAAGTGATCCAACCTAAAAAGGGTATTTCCGCAAATCCGTACGTCACTTCATATTCGTTGCCTTTTTTTCTTTTTTCTTTTTTTCTTCAAATGTTTATTAACTGGGGGTAGATGAACTGGCCTTATTCACTGCTGCGGTCAAACAAACACATGTACATTCAACACATGTACATATCATTTTACATGTCACTTCTGTTTTTTTTTAAATTTTAAAATTTATTTATTAATTTATTTATTTTCATTTTATTGTATATATTATTTTTATTTTCATGGTATTGTTTTATTTTTTTTATTGTGGTATTGCGTGTGCGCACACACGCGCACGCACACACGCACATCTAACGTGAACGAGTGAACGTGTTTCACTTTATTTAGCCTCATGTTAGTGTTGACCAGTGTGGATTGGTGAACACGATGGCAGTAGTGAACTATCCTTTTGTCCTGCTACCAGGACGGTGCAGAGCGGCGGTACTACGGCGTGTTGGACGGCCACGGGGGGGTGGACGCCGCCACCTTCGCCTCCACCCACCTGCAAGTCAACCTGAGCCGTCAGCCGACGCTACGCAGCCACGCGGACCAAGCCTTTAAACACGCCTTCCACCTCACCGACCGCGTGTTCAGAGACAAGGCCAAGAGAGAGGTAGCTGAGCTACTTATTTATGTGTTTATATGTTGTGTGTTCATATATATGTGTGTGTGTGTGTGTGTGTGTGTGTGTGTGTGTGTGTGTGTGTGTGTGTGTGTATTTTCATATGTGTTTCTATATGTTTGTGTGTGTCTATATATTATAATATTTTTCACCACTCAAGGCCTTTCACAGCAGTGTGAGCCAAGGGATCATCAACAACTAAAGCAAAGATGAGGGCAGTCATGTGATCCAGGGTTCATGCTGTGAGGTTTAACAGAACATATCACTGGTATTCGGGTCAAGATTCAAGAATTGTATTTGTACAATGGAATGCTTACTCCCCATTCCCTCCTGCAGTATACAATTCTAGAACACAATATTATAACAATACTGTACACAATAAAATAAAGAATGAACATAAAAAGAACAATAGAAGATGGAAGATATGTGTTATGTTGTGCAAAAAGAGCATTTAAAAGTGAATCATACAGTGCCGTACAGTGCAGACAGTCCAGTAACTGTAATGAGTAATGAATATGAGTCTAGATAGTCTGGCTAAGGACTGTAGGACAGTGTAATGTTACTGCCAATGTTATGATAGTGGCAGCACTCCTAGCAGTTCACTAGGCGCACTGCCTGTGGATAAAATAAGGTCTTCTGCAGAGCGGAGTACAGGACGCATAACGTGGTTTATTTCTGGTGTATCTTGTTTACTGTCTACTATCTTGTGTGTCCCTCAGCGTCTGCGTAGCGGCAGTACGGCCGTGGCGGTGCTGATCCAGGACCAGACCCTGACCCTGGCCTGGCTGGGGGACTCGCAGGCCCTGCTTGTGTCTCAGGGGAATGTTGTACCCCTCATGGAACCCCACAAACCAGAGAGAGAGGTGGGCAGGCCCAATGGTGCTGTATTCATGAACTAGCCTGGTCTCTATTCTTCTGTATTCTACTGCACTCTTGTGCTCACTACTGCCCTCTATCGGAATTAGAAATAGCTGATCCCCCAACAGATTAAATTATGCTGTATTGTTCATTAAACATAAAAATAAAAAAATAAATACAATAATATAAATAATGTAACAAAACATGCTCCTTCATGTTAGGGCAGACATTTAGGTTAGAGCACAGACAAGGAATTGATGTTATAATGATAAACAAAAGGCCTGGGAGGTCAGGACTAACTAACATAGATAATTGTTTAGGTGTTAAACAGTTCCAGCAATACTTTGTCGGTTTTCAACCAAGCTTCATCAATACAATTTGGGTAGTATATGTAAATGAACAATGATCAATTCCCCTCCATTTTACCAGCATTCAGTTTTGCTAATTTGTTCGCTAGTATAAGACTTTTGCCGTCTCTAGGGCTGTACTGTTCAACTGTACTTCTTCTAGTCTTTTCTATTTTAATTAATATTTTCTTGCAGCTTCTCTTTCGTTCTATGAAAATCCCTACTTTCCAGCGAAAAAAGACTTGTTTAAGGTGTTGAAGTGTATAAGCGCTGAGGTGTTTCACTGAGAAAGCGTAGCCGGTTGGGAACCCTGAGTCCATACTGTACTGGTGTGGTTGGTGTTCGTGTGATGGATGTCCTTCCCGTGTGATCGGCAGGACGAGAGGCAGCGTGTGGAGGACCTGGGTGGCTGTGTGACCTTCATGGGCTGCTGGAGGGTCAACGGGACCTACGCCGTGTCCCGGGCCATAGGTCAGTCTCTCTGGTGTCCAGAAGGGCCGGGGCAGTGTAGGGCAGTGGCCAGAGGGCCAGAAGGTTCTGGGTTCGATCCCCCCCCATGTCCTGTAGGCATCATTGAAGAAGAACACAGCATGTCTTCTATCAGCCTACCAGCCTACCCAGTGGACTGTACCAACTGGTAGAATAGATAGATCAGCCTACCCAGTGGACTGTACCAACTGGTAGAATAGATGGATCAGCCTACCCAGTGGACTGTACCAACTGGTAGAATAGATGGATCAGCCTACACAGTGGACTGTACCAACTGGTAGAATAGATGGATCAGCCTACCCAGTGGACCTGTACCAACTGGTAGAATAGATGGATCAGCCTACCCAGTGGACTGTACTAACTGGTAGGCTGATCGAATCATCTAACATCCGCTTGTGACGTCACTAATTGTAAGTTTGTTGAATGTTTTGGGATGTCGCCCCCCGGTGGTGAAGCAGGGGTCGTTTAACACCACATTGCTGTGTTTTCTTCAGAGGACTTCGACCAGAAGCCGTACGTGTCCGGCGACGCCGACTGCTCCACCACCCGACTCAGCGGGGGGGGGAAGCTTGTGTCCCACGCCAGGGTGGCGGGCTCCAGCGACAACATCACCGTGATGGTCGTCTTCCTCAGACCCCCCCGGCAAATCCTGGCCCAGGGGCTGGGCGTCGTCAAGGCAACAGCACATGCCCCCCCACACACCTCCGACACCCGAGATGCGTCGGAGCAGTGAGGAAGAGGAGGAGGAGGAGGAGGAGGAGGAGGAGGGTGCACTGGGGGCCGGTTCACATTTGCTATTAACATGTGTTTTTTGAGAGCCGAACTCACAAACCACATGTTAATACCAATTGTGAACAACTGCACATTATTTTAGCCAAGGTAACACAAATGTGTCTTTGGCCACATTAAGGACCGCCCACTCAACTGACGTCCTCTGTGCAAGCGGACGTACTCCCGCCTCCCGCTGGAAATGGGATCTCAAGTGGTCTCACCAGACCACATTCCTAATGCCAAGTGTGAACTCGCCTACTAACGCCGTGACACTTGTGATCGGATCTCTCAAACCACACCTGATGTGAGCCACGTGTGCGTTAATACCAAATGTGAACGGGCCCTGTGACTGTAACTGACCAATAAGAAAGCCGGATTGCACCAAAGAGAGAATGGGTGAGAAACCAAACGGTGCCAAACTACTGATGAGGTATTTCCCTTTTTTTTGTTGGTCCACTGAACTCAACTAAAGTATTACTAAACGTCTCCATGTGCTGTTTAAATACTGCCGGCATCTCTCTCTCTCTCTCTCTCTCTCTCTCTCTCTCTCTCTCTCTCTCTCTCACTCTCACTCTCTATCACTCATTCTCTCTCACTCTCACTCTCTCTCTCTCTCTCTCTCTCTCTCTCTCTCTCACTCTCACTCTCTTTCACTCTCTTTCACTCTCTCTCTCTCTCTCTCTCTCTCTCTCTCTCTCTCTCTCTCTCTCTCTCTCTCTCTCTCTCTCTCTCTCTCTCTCTCACTCTCACTCTCACTCTCTATCACTCATTCTCTCTCACTCTCACTCTCTCTCTCTCTCTCTCTCTCTCTCTCTCTCTCTCTCTCTCTCTCTCTCTTTGTCTCTCTGTCTCTCTCACTCTCTCGTGTGGGTGTGTTTGAACCCTTTCCATGTCTCACAAAGTGTGGATGAGCTATTTTGGGTGTGTCGTTACACTAAAGAACAAACAGTTGCAGCTCATTCATGTTCTGTTTACAAACCTCTTAAGTCCAGCACCCCTGGTGTGACATCACCTGTGTGTGTGTGTGTGTGTGTGTGTGTGTGTGTGTGTGTGTGTGTGTGTGGTTGTGCTATGCCATGGATGCTAAATGCTTAAAAGATCTTGTTTATTATTTTTAAATACGTCTATACATCTATAATCTTTGTTTTAAATGTATTAACCCAGTGGCCAGTTTTCCATTTGAAGAGGTGTGTTTTATTTTTAACCTAATTACAGTGTTTTCCTACTTTTCTGTGGTCTCATAGGTCAAGTCATAGGTCAAGTCATAGGTCATAGGTCATGAGCGTCCTCTTCCCACTGTGATGCCTCGTCCATTGTGTGTGTTATCTGAAACCGGAACATAATGACTAATGGTATCAGTTATCATTTCACTAATGCAAACCATAAAATGTTATAAAAAAAAGATATAACCCGTGGACCCGTTGGCGCTCTTTCTAATTCAAACAATAATTTAAAAAAGCTGTTATTGTATTGTATTGTCTTCAATTTGGTTTGATTTAAACACATGATATAAATACAAAATGTTCTTTTATTGGTATAGAAATGTACAACATTAAAACATAGGGACATACACACAGTCAACAATTGACATAACATTCAGGTAAATTCGGTAACAGCTTTTCATGTTCAAAGTACATTCAGTATAACTAAAGCAGCTTTCTGGTACATCTCTGGTACCCAGTTGGTCACCACCAAGTTGGTGTGTTTATAAATCACAGTGGTTTGTTATAAATATGTTTGGTCCTTTTCTTCAGTGGATGATTCCCAGACCGGTTGGTTGGTGTGTGTGTTCAGAGGGGATCCGGACACGTGTCGTTTGGCCCATGCTCTCACATGACGTTTGGCCTTCCTGTCAGTCAATCAAAACACATGACGTTAAAGCTCCTCTTCATTTCCTTGAGGGTATGATCGGAGGACATGAGGAATTGTTTTGGAAGCAGTCTTTGAGTACATAACAGCAGTAAATGGACCTATACACACCTTTCCTGTTCCACGTCTGTACGATTGTTTTGCCCATATTTGACTTTGGATTCAAACACCTTTTCTGTGAGTCTTTCGTTGTGACCCTAGAGAACATAAACAGAACAATTAGATGCTAAACACTAAACATGGGTAACATTAAATATGCTTAACACCATACAGACAGCAAAGATCACTTTTTCCTCAGCTCAAACCTCAGTACAATGGAATGCTTACTCCCCATTCCCTCCCACAGTATGAATTCCCTACAATTGAACAATATATGTTCTATAAACTATACTTATACAATACAACACTATACTATAACGATACTGTACACAATAAAAAATAACATTAAAAAGAACAATAAAGTGACTCATGGATGATATTGATTGTGTTGAATTGTGCAAACAGCATTTTAAAGCATGTTAAACTGCCAGTAGTGCAGCAGCATCATAAATACAGTGCAGTACAGTAGCTGTAATGAGTCCAGAAAGTCCAGTAAAAGTATGATAGTGTATAACCCCTTTATAGGCTGAATTAGGCTACTCACACTATCTCCATGCGGGGACAGAACGGGCTTTCCAGAAACACTTCAACACAATGGATGTGGGATGGGTTGATAAAGTTGGTCCCTTTGTTTCTACATGTGCATGTATCGCTTAACGGTCCTTGCCCTGCAGACAGAGAATAGGCACATACACACAGCACGTGGTTAAACAACGAACTGCAACTTTAACCAAATCACCAAACCACTGTCGTGGCCCTTTAAATCGCTTAAACAATATATATCACAATCAGAAAGTTGTATTGCAGAGCAAACTATTTTATGCAGAAATACAATATTATATATTGTATATAATATATTTACCGTTGAGATGGGAGACGAGCAGACAGGTGAAGAGGAGGGTGAAGACTGCGGCTTTCATGGTGATGCAGAGAGAGGAGAGGCTTCTGTGGTGAAGGGAGAGACTCAGCAGCTTATATCCTCCCGCACATCACGCCTCCATCCTCTCCTCTCGGACCCCAAGGAATTCCCCTTTGATTCCCCGGAATCTGGACTGGCTTTACAGATAAATGCTGAAGTGGCAACCACCAGTGGATGGATGTCGCAACACCCCCACTGTACTTTGACATCGGGAATCGAAAGTGATCCATGGATGTATTCAAAGAAGTGATCCAACCTAAAAAGGGAATTTCCGCAAATCCTTTTTTTTCTTCAAATGTTTATTAACTGGGGGTAGATGAACTGGCCTTATTCACTGCTGCGGTCAAACAAACATGTACATTCAACACATGTACATATCATTTTACATGTCACTTCTTCTGTTCTTTTTTTGTTTATTTATTTTATATTTTTATTGTTATTGTATATATTATTTTTATTTTCATGGTATTGTTTTGGAGATGCGGGAGGGAATGGGGAGTAAGCGTTCCAATGTACCTGTTGCCTATTGGCCAATACAAATATCTTGTATCTTGTATCTTGGACATCTCTGTATGCTCTGAGGTGCAAGGTTGGAGATGCGATTATAGTGTTTTAATTCGTGATTAGTGGCTATGTATTGGTTTGTCGGTTCCGCGCGCACACACGCGCGCGCACACGCGCGCACACACGCGCGCACACAAGTGCACAATGCCACGTGCATGCGCACACACGCAAGCACGCACACACGTGCATGCGCACACACGCAAGCACGCACACACGTGCATGCGTACACCCACACAATCACACGTGCACAATCACACGTACACGCGCACACGCACACACGCACACGGGCACACACATGCACATCTAACGTGAACGAGTGAACGTGTTTCTCTTTATTTAGCCTCATGTTAGTGTTGACCAGTGTGGATTGGTGAACACGATGGCAGTAGTGAACTATCCTTTTGTCCTGCTACCAGGACGGTGCAGAGCGGCGGTACTACGGCGTGTTGGACGGCCACGGGGGGGTGGACGCCGCCACCTTCGCGCCAGGGGTAGCGCGTATGTCTGCAGTTTGCACTTTGACAAGGAGAGCCTATACGTCTCGAAAAGTGGGCGGAATAGGCTAATAATGTCGGGTATGTGTGTGATTAAAAGCACTGGTCCTGACCCCACACACACTCCATCTCTCATCCGAATAGAGCCACATAATGTCGGGTATGTGTGTGATTAAAAGCACTGGTCCTGACCCCCACACACACTCCATCTCTCATCCGAATAGAGCCACATATGTCGGGTATGTGTGTGATTAAAAGCACTGGTCCTGACCCCCACACACACTCCATCTCTCATCCGAATAGAGCCACATATTGTCGGGTATGTGTGTGATTAAAAGCACTGGTCCTGACCCCCACACACACTCCATCTCTCATCCGAATAGAGCCACATATTGTCGGGTATGTGTGTGATTAAAAGCACTGGTCCTGACCCCCACACACACTCCATCTCTCATCCGAATAGAGCCACATATTGTCGGGTATGTATATGATTAAAAGCACTGGTCCCAAGTAGGGCTGGGCGATACGGACCAAAACCAGGTATTTTTAGGCTGCATCGCGATACGATATATCGATATACGATATATATCGGTATTTTATACAAATTCGGTTTTAACTCAATGCCACAAGTATGTCACAAGTACTTTTATTTTAAGACAACTCATATTCACAAGAATAACAGGCATTCCCTTTTAGAAAATATACAACTGCACACTACATATTAACACGTAAATGAAAAGGTACATTGAAATAATCAAAATCCATCAAATAAATCGCCTATATTAAATACATAGGCATACCTCTGCTCATACACAAAATCGCCTTTGTTCTATGGCGATATATCCAGATAGAGACACAAGACACAATGTCAGGGAATTGTATGATTCGGATTTAGACTTCTTCACTGTAGTGTTCATTTACTAGTTGAACCGCATCGTCTGGACCGACTTTTGGAAGGTTATGCAGCGATGTTGTCCAGCGATAACTGTCCTCCATGGTGAATGCCAAGCTGAATGCATTAACCGGAACTTGGGATACACTGCTTCAGCGATTTTTAACGGGTACTTCCGGCTTTCAAATCTAACGTGATATAGGCCTATAGTTTAGGTGTTAAACAGTTCCAGCAATACTTTGTCGGTTTTCAACCAGGCTTACAATTTGGGTTGTATATGTAAATGAACAATGATCAATTCCCCTCCATTTTACCAGCATTCAGTTTTGCTAATTTGTTCGCCAGTATAAGCACGTCAGAACACAGCACGTCTTCTATCAGCCTACCAGCCAACCCAGTAGACTGTACCAACTGGTAGAATAGATGGATCAGCCTACCCAGTGGACTGTACCAACTGGTAGAATAGATGGATCAGCCTACCCAGTGGACTGTACCAACTGGTAGAATAGATGGATCAGCCTACCCAGTGGACTGTACCAACTGGTAGAATAGATGGATCAGCCTACCCAGTGGACCTGTACCAACTGGTAGAATAGATGGATCAGACTACCCAGTGGACTGTACCAACTGGTAGAATAGATGGATCAGCCTACCCAGTGGACTGTACCAACTGGTAGAATAGATGGATCAGCCTACCCAGTGGACTGTACCAACTGGTAGAATAGATGGATCAGCCTACCCAGTGGACTGTACCAACTGGTAGAATAGATGGATCAGCCTACCCAGTGGACTGTACCAACTGGTAGAATAGATGGATCAGCCTACACAGTGGACTGTACTAACTGGAAGGCTGATGTATTCATCTAACATCCGCTTGTGACGTCACTAACTGCTCTTTCTAATTCAAACAATAATTTTAGAAAGCTCTTATTGTATTGTATTGTCTTCGATTTGGTTTGATTTAAACACATGATATAAATACAAAATGTTATTTTATTGGTATAGAAATGTACAACATTAAAACATAGGGACATACACACAGTCAACAATTGACATAACATTCAGGTAAATTCGGTAACAAATAGCTTTCCGCTGTTCAAAGTACATTCAGTATAACTAAAGCAGCTTTCTGGTACATCTCTGGTACCCAGTTGGTCACCACCAAGTTGGTGTGTTTACAAATCACAGTGGTTTGTTATAAATATGTTTGCTCCATTTCTTCAGTGGATGATTCCCAGACCGGTTGGTTGGTGTGTGTGTTCAGAGGGGATCCGGACACGTGTCGTTTGGCCCATGCTCTCACATGACGTTTGGCCTTCCTGTCAGTCAATCAAAACACATGACGTTAAAGCTCCTCTTCATTTCCTTGAGGGTATGATCGGAGGACATGAGGAATTGTTTTGGAAGCAGTCTTGAGTACATACAGCAGTAAATGGACCTATACACACCTTTCCTGTTCCACGTCTGTACGATTATTTTGCCCATATTTGACTTTGGATTCAAACACACTGGACTGGCTTTACAGACACATGCTGAAGTGGCAGTGACGTCCACTGCCACTTCAGCATGTATCTGTAAATGATGGATGGATGTCGCAACACCCCCACTGTACTGTACCACAACCTCCGCCCCCCCCCCCACCGGTTGTTGGTTGTTGGTTATTGGTTGTATGTCCCTTTTGTGTGTGAGTGGTTGGTTTTTGAGCGTTCCATTCACGACGGGTAAGTAAGTCTGTTCAGACTCATGCGCCAAATATGCCAAACAACATTCACATGTCACTTCGAAAACGAAAACGATTTGATTGGCTTGTATTTTTCACTTCAATGAAAGCACGTGTGTGCGGGGGTCGCTGTGATTGGTCGCTGTCAGGCATGCCCCCCCCCCCCCACCAGCCGGAGGTTGCGTCACCGGTCTCTTCGCCAAGTCAGCAAGAATAACTTTGACATTGGGAACCGAAAGTGATCCCACATAAAAAGGGTATTGTTTCTTTTTTCTTTTTTTTCTTCAAATGTTTATTAACTGGGGGTAGATGAACTGGCCTTATTCACTGCTGCGGTCAAACAAACACATGTACATTCAACACATGTACATATCATTTTACATATGTCAAATCATATGTACATGTGTTGAATGTACATGTGTTTTGTTGTCACTTTTTATGTTATTTTGTTTGTTTATTTTTATTGTAAATATTATTTTTATTTTCATGGTATTGTTTTGGAGATGCGGGAGGGAATGGGGAGTAAGCGTTCCAATGTACCTGTTGCCTATTGGCCAACACAAATATCTTGTATCTTGTATCTTGGACATCTCTGTATGCTCTGAGGTGCAAGGTTGGAGATGCGATTATAGTGTTTTAATTCGTGATTAGTGGCAATGTATTGGTTTGTCGGTTCCTAGGGCGGGCTCGATCTCGACCCATCCCCCCCCCCTCCTTTATCTGAGACGAGTGAGGCTTGTGTGGAGGTGAAAGTGGAAGACTTTAATATCACAACAGTCCTGTCCTACAGTTCATAACAGCAAAGAACACGACACGACATCACAGCATATTACAAAACAAATTAAACACACAAAAACAGATTACGACTCGATTAAAACGCACACGCACATCTAACGTGAACGAGTGAACGTGTTTCACTTTATTTAGCCTCATGTTAGTGTTGACCAGTGTGGATTGGTGAACACGATGGCAGTAGTGAACTATCCTTTTGTCCTGCTACCAGGTTGGTGTAGAGCGGCGGTACTACGGCGTGTTGGACGGCCACGGGGGGGTGGACGCCGCCACCTTCGCCTCCACCCACCTGCAAGTCAACCTGAGCCGTCAGCCGACGCTACGCAGCCACGCGGACCAAGCCTTTAAACACGCCTTCCACCTCACCGACCGCGTGTTCAGAGACAAGGCCAAGAGAGAGGTAGCTGAGCTACTTATTTATGTGTTTATATGTTGTGTGTTCATATATGTGTGTGTGTGTGTGTGTGTGTGTGTGTGTGTGTGTGTGTGTGTGTGTGTGTGTGTGTGTGTGTGTGTGTGTGTGTGTGTGTGTGTGTGTGTGTGTGTGTGTGTGTGTGTGTGTGTGTGTGTGTGTGTGTGTGTGTATTTTCACATGTGTTTCTATATGTTTGTGTGTCTATATATTATAATATTGTTCACCACTCAAGGCCTTTCACAGCAGTGTGAGCCAAGGGATCATCAACAACTAAAGCAAAGATGAGGGCAGTCATGTGATCCAGGGTTCATGCTGTGAGGTTTAACAGAACATATCACTGGTATTCGGGTCAAGATTCAAGAATTGTATTTGTACAATGGAATGCTTACTCCCCATTCCCTCCTGCAGTATACAATTCTAGAACACAATATTATAACAATACTGTACACAATAAAATAAAGAATGAACATAAAAAGAACAATAGAAGATGGAAGATATGTGTTATGTTGTGCAAAAAGAGCATTTAAAAGTGAATCATACAGTGCCGTACAGTGCAGACAGTCCAGTAACTGTAATGAGTAATGAATATGAGTCTAGATAGTCTGGCTAAGGACTGTAGGACAGTGTAATGTTACTGCCAATGTTATGATAGTGGCAGCACTCCTAGCAGTTCACTAGGCGCACTGCCTGTGGATAAAATAAGGTCTTCTGCAGAGCGGAGTACAGGACGCATAACGTGGTTTATTTCTGGTGTATCTTGTTTACTGTCTACTATCTTGTGTGTCCCTCAGCGTCTGCGTAGCGGCAGTACGGCCGTGGCGGTGCTGATCCAGGACCAGACCCTGACCCTGGCCTGGCTGGGGGACTCGCAGGCCCTGCTTGTGTCTCAGGGGAATGTTGTACCCCTCATGGAACCCCACAAACCAGAGAGAGAGGTGGGCAGGCCCAATGGTGCTGTATTCATGAACTAGCCTGGTCTCTATTCTTCTGTATTCTACTGCACTCTTGTGCTCACTACTGCCCTCTATCGGAATTAGAAATAGCTGATCCCCCAACAGATTAAATTATGCTGTATTGTTCATTAAACATAAAAATTAAAAAATAAATACAATAATATAAATAATGTAACAAAACATGCTCCTTCATGTTAGGGCAGACATTTAGGTTAGAGCACAGACAAGGAATTGATGTTATAATGATAAACAAAAGGCCTGGGAGGTCAGGACTAACTAACATAGATAATTGTTTAGGTGTTAAACAGTTCCAGCAATACTTTGTCGGTTTTCAACCAGGCTTCATCAATACAATTTGGGTTGTATATGTAAATGAACAATGATCAATTCCCCTCCATTTTACCAGCATTCAGTTTTGCTAATTTGTTCGCCAGTATAAGACTTTTGCCGTCTCTAGGGCTGTTGTTCCAACTGTTCTTCTTCTAGTCTTTTCTATTTTTTATTTTTTATTTCTATTTTTCTTGCAGCTTCTCTTTCGTTCTATGAAAATCCCTACTTTCCAGCGAAAAAAGACTTGTTTAAGGTGTTGAAGTGTATAAGCGCTGAGGTGTTTCACTGAGAAAGCGTAGCCGGTTGGGAACCCTGAGTCCATACTGTACTGGTGTGGTTGGTGTTCGTGTGATGGATGTCCTTCCCGTGTGATCGGCAGGACGAGAGGCAGCGTGTGGAGGACCTGGGTGGCTGTGTGACCTTCATGGGCTGCTGGAGGGTCAACGGGACCTACGCCGTGTCCCGGGCCATAGGTCAGTCTCTCTGGTGTCCAGAAGGGCCGGGGCAGGGTAGGGCAGTGGCCAGAGGGTTGGACTCCCAGACAAAAGGTTCTGGGTTCGATCCCCCCCCCCCATGTCCTGTAGGCATCATTGAAGAAGAACACAGCACGTCTTCTATCAGCCTACCAGCCAACCCAGTAGACTGTACCAACTGGTACAATAGATAGATCAGCCTACCCAGTGGACTGTACCAACTGGTAGACTAGATGGATCAGCCTGCCCAGTAGACTGTACCAACTGGTAGAATAGATGGATCAGCCTACCCAGTGGACTGTACCAACTGGTAGGCTGATCTATTCATCTGACATCTGCTTGTGACGTCACTAATAGTAAGTTTGTTGAATGTTTTGGGATGTCGCCCCCCGGTGGTGAAGCAGGGGTCGTTTAACACCACATTGCTGTGTTTTCTTCAGGGGACTTCGACCAGAAGCCGTACGTGTCCGGCGACGCCGACTGCTCCACCACCCAACTCAGCGGGGCCGAGGACTACGTGGTGCTCGCCTGCGACGGCTTCTTCGACACCGTGAGCCCCGGAGAGGTGCCCCGGCTGGTGCTGGACTATCTCGGGGGGGGTGAGGAGGAGCGGGAGGGTCCGACACCCCCGCTGCCGCTACGGGGGAGGGGGTGGCCCAGAAGCTTAGCAATGCAAACCATAAAATGGTTTGCATTGGTTATAACCCGTGGACCCGTTCTGCTGTATATTTCATGTTAAAAAGTCAATAAAGCTCTTTCTAATTCAAACAATCATTTAAAAAAGCTCTTATTGTATTGTATTGTATTGTCTTCGATTTGGTTTGATTTAAACACATGATATAAATACAAAATGTTCTTTTATTGGTATAGAAATGTACAACATTAAAACATAGGGACATACACAGGGTCAACAATTGACATAACATTCAGGTAAAGTCGGTAACAGCTTTTCATGTTCAAAGTACATTCAGTATAACTAAAGCAGCTTTCTGGTACATCTCTGGTACCCAGTTGGTCACCACCAAGTTGGTGTGTTTATAAATCACAGTGGTTTGTTATAAATATGTTTGGTCCTTTCTCGGGATGATTCCAACGGTGTTGGTGTGTGTTCAGAGGGGATCCGGACACGTGTCGTTTGGCCCATGCTCTCACATGACGTTTGGCCTTCCTGTCAGTCAATCAAAACACATGACGTTAAAGCTCCTCTTCATTTCCTTGAGGGTATGATCGGAGGACATGAGGAATTGTTTTGGAAGCAGTCTTTGAGTACATAACAGCAGTAAATGGACCTATACACACCTTTCCTGTTCCACGTCTGTACGATTGTTTTGCCCATATTTGACTTTGGATTCAAACACCTTTTCTTTGAGTCTTTCGTTGTGACCCTAGAGAACATAAACAGAACAATTAGATGCTAAACACTAAACATGGGTAACATTAAATATGCTTAACACCATACAGACAGCAAAGATCACTTTTTCCTCAACTCAAACCTCAGTACAATGGAATGCTTACTCCCCATTCCCTCCCACAGTATGAATTCCCTACAATTGAACATAAACTATACTTCTATAAACTATACTTTAACGATACTGTACACAATAAAAAATAACATTAAAAAGAACAATAAAGTGACTAATGGATGATATTGATTGTGTTGAATTGTGCAAACAGCATTTTAAAGCATGTTAAACTGCCAGTAGTGCAGCAGCATCATAAATACAGTGCAGTACAGTAGCTGTAATGAGTCCAGAAAGTCCAGTAAAAGTATGATAGTGTATAACCCCTTTATAGGCTGAATTAGGCTACTCACACTATCTCCATGCGGGGACAGAACGGGCTTTCCAGAAACACTTCAACACAATGGATGTGGGATGGGTTGATAAAGTTGGTCCCTTTGTTTCTACATGTGCATGTATCGCTTATCGGTCCTTGCCCTGCAGACAGAGAATAGGCACATACACACAGCACGTGGTTAAACAACGAACTGCAACTTTAACCAAATCACCAAACCACTGTCGTGGCCCTTTAAATCGCTTAAACAATATATATCACAATCAGAAAGTTGTATTGCAGAGCAAACTATTTTATGCAGAAATACAATATTATATATTGTATATAATATGTTTACCGTTGAGATGGGAGACGAGCAGACAGGTGAAGAGGAGGGTGAAGACTGCGGCTTTCATGGTGATGCAGAGAGAGGAGAGGCTTCTGTGGTGAAGGGAGAGACTCAGCAGCTTATATCCTCCGGCCGCACTTCACGCCTCCATCCTCTCCTCTCGGACCCCAAGGAATTCCCCTTTGATTTCCCGGAATCTGGACTTCCTTTTCAGACACATGCTGAAGTGGCAACCACCAGTGGATGGATGTCGCAACACCCCCACAACCTCCTCCCACAACGGAGGTTGCGTCACCGGTCTCTTCACCAAGCCAGCAATAATTACTTTGACATCGGGAATCGAAAGTGTTTTTTTTTGTTTTTTTTCTTCAAATGTTTATTAACTGGGGGTAGATGAACTGGCCTTATTCACTGCTGCGGTCAAACAAACAAAACACACGTACATTCAACACATGTTGTAGAGTATTAGGTCATTTACGTCCTTATACCTACTGTGAGCGTATATTGTTCTGTTATATGTATTACGGTAGGATTCTAATTGGAAATGACGTCACCACGTCAAGGTGTACATCTGGCGCTGCCGCGCGCCCGTCTGTCTGTGATCACCTCATGGCATGTTCGTGTAAGCCAACGCAAATACATATGCCGGATAGGCTAAAGATATGAGTGTGTCCCGCCTACTTCGTATCCTACGCAAGGAACAGCTGAGTATCCACTCTACTGCTCTACACATGTACATATCATTTTACATGTCACTTTTTCTGTTATTTTTTTGTTTATTTTTATTGTAAATATTATTTTTATTTTCATGGTATTGTTTTGGAGATGCGGGAGGGAATGGGGAGTAAGCGTTCCAATGTACCTGTTGCCTATTGGCCAACACAAATATCTTGTATCTTGTATCTTGGACATCTCTGTATGCTCTGAGGTGCAAGGTTGGAGATGCGATTATAGTGTTTTAATTCGTGATTAGTGGCTATGTATTGGTTTGTCGGTTCCTAGGGGGGGCTCGATCTCGACCCATCCCCCCCCCCCCTCCTTTATCTGAGACGAGTGAGGCTTGTGTGGAGGTGAAAGTGGAAGACTTTAATATCACAACAGTCCTGTCCTACAGTTCATAACAGCAAAGAACACGACACGACACACACACACACACGACACACACACACACACACGCATTTAACTTAACTAGAAAACAATTCAATTGATTGCAGAGACCCGATTTGAGTCTACAGAGCGGAGGTTTCCCGTGCTGCCAGTCGTGTGTTCACTAGTGATGTGTCGGTCGCGAACGAGCCGGCTCAAAGAGCCGGCTCTTTTTAGTGAACGACGGGAGCCGGCTCGCACGCGCGAACGAGCCGTTATTGATTTATTTGTTACCGGTGCTCCGCGTACATGCAGTGACTAACTGTCGCGCGCATGCTGTGCATCACGTGAGGATAGATAAGGAGGAGGGGCGGCGCGTGCTCAGTGCTGATTGCTAACAGAGGGAGAGGAGAACACACGGGGAAGTGTCAGTTTGCGTCGCGCTAATAAGATGTGTGAAAGTAGGAAAATAAGCAGCATTTGGCTGCATTTTAACAATTGTGCAAACACAAAGGGATAATTTGCAACATGAAGCTCTCATATAGAGCAGGGTCCACAAACCACCTCCACAGGCACTTGAGAACTGTGCATCCAACAGTTCAGTTGGAAGAAAAAAGGCAGACTGCCTGCTTCTGCCAGTGGTCTACTCCACCTGTTGCTGCTGCAGCTACAGGATCTACCCCCCATGCGTCAGGTACCCAAACACCAACAGCTACACAGACCTCAATAAGCCTATATCAAAGGCAATGAATGACCCCAGCTAGACAGAACATAGTGGATGAAGAATTGGCCAAAATGATTGCAAGTGATTTCCAACCATTTTCCATTGTGGAGGACAAGGGATTCCGAAGCTTCACACAGGCTCTCAATCCAATGTATGTTTTAAAACAGGGCAGATAATAACAGAGAGAGTAAACCGGATCAACCCTCTAAGCTGAGGCACTTGGTCTTCCTCAATGCCAATCTGCCCTGAAAAGAAGAAGAAAAGGTTACAGTTTGATAGTTGACGGTGGTAAGTTCATTAGAGACTGTTTTATACTGCTGTTTTGCACATTACAATACATTTATTTTTATTATGTTTTTTTTATGATAGAGACTGTTATTTGCTGCTGTTTTTAGCATTGCAATATATTTATTTTCATTATGTTATTTATTTATGATTATTTATATTTTTTAAGATTTTATGTCAGCTGTTGCTGTCTTTTGTTCTATAGTTTATACTGAAATAGAGCCCTGCTGTTTTGTTAGGGCTTTTTGTTTAAATAAAAATGTCAAATATACAAAAATACAGTAGCTGTCCTTTTTTTAAACGTCTATGCTTAAGTTGTTCTAGGTGTTGCTATCTGCTTTGTGTAGCGTGGTTCTACAAGCAAGTCAGTGCATTCATTGGGTGGTATCAGAGTTACAAGGGTCTGGAAATGCAATGAAAACAATTGGCCACAGCTAATCATTTATATTAAAATTAAAATGTTGTACTTTTGAATACTTCAGTACAAAGGATGTATTGAATAATTTAAGTGATATATGTGTACACATATAAATAATTAGTCAAAATAGGGCTAAATTTGATTGAATTCTAAAAGGTATATGTGGTAAAATAGAAGAGCCGTTTGAGAGCCGAAAGAGCCGGCTCTTCTTGGTGAGCCGAGCCAAATGAGCCGGCTCACTCAAAAGAGCCGGAATTCCCATCACTAGTGTTCACAGCGTCTGGTGTCTCCCGGAGTTGAGCCTCTGGTGCCCCCTGCTGGCGACCTGTCTCTCGGTCAGCAGGTAGCACATGATGCACCACACGCTCTCTTCCGGAGCGATCTGCACGCCACTCGACGTCCGGATGGCCCGCAGCGCGCACGAGCCTGCGGCGTGGAGATGTGAATACCTAGAGGTCAGGGGTCACAGCTCTGTCCGCCTAGATACTTGACTACCGTCACCTTGAAATGGCACAGCTAAGAGGAGGCAGTCAGCTGAAAGGTTTTTTTTTAGTATTCAGGCTGCGTCTGATTGGCCCAAATCCTCCATGTAATTACATGGTGGTCACATTATGGTCACTTGGTCACTTGGTGATAGTTTCAGCCAATCACAAACAGTGACCGATCACTTGGTCTATTAGCCAACTCATAGAAATACAGCAAACCAGTAGCCATTTTGAACACTTAGAACTTTTTGTAGCTAGTCCAATGCAATATAATGTTGTGATTGTTCGTACCGAGGAGGAAGTAGGCCGTGGCGCAGATTATGAGGACGATGAGGAAGATGGTCCCCAGCCCGAGGTCCCCCACACCACAGGCGTTGGCACACGCACAGGGGCTGCCCACCCACACCTGCAGGGGCCGGGCCGTGCGAGGGTCCCGTGGGAGAACGAGGGGCACGGAGTGGTTTGCCGTACAGCGGTAATGCACGACGGTCATCGGGTGGTCGACATGCGCTGTGGCTGGGGAGGGAGGGAGGGGGGGGGGAGGGAGGGAGGGAGGGCAGGAGGGAGGGAGGGCGAGATAGAGAGAGACAGAGAGGAGAGAGAGAATTAATGCAAGATACAAGATACAAGATTTGTATTGGCAATTGGCAAGTACAATGGAACGCTTTCCCGCAGTGTGAATTTGTAAAACAATACTATAAAAATACTATATATAATAAAAATGAACATAAAAAGAACAATAAAGTGACAGATGGATAAAATGTACATGTGTTGAATTGTGCAAAACGATTTAAAAGCATTTAAAGTGCCAGTAGTGCAGCAGCATCATGAATACAGTGCAGTACAGTGAAGTAACTGTAATGAGTCCAGAATGTCCAGCAAAGTATGATAGTGTCATGTTAATGACATGTTATGATAGTGTAATGTTAATGACATGTTATGATAGTGTAATGTTAATGACATGTTATGATAGTGTAATGTTAATGAAATGTTATGATAGTGTAATGTTAATGACATGTTATGATAGTGTAATGTTAATGACATGTTATGATAGTGTAATGTTAATGACATGTTATGATAGAGTAATGTTAATGACATGTTATGATAGAGTAATGTTAATGACATGTTATGATAGTGTAATGTTAATGGCATGTCATGATAGTGTAATGTTAATGACATGTTATGATAGTGTAATGTTAATGACATGTTATGATAGTGTAATGTTAATGACATGCTATGATAGTGTAATGTTAATGACATGTTATGATAGTGTAATGTTAATGACATGTTATGATAGTGTAATGTTAATGACATGTTATGATAGTGTAATGTTAATGACATGTTATGATAGTGTAATGTTAATGACATGTTATGATGGTGGCAGCCCTCCCAGCAGTTCAGTGCCTGTGGATAACAACTATCCTTCATGGGTGTTTTCCTATGGGGAAAGAGCCTGGCAGTGCGGTGGGGTCTTACTGAAGTAGGAGACGGACAGCGTCCTGGTGGTGTCGTTGTAGTGGAACACACTTCCCTCGTGGAGGCCGTAGTTCTCATAGCGGCTGATGGAGCCTGCATGCCTGAGACACCACCACCACCACCACCACCACCAAGTCAAGTCAAGTTTATTGTCACTTCACAGTTTACACAAGTATAAAGCAGTGATGTGAAAATCTTATGTGCAATACCTGACGACAGACAGCAGTTATAAAAATAAGATAAAAATTGATAAAAATAGAATAAAGATAGAATAAATAAAAAATAAAAATGCAATTTATAAAATGCAAAATATCAGCACAGAAAAGAGCAATATGTATATATAAATCAATGTAATAAAATATACATTGTTATATGCTATACGCCCTTGTTCAGCAGCCTGATGGCCTGACTGTGGAAGCTATCTCTAAGCCTATTTGATACCACTTGATACTGAGGTATCGCCTGCCTGACGGTAACAGTGAGTACAGTTCGTGGCTGGGGTGGGCAATGTCTTTATGATGCGTTTGGCCTTGGCCACGAACCGCTGGTTGTATATATCCAGTAGGGAGGGGAGCTCACCTCCAACGATATACTGGGCCGTCCCACCACCCTTTGAAGCGTTCTGCGCTCGAGTGCGGTGCAGTTCCCGTACCAGGCGGTGATACACCCTGTAAGAACACTCTCCATGGTGCCGGTATAGAATGTTCTCAGGATGCGGGGGCCCATGCTGAATTTCTTCAGACGCCTGAGGAAATCCAGGCGTTGTTTGGCCCTTTTCACCACGTGTGTGGTGTGCGTGGACCATGTGAGGTCCTCGGAGATGTGCACGCCGAGGAACCACATGTTAGAGTTGCTCTCCACACAGACTGTTGACCCAGATGCAACCAAAGGCCACTTCAAAGAACGTGATTGGTCAGTACTACTTGGACTGCAAACAGACTAAAAACAGGACTACAAATGGACGACAAATGGAAAGCAGAATGCTGCAGATCCAAAAACACGTCCCTCGACAACAGATTCTGCATTCATATGCAGAGGAGATGAGCCCCTCACCAGGCTGTCTATTTACTTATAGTTTGCCTTTCTTTTTTATGTATAAAATATTGAGATGAACCATTACAACAATAAAGGGGCGTTACTCTAAGAGAAATTCTTGTTTAGTGTTGGTGTTTAGGGTGTTTTTTGAGTGTTTTGTGTTTGACTTAGTGTTTAGTGTTTAGTTAAATCGGGGCCCTTTAAAACACAGAGGAAGTCTGTGAAAGAAAGACTCTCCTTTGTGAAACCCCTAAACTTGCTTAAGTCCTGACATTAATAGCTCTTAGCATGTTGTATATGTTAGCAAGTGTATGTCCTTAATGTTGTTAACACGCTCTTATCACAGCTACTTAAGCAGGTGACCTAGCAGTACGAAATTGTGTTATTCATCTTGTCAATATGAATACTTGTGAACTGCTGTATTTATATGTTTGCGTACCCCAGTGTTATGCTATTGTCTGCTTCAACTAATGTACACCTTGTAAGTCGCTTTGGATAAAAGCGTCTGCCAAATGCCCTAAATGTAAATGTAAATGTAAAAGTCGTATAAACACGGAGGAAGGGCAAAGAAACATGTTAAAGTTCAGCTTTCTGAGAAAAGGGAAACAGTTACGAGACCAGTCCACAAGAAATGGGAAGAAAAAAGAAGAAGTCCACCGTCCACTGGTTCTTGGACGTGTCTGTGTGTGTGTGTATAAATAGCCATTTTTGTCTAATCATCAACAATTGAGCTGTAAGAGCTCTAGCCCCCCGTTAGCGGGGCTAGGGTTGGTTGGGTGTTGTAAACATGTGGCCTGTGAAGCCCTTTGAGACTGGAACTGTGATTAAAGGCTATACAAATACAATTGACTTGACTTGAAAGACACCAGTTTCCAGTGCTCAGTGAGAAAGACTGCAAACATGTTTTGAATTGAGACAACACAGCGTTCTGTTAAACATCATTCATAGTTGCCGTGTGAGAACTGTGCCTCTGAAGTGTTAAATAAATGTCATGGCCGTTGGTGGACTGCCCACACACTTCGCGGTGACTATAAGATCTGCTTATGGGACACCCCTCTTGTAACACTGGATCTCGGATAGTTTGAAAAACATACTGAAAGATTTCTGAACTGTAAATAGTAATTTAATAGAATTGGACTGCCTTTTATAATGGACTGCCTTTTATATAGCACTTTTATCCAAAGTGCTTTACAAGTCATTCCTCACATTCACCCATTCATACACCCATTTAATCACCGACGGTGGAGTCAGCAGTTAGGGTTAGGGTGTCTGTTTTTGCTAGGAGGAGCCAGGGGGATCAAACCAGCAACCTTCCGGTTGTGACGTGACCGCTCTACTTCCTGAGCTACAGCCGCCCCAATAGCAGATACAAGGTTTAGTCCCGCCCACCTGGCTATGAGACACGCCCACCTGACTATGAGACACGCCCACCTGACAATGAGACACGCCCACCTGACAATGAGACACGCCCACCTGACAATGAGACACGCCCACCTGGCCATGATACACAACCACTTGACTATGAGACACGCCCACCTGACTATGAGACACGCCCACCTGACTATGAGACACGCCCACCTGGCCATGATACACACCCACTTGACTATGAGACACGCCCACCTGACTATGAGACACGCCCACCTGGCCATGATACACACCCACTTGACTATGAGACATGCCCACCTGACTATGAGACACGCCCACCTGACTATGAGACACACGTCTGACTATGAGACACGCCCACCTGACTATGAGACACGCCCACCTGACTATAAGACACGCCCACCTGACTATGAGACACACGTCTGACTATGAGACACGCCCACCTGACTATGAGACACGCCCACCTGAATATGAGACACACCCACCTGAATATGAGACACGCCCACCTGACTATGAGACACGCCCACCTGAATATGAGACACGCCCACCTGACTATGAGACACGCCCACCTAACATGAGACCCATGATACACACCCACCTGACTATGAGACATGCGGCCACGTCGCTGCACTCGGTCCCCGCCAGCTCCCAGGGCTCCACCAGTGGGAGACACGGGCTGAAGGCCAGCGAGACCTCGTCGTCCGGGACCCCCGGCACCGGCCTCAGGAACCCCCCCCGGTCCCCGACCCCGTCCAGGTTGATGACGCCGCTTCCGTCCTTCATGATGCACTGACAGCCGTTCACCTTGATACAGTGTGTCTCCACCGGCACGACCGGGGAGGTCTGGATCATCACACACACCCACACCGCACCCAGGAGGTACATGAGACTCATGGCTGACAGAGAGCAGGTCCGCTTAGAGGTCAAGGTGTGGTCTGTTTCAAGGTGGATGTGGTCTGTTTCAAGCTGGGTGTGGTCTGTTTAGAGATGGTGTGGCGGTGGAAGGTATAGTGATCCAATTTGGTGGGTAGTTTAGTCCTTCTGAGTGGTATAGTCTGCTCTGGGTGGTATAGTCTGCTCTGAGTGGTATAGTCTTCTCCGGGTTGGATAGTCTGGTCTGGGTGGTATAGTCCTCTCTGGGTGGTATAGTCTTCTCTGGATGGTATAGTCTTCTCTGGGTGGGATAGTCTGGTCTGGGTGGTATAGTCCTCTCTGGGTGGTATAGTCCTGTCTGGGTGGTATAGTCTTCTCTGGGTGGGATAGTCTACTCTGGGTGGTATAGTCTTCTCTGGGTGGGATAGTCCTCTCTGCGTGGTATAGTCTTCTCTGGGTGGTATAGTCTTCTCTGGGTGGTATAGTCTACTCTGGGTGGTATAGTCCTCTCTGGGTGGGATAGTCTTCTCTGGGTGGGATAGTCTTCTCTGGTGGATGTCCTCTGGGTGTATAGTCCTCTCTGGGTGGTATAGTCTTCTGGGGTATAGTCTTCTCTGGGTGGGATAGTCTGGTCTGGTTGTGTAGCAGGGCTGATCCAGCCTCTTTCTCGCACCCCAGTGACACAAAGAAGGTAATTAGAGAGGGAACGCCATTCCTGGGATGTCAAGATGTCACATGTCTCCCGGCTGTACCTCAACAACAGGTCTCTGAACACAGCTCTACGTGTTCACCCACAGACACGTCCTCCACTACTATGTGTTTTTGGACTATAAGAATATTCACGGCTGTTCTTGTGTACGTTCTACTTCAGTGTTCTACGTCAGAACACTACGTTCTACATCAGTGTTTATTGTTGTGCGTTAGTCCTCATGAGTCCTCTCCCTCCCGACGGACACACCCAGACTATTAGCACACACACCTCCACTCTGTGACAGCTCCTACCTGGCCGGGCCTGACTAACCAGACTGGAATGCTGTACTGAACCTGTACTGAACCGCCGTGATCTGAGACGTTAGACCTGGGCTTTACGCTGCGTTGAGTTCATAATACACTTCTTACTTTGCTAAACACGCTTGATCGTCAACAGGAACATCAGGACAGAATGTAAGTTGAGAAGTTTTAACTATCTTTCTAATGGTGATAGTGAAGTTGTAGTGGTCTACTGCTGTTGTGCTGGTCTAATGCTGTTTATATCAGCCGATTGGCCGACACACATTCATTCATCAGCCAATGTGTATGTGTGCGTGCGTTTGTGCCTGCGTGCATGCGTGCGTGCTTGTGTGTGTGTGTGGTAATTGTTCTACTTAGTTTTGACTGTTTTACTATTTTAATACAATAACAGGTGGAATCACACTCGTCATCAAACAAGCGACACGACCTCATGCTAACTAACTTAGCCAAACATGAACAGGTAGCTACAGTAGCTGCATTTTCTGTGTTGAACCACAGGGGGGGGTCGTATGCCCAGCTCTGCATACGATCTAGTAAAACACCCCAGACACTTAGTTAGTAATATAGCAGACTTTGTAGCATACAATATATATTGTATTGTATGCTACTTTGTAGCATACAATGTGTATCTATCATGTGTATCTATCCTCTAGGTATGATATAAAGCTGTGTTTATAATATGTTTATGTATATAACGTGTGTATCTATCCTCTAGGTATGATATAAAGCTGTGTTTATAATATGTTTATGTATATAACATGTGTATCTATCCTCTAGCAGACTTTGTAGCATCTAGTAGACACTAGACTCTTATTTAGCAACATAGCAGACACTAGACTCTTGCAGATGCAGGGCCTTAAGGAACAAGGAGGGGCTTGGGGTCATCGTACTAAGGGATGCCTTAAGGTGGAATGTCAAATTGGTAGTGGAACACCCTAAGCACCATATCCTACTTCCCCCCCTCTCTACCCTCCCCAGAGTTCGAGATGCCAACCAAACAGAAAGTGAGTGTGTCAGGGGCAGCACGGCGCAGGCGCTGGTGGCAGCTGAAGCAGCAGTGGAGCATGCTGGGAGTGTTTGAGATCGACCAGGAGCACGAGTTCCACAGCCTCACCTGCGCCATGAAGACCGGACTACAGGCCGCCCTCTTGAACCCCCCAGATACCCCCCCACTGGTGAGGGAACCCTCCCACCACACACACACACCACACACACACACACACACACACACACACACACACACACACACACACACACACACACACACACACACACACACACACACACAGCGAGATTTTTAGTTGTAGTGGATTCTTATCCAAAGCGACTAGAAGTAAGGCTGAGAACATTCACAAAAGGTACAGAAGATCAGATCAGAACTTAGAGTAGTACAACAAAAACACTTCAAATGCTGCACAACCTAGTTTAGTTAGTTTTTAAGGTTGTTGGCTGAATAATGTGTTGGTGGTAGTGCAACATATGACTCAAACTCAATCCCTCCAACCAGGATCAACTGACTACGGATCTGTTCAAAGCAGAGGAAACGCAAGTCCATGAGGTGAGTAAGTGTACCTTCACAGGAGGTAAACACCACAGTGATGTGGCAGTCCTTCCTGCCCCACACCACCCCAATGGGGCCTTGCTGGGCTCCACCAACAGTGTAGTGGTGATGGCTGGTTCATCCTGGGGTGCATTGATTGCCCAATGCACCCCAGGTGTGCAGCCTCACCCAGAGTCAGCCTGGCCAGCCATCAACCACACACTCCACACATATATCTACCAAACATAGCAGTACATGGCCTACTAAACGTTACATTTGATCTAATAAACCAGTGGTTCCCAAACCTTTTTCTGTAGATAAAAAAATGTCAGTCCCCCCCCACCTATATGCAACCCCATAAAGACGCTCCCAGACACATCCTTTGCTTGCAAACTCCTACAGAATGTGTTTAAAACATAATAAAACATTACATTTTTTACATAATTTACAATTAATTTACAATTAATAAAGAAATGGAACTAAATCGAGTCACCTTTACGATATCCGCCATTTATCATATCATTACTGCTGTACTGTACTAAACAGTACAGTACATATCGTGCTGTCTTCAGACAGCCGTATCATGGTCGTATCATGTTAGCCTAATAATAATAGTATGGAATTATAATAGCATGTTTGTAATTGTTTTATTCATACTATATTTTGGAGATACTCCAAGACGCTTAACGAGACGTAGCAGGGCTGTGTGTCTGCCGCCAGGGTTTTGAGATGCAGACGTTCTCTGGGCCCGTGTTCTGCGCTCTGAGGCGCTCTGTGGACCTCAGTGAGGAGGAGTACTGCGACTCCCTGGCCTCAGATGCCTGCTACCTACAGTTCATCAGCAACTCCAAGAGCAAGGCCGACTTCTTTGTCACGTACGTGCCTTTCTCCTCCTAGACTCCTATGATCAGACCTCTCCCTCCTAGACTCCTATGATCAGACCTCTCCCTCCTAGATTCCTATGATCAGACCTATCCCTCCTAGACTCCTATGATCAGACCTCTCCCGCCTAGACTCCTATGATCAGACCTCTCCCTCCTAGACTCCTATGATCAGACCTATCCCTCCTAGACTCCTATGATCAGACCTCTCCCTCCTAGATTCCTATGATCAGACCTCTCCCTCCTAGACTCCTATGATCAGACCTATCCCTCCTAGACTCCTATGATCAGACCTCTCCTTCCTAGACTCCTATGATCAGACCTCTCCCTCCTAGACTCCTATGATCAGACCTCTCCCTCCTAGACTCCTATGATCAGACCTCTCCCTCCTAGACTCCTATGATCAGACCTCTCCTTCCTAGACTCCTATGATCAGACCTCTCCCTCCTAGACTCCTATGATCAGACCTCTCCCTCCTAGACTCCTATGATCAGACCTCTCCCTCCTAGACTCCTATGATCAGACCTCTCCCTCCTAGACTCCTATGATCAGACCTCTCCCTCCTAGACTCCTATGATCAGACCTCTCCCTCCTAGACTCCTATGATCAGACCTCTCCCTCCTAGACTCCTATGATCAGACCTCTCCCTCCTAGACTCCTATGATCAGACCTATCCCTCCTAGACTCCTATGAGCAGACCTCTCTTTCATAGACATATTGATAATACTACATCAATATGACAATATTCAAAACAAAAAATACTCTGACAGCCCACCTCTTCTGAGAACATCTTGTGTGTTGTCTGAAGCTCTTGTGTTGGATTTGGACCACACTCTGTCCGCTTGTTGTGTTATAGAAACCAGGTGTTGCAGCACTATGAGTAGGGACTCTTGGAGAGATTGTATGCTTTGATTGTTTGAGTAATTGATTTGATTTGACTGTACCGGTAAGTTCCTTTGTAGAAAAGCGTATACTTCTCTGATAACTGCTCTCAGGAGCAGATACATGAGCGCTCAGCCGGGAATAGAACCAGGAACTCTCGGGTTCCCTAATGTCCTGGTGTGTCTCCCTGCAGCCATGACAAGAGGTTCTTCCTGAAGACTCAGAGCCGCCGCGAGGTCAAGTTTCTCCTGTCCAACCTTCCGCTGTACGTGGACCACCTCAACAGATACCCCCACTCCCTGCTTGTCCGCTTCCTGGGTAGGTACTGCCATGCCCCCACTCCCTCCTGGGTAGATACCCCCCCCCCCATCCTGGGTACGTACCCCCATACCCCCCCCCCCCATCCTGGGTACGTACCCCCATACCCCACTCCCTCCTGGGTACGTACCCCCATGCCCCACTCCCTCCTGGGTACGTACCCCCATGCCCCACTCCCTCCTGGGTACGTACCCCCATACCCCACTCCCTCCTGGGTACGTACCCCCATACCCCACTCCCTCCTGGGTACGTACCCCCATACCCCACTCCCTCCTGGGTACGTACCCCCATACCCCACTCCCTCCTGGGTACGTACCCCCATGCCCCACTCCCTCCTGGGTACGTACCCCCATACCCCACTCCCTCCTGGGTTCCACCCCCACAACCCCACTCCCTCCTGGGTTCCACCCCCACACCCCACCCCTACCCCACTCCCTCCTGGGTTCCACCCCCACAACCCCACTCCCTCCTGGGTTCCACCCCCACAACCCACCCCTGGTCCCCCCCCACTCCCTCCGGGTCCGCTACAGTGTTATAAGATAGCTCTTAAACTGATATTAAGCATTATGTTCTTAATTCAACTTTCTCTCCTTTCAGGTGTTCATAAAATCACCATCCCAAATCAAATCGAGGTAATCTCATAGAAATGCTCGACTAGTTCAGTAGGTCTACTGCATGTCTGTATTGTACTGCATTATAATGAATACTTCTGAATACTGCTGTGTTCCACCTACTGTTTTCTACTGTATTGTGCTTTACTCTACTGTAAACTATTATATAGAAATGTAGTCTACTATATATTACTGTTCACTACTGAATACTTCTGTATACTACTGTATTCTTCTGTAATTACTACTATATATAACTGTATTCTGCTCACCTCCCCTTTTTCCAGAAGTACTTCATCATCATGCAAAGTGTGTTCTACCCTGACGAGAGGATAAACATCAGGTAGGATTTCAAATGTTGTTGTCTCTCATTTCACCAAAACGAACCTCCTCTGTGTTGGTGTGTGTTTATGTGTATGACTGTGGTTATATGTCATACACATATAATACAGATACATGTCATTAGGGAGAAGGTAGGGGTTAGACAGTACAGAGACAGGTCATTAATGAGCAGGTAAGGGTGAGACAGAACAGAGACAGGTCATTAAGGAGCAGATAGGGGTTAGACAGTACAGAGACAGGTCATTAAGGAGCAGGTAAGGGTGAGACAGAACAGAGACAGGTCATTAAGGAGCAGGTAAGGGTTAGACAGTACAGAGACAGGTCATTAAGGAGCAGGTAGGGGTTAGACAGTACAGAGACAGGTCATTAAGGAGCAGGTAAGGGTGAGACAGAACAGAGACAGGTCATTAAGGAGCAGATATGGGTCACACAGTAGAGACACAGCTCATTAAGGAGCAGGTAGGGGTTAGACAGTACAGAGACAGGTCATTAAGGAGCAGGTAGGGGTTAGACAGTACAGAGACAGATCATTAAGGAGCAGGTAGGGGTTAGACAGTACAGAGACAGATCATTAAGGAGCAGGTAGGGGTTAGACAGTACAGAGACAGGTCATTAAGGAGCAGGTAAGGGTGAGACAGAACAGAGACAGGTCATTAAGGAGCAGATATGGGTCACACAGTAGAGACACAGCTCATTAAGGAGCAGGTAGGGGTTAGACAGTACAGAGACAGGTCATTAATGAGCAGGTAAGGGTGAGACAGAACAGAGACAGGTCATTAAGGAGCAGATATGGGTCACACAGTAGAGACACAGCTCATTAAGGAGCAGGTAGGGGTTAGACAGTACAGAGACAGGTCATTAAGGAGCAGGTAGGGGTTAGACAGTACAGAGACAGGTCATTAAGGAGCAGGTAGGGGTTAGACAGTACAGAGACAGGTCATTAAGGAGCAGGTAGGGGTTAGACAGTACAGAGGGCAGGTCATTAAGGAGCAGGTAGGGGTTAGACAGTACAGAGACGGGTCATTAAGGAGCAGGTAGGGGTTAGACAGTACAGAGACGGGTCATTAAGGACCAGGTAGGGGTTAGACAGTACAGAGGTCAGGTCATTAAGGAGCAGGTAGGGGTTAGGGGGTGTCTTGCTCCCTACAGGTAGACTGTAGACATTGGGGATCAAACCCAGAATATTTAGTCTGGGAGTCAAACAGCGTGCTACTCGTGCTACTATCGACTATCCCGATGCTGCTGTGTGTTCAATAGTGATGCTTCTACGTGAGTGTCTGGTCATGGAGGTGTGTGTTAAATTGTGTTGTGCATATGTACATACTGTATGTGTAGGTATGAATTTAAGGGCTGTATACATCCCTATTTATAATATATAACGTAATGTGTATCTTTCCTGAAGGTATGATATTAAGCTGTGTTTATGTATATAATGTGTGTATCTATCCTCTAGGTATGATATAAAGCTGTGTTTATAATATGTTTATGTATATAACGTGTGTATCTATCCTCTAGGTATGATATAAAGCTGTGTTTATAATATGTTTATGTATATAACATGTGTATCTATCCTCTAGGTATGATATAAAGCTGTGTTTATGATATGTTTATGTATATAACGTGTGTATCTATCCTCTAGGTATGATATAAAGCTGTGTTTATAATATGTTTATGTATATAACATGTGTATCTATCCTCTAGGTATGATATAAAGCTGTGTTTATGATATGTTTATGTATATAACATGTGTATCTATCCTCTAGGTATGATATAAAGCTGTGTTTATGATATGTTTGTGTATATAACATGTGTATCTATCCTCTAGGTATGATATAAAGCTGTGTTTATGATATGTTTATGTATATAACATGTGTATCTATCCTCTAGGTATGACATTAAAGGCTGTGAGCTGGGCAGGTGGACGCACCCGATCGCACAGGGGAATCATGCCATCAAGGTTCTGAAGGACAACAACTTTGAGGGACAACAGATTACACTGGGTATACTATTACTATACTACTATGTTATACTGTATAGATTACACTGGGTATACTATTACTATACTACTATGTTATACTGTATAGATTACACTGGGTATACTATTACTATACTACTATGTTATACTGTATAGATTACACTGGGTATACTATTACTATACTACTATGTTATACTGTATAGATTACACTGGGTATACTACTACTATACTACTATGTTATACTGTATAGATTACACTGGGTATACTATTACTATACTACTATGTTATACTGTATAGATTACACTGGGTATACTATTACTATACTACTATGTTATACTGTACAGATTACACTGGGTAAACTATTACTATACTACTATGTTATACTGTACAGATTACACTGGGTATACTATTACTATACTCCTATGTTAAAGTGTACTAAACTGTACTTTAATATACAAGATTATACTGGGTATACTATTACTATACTACAATATAATACTGTACTATACTATACTGTAATGAAGTTGATTATACTGGGTATACTATTACTATACTACAATATAATACTACACTATACTAAACTGTAATGTACTAGATTATACTGAGTATACTATTTATATACTACTATGTTATACTATACTATCCTGTACTGTACTGTACTGTACTGTTATACTATATTCTGCTGTACCATCCTGTACTACTGTGCTGATGTAGGTGGTGAGAGGTCCTGGTTTGAGGAGCAGGTGGAGCTGGACAGTGTGTTTCTGCGGAGGCTCAACGTGCTGGACTACAGCCTGCTGCTGGGCCAGCAGCCGCTGCACCGCGATGAACTGGACCAGAAACACTCCCTGGCCAACCTCGTCACCAGGACCACCAAGTAGGACCATCACACCGGGGATCGCTGCGTGTGTGTGTGTGTGTGTGTGTGTGTGTGTGTGTGTGTGTGTGTGTGTGTGTGTGTGTGTGTGTGTGTGTGTGTGTGTGTGTGTGTGTGTGTGTGTGTGTGTGTGTGTGTGTGTGTGTGTGTGTGTGTGTGTGTGTCGTGTGTGTGTCTCTCTGTGTGTCTGCGTGTTGTGCACTTGACTTGGTGATCACCATGACCTCACCGCAGGTCTATGGATCTGGACGACGGCCCCATAGAGCGGGACCTCCATACCAGACCGCTACTGGAGAAGCAGCCAGAGGTGGATGAAGAGCTGGCGGAGGACTCAGACCAGGCCTCCCCCGGCGAGGGTATCCCCCTCCAGAGCCTGCGCAGCGGGGGGGCGGAGACAGAGTTCCACGCCCAACACCGCCGGCTCCTGCCCGACTTCAAGAACCCGGTGCACGTGTTGGACGGCCAGGAGATCCGCTACTTCGTGGGCATCATTGACATCTTCACGGTGTACAACTGGAAGAAGAAACTGGAACATTTCTACAAAGTCATCCGCTTCCCCGGCCGGGCCTTCTCCACCGTCTCCCCGGCCGACTACTCACTCCGGTTCTGCCAGTGGGTACGCCGCCGCACGCAGTGAACACATGGAGTTTTATTTGAGTTATATCCTAGTTCTATGATTGTCTAGTTATAGCCTAGTTGTATCATAGTTACAACCTAGTTATATCGTAGTTATATCAACAGTTATATCTAGGTGTGTACTTTTATTTAACACTATTTAATGTATGGCTTGTCTGTCTAAACTATTCACTGTTTTGAAATGTACAAAATAAAACCAATACTTTCCCATCCCTGACTGATTTATCACATAATGACATTTTTTATTTTAAAAAGTATGTGTTATCTTTACGTCTGTAGTAGTGATCTGAACGTTCTTTCAAGATGCTAAAATATAATGTAAATAAATATATCTAAAAAATATATATAGAAAAAATATAAGCAGACCCCCAGGAGGTCTGCTTTAGGTTCAGTTATAAAACAAGACAGGATGACATTTGTTTAAACAGGAATAGCTAAAGTACAACAGATCCCTCTGTCACATCCATGCATGGAAAACCAGCAGGGGTTTCCTTATATATTGAATGCCAGTAATTGGAACTCGGCACTTTACACATAAAGTAATAAAGTACGTAAAACATCCAGCGAGGCTGGAAGAGGCCTTGCCCGGTGTGCGCCTGAGCAGGAAGAGGCTCCTGAAGGACCCCCAGAACACCCTGCTGGCCTCCTGCTCCCTGATCGCCTCAGAGGTCCTTGAATACCTCCAGACCTCCGGAGGCTCTCCTGACCACGTCATGGGAGCAGCAGAGTGTCTCCATGAAGAGCACTAGTGCAAGTTCCAGGCCTCCCCTGAGGTCAGTTATCCCAGATCCTAGTGTAGGATCACACAGGCCACGATGTGGTGTCCTACACAGTAACACAGCTCTCTGTTATTCCCCAGTATGAGCTACAGTACTGCCTTATGAGGACATATATGTGGGGTATTTTTGCTGTAGATTGATCGTTAGTGTTCCTCATTTATTATTATCGAACAGGAGACTGTGGAGGTGACGGAAGAAGAAGAAGAAGAAGAAGAAGAAGAAGAAGAAGAAGAGAGAAGTCTGATCTTTTGTCTGATCTTCTGACGCCCAACTGCCTAATAAAACCCCCTAGTATAATTGGGACCTTGAATGATTTCAGCTTGAAACAATGTTATTTCCCCATTCTTCTCTATAGTATGCAGTAGTCACTGCATGGCAATCTTTAAAAGTTTCAATTAAACTGCCGTGTGTCGGTCAGTACGGAGTTTGTGGCCAACATAACAAAACATATACGTAATGTATTCTCACAACCACCAGGGGGCGGTATTGATGTTTATGGCTAGTGTGCCACGCGAAATTGTCTTAGACTGAATCGGCGCAACAAAGTGGTTGACAAATAATATTGGTGATTATTATTATTGTTTTAATGAAGCTGGTTGAGACAAAATAGTATTTTAATTATTAAAAAAAAATATATATATATATATATATATATGCCAGAGACATTTGGTGATTATTGATCGCTGTTTTGGAAGTTACGTTAAATAAAACGTTAAGTTACGGTCTACAGAAGGTCCAGTTGTGATAGACGCGGTTCGCCACTGATATATATATATATATATATAGAGAGATAGAGATATATATATATATATATATATCTCTATATCTCTATATATATCTATATATCTATATATCTATATATCTATATATCTATATATCTATATATCTATATGGGAAAATTCCGAAGAATGCCAGGTGGTGGCGGTAATGCAACCACAGGGTTACATTTTGTACCGCAGTACAACACCAAGAAGAAGAAGAAGAGAGCGCAGCACCTGGCGCCCCCTGGCGGCGCACTGGGCGGCCTGCAGCCTGCGTGTAGCAGTGCAGTGGACAGACGCAGTCAGAAACAAAGTTCCACACGCAGCAAGATGGATTTCAACATGAAGAAACTCGCTTCTGGAGCCGGGTTGTTCTTCACGCGGGCTGTCCAGGTTTGGAAGAATGACTTTATTAATGAAATGTGTTTGATTAATGATAACTGAACGATAACTGAATGACAGCCTTTACGTTGCCCTTTAGCAAGGGGAGCTACACACGAAGTCCATCCTGATTCAGCAGATCTGAAACACACATCTGGGGTGTATAATAGGATGGTTACATTAAGCTGTCCTTTAGTTTAACGCATGGGCTTCTGTAGCTGCACCATGTCGTTTTTAATTAAAGGAAACACACCTCATGTCAAAGTAGTGAAGTGTTGTGTGTGTGTGTAAGAATGACCGCAGGTTACAGATGGTGTTCAGTACTACGGTCGTAATACTGAACTACACAATTAAACAGTTAGTGTTTGGTGTCGTGTGTTTTACTCTATACCAGTGTTTATCTTTACTCTATACCAGTGTTTATCTGTCTTTATGGGTTATAGCCACAGCATTCATGCGGTCTTACTCCCTCTATTCTGATTCCCTGACTTAATTGTATCGCATGTTGTTGTTGTTGTACAAACTTGCCTCATGAATAAATCAATAAGTCGGATCAATAAGATCAAGAGTTCAATGTTTCTTTGTGTGTGGGTTTCAGTTCACGGAGGAGAAGCTCGGTCAGGCTGAGAGGACGGAGCTGGACGCCCACTTTGAGCCCCTGGTGACCCGAGCCGACGCCACCAAGCTCTGGACGGAGAGGATCTTCAGCCAGATGGAGGTTATGCTGCAGCCCAACCCGAGTACGACCACCGTGATTACTGGTCTTCTTCATGCTACTCACCTGACTAATATTATATTAACACAAAGGGGTTAAACACAGGCCTCTCAGAGCTGACTTTCTATTCGACTCCTCAAGTCAAACACAGACACTCTGTTCCTTTGAAGCTCATGTAGGTCAACCTCTAGAGTCAAGAGAGAGAGAGAGAGAGAGAGCGGAAGAGAGCAAGATTTTGATAATAAAAAAAGTCATGACCCGCTCTCCTATGTTTCTCCACCATTGAGATGTGTTGCATTTCTACACACCTGGCAAGATGAATTCTCCAAAACCAATCAAGAAAAACAGGTCCCGATTGGTCAGAAATGAGCAAGGAGCCAGGAAATGTGAAATACTATCTCTTAAATCTTGCCTACAGCCAAAAATGACGAGTATATATGAATTTATAAATATATTAGTATATATGAATATATAAATATGCGATTCATCATTTTTTATAGTGATATACGTGGAAGTCTAACTTGTTGTTTTAATCTCCATGCTACAGTCGAGCACTCTGGTGAGTATTGTGTCCAAGCAGTTATAGCGTAACTAGAACACAGTTGTGATGATGTCACTTCCAGACCCAACGTAGACAACACTATCATTTATAAGCTACTCTGACGGGTGAAATTGAGAAGAAAAATGTTTTTATCCAAATTGTTGCCTACTACACACAGAGAGAGAGAGATGGGGAGACGGAAAGAGAGAAAGAGAAAGATGGGGAGACGGACAGAGAATATATATACAAAATATATATACATATATATATATATATATATATATATATATAGATAGAGACACACATTGTTGCGTTGTTATCATATTATATCAGTGTCCAGGTAGAGCGAGGGAAGATACTCTATAGACCACACATGATAAGATGCACCACATCGTTATGTCTGTGTACCACAGGTTGGAGGTTTAAGTGATTGATACATAAGCTCAGATCTATCGATTATGAATCCCAGAGATGCAAATGTTATTGCATTTAAGTACACTAATAAAAGTGTGTTTTGTTTGCAACCACTAACGGACTACCACTAATGGACAACCACTAACGGACAATCACTAATGGAACACTTTGTGACAACCACTAACGGAACACTTTAACTATGTCAACAGTATCTTAAAGATATTACTGTTTGCGTGCTAACTACCTAACCTAACACTCAAATGCCACTTTGACTATGTCACCAGTGTATTTGGAACAAACTTGATTATGCATGAAATACACTTTATTTATTGCACTAGTTTCTTTGAAATAGACTTAAGGTATTATGACAATTCATGCTATGTTAAATTAATGCACTTTGTGTCTTTTTCTGATTGGTTAGGCCTTATCTTTGAATGCATAGGCAATTTTTAGCTAAACGTCACACACTAAGAGAGAGAGACTATTAGCTAAACGTCACACACTAAGAGAGGGAGAGAGAGAGACTATTAGCTAAACGTCACACACTAAGAGAGAGAGAGAGAGACTATTTATTGAAACACTTTGGACTCACAGGCCGATCCGGTTTTTCTGCTTGTCACCGAAACGTGGCTTAAAAAATGTGCAACTAATTGTGATGTGAACTAACACTTCAAATGAAGGCATAATAAGGCATACAAAACGTTTCACTAAGTTCACTAAAATTATTATTTGAATTATTTTGTATACCTTTTTTGATCTATGTATACTTAAATGCAATTTTAAAGTATGGTCAAGAAGTCCCTCTAATAGTGTGCTAACTATGATCTAAAAATAGTACACCATCTCTAAACATACTTTAAGTTAAGTACAAAAAGTATACTTTTAGGAAATTAAGAATATTTTAAGTATATATTGTTTTTTCACCTGGGAGGCTAGCTTAACCACATCTTATAATGCTACAGAGCTGTGAGGGTAAACCCTGTGTTATGCTATACAGCTGTTAGGCTAAAGTAAACCATGTGTTACCATGCTACAGAGCTGTGATAGGCTGGGTTAGCCTATCACAGCTGCGCTTCAACAACCTCTGCGGTGTTGTCACGGTTACAGGTGTGAGGATGGAGGAGTTCCTGTACGAGAAGCTGGACCGCACAGCTCCTAAGAGGCTCTCCTCCGGCCAGCTGCTGGGCCGCCACATGGAGGACGCCGCCAGGACCCTCGGCCCGGAGACGCCTTACGGTGAGCGCACGGCACCCCGCGGTTATTGACCCCATCGCCACGGTTCTAAAAAACAATGTCACCCTATCACAGTGACCCTATCACAGTGACCCTATCACAGTGGTTCCCAAACTGTTCCTGCAGGGGCCCCTTTTTTTAAAGATTAAGGTGTGTGTGTGTGTGTGTGTGTGTGTGTGTGTGTGTGTGTGTGTGTGTGTGTGTGTGTGTGTGTGTGTGTGTGTGTGTGTGTGTGTGTGTGTGTGTGTGTGTGTGTGTGTGTGTGTGTGTGTGTGTGTGTGTGTGTGTGTGTGTGTGTGTGTGTGTGTGTGTGTGTGTGGGTGCAGGCAGTACGTTGCTCCTGGTGGGGGATTGTGAGCAGCGTCTGGGCTTGGCAGAGACAGAGTTGTCCCAGGCGTCGGCCGTGGCTCTCCTCAACCCCCTCCGACACTTCCTGGAGGTTGACTGGAGCAACATCACCGTGAGTCCACCCACTCTTATTGCTTCTGTTGTATTTGTGTGAGAGAGGAGAGCAAGAGAATCCAGGATTTTTTTTTTCTTGGTTCCCTCAGAACAGAATCAGAAGTTTGTCAGCCAACACAATTAGACCATTTAAACATCCCGGTTCCACAGGCAGATAGATCCCTATATTCCGGATGCCCCAGAAACTTGGCTTAAAAATCCAATTATCATGTGTCAGTCAGTAAATGGTAACAATATATGTATATAGTATAATATATATAGTTGATATAGAATTTCTCTTGTCTTCTGCACCTCCATCGTGGGAGGGGGAGATGAGTAGACTTCTGAGAGTTGTAGTTCCTTCTTGCCTGTTTCTCCTCTCCCACGTTCCTCTCACCATCCCCTCATCTTAGCAATGGGGTCAGGGTTGTGGACAACCTTGTCGACCCCTTGTCTACAGAAGCAGGGAGATGGTTAAACAACCCAATTGTCATGTGTCAATCAATGGTAACATATGTATGTAGCAGTGGTGAAGCGTGTCTATCACAACTGGATCTTCTGTAGACCAGGGGTTCCCAAACTTTTCAACCCGCGATCCCCAAACAGTGCTAGAGACTGGGGGGGGGGGGGGGGGGGGGTAATCGCGATCGCCAACATTGTGTGTGGCTTTTTTTGATGATACTGTCGTGAATCTGTCGGAATCAGAATTCCTTTATTTGTCACCCACGTTATTATTAACAATAATAATAATACAAATTATAATAAAAAAAAAATAATAATAATAATAATAAAATAAAAAATTTAAAAACCTCATGGGTCACATCAAGAGGATTCTGAAATCATCTCGCGACCCCCCCCCCCTCGGGGTCCCGCGACCCCCACTTTGGGAACCCCTGCTGTAGACCACCACCACCACCACCACATTCGAAAATTCAGTTGTTCTAGTCAGACGGACGTCACGGAGGCAGTCACTTTATGGATCACGTTATCTAATTTAGGCAGATCAGATTGTCGCAGCCAATGTCCAAGTGTACCCTAGTTGTAAAGCAGTGTCCATGTAGTGAAGTAACAGACCAACACAGACCACCACACACAGGCTATCGATTAAAGGGACGGTCTAACACGCTTCACGTGAAATGGTTTGACGTAACTAAGAGTTACAAAACAGCGATCAATAATCACCATATGTCTCTGGCATATGTCTTGTCATTAGCACTTTGAGATTGGCGGGAGCAATTGGGAGGCGAGCACAGGGCACGGAGTGTTGTATTTGGTGCTTTCTTCTCTATATGGTGGTCAGGATTTCACCATTGCTTTTTGGACCATGAAACCATTTTGGTGGCCGCCAAATCATTTTCAATGGTAGGAAAAATCCTGGACTTGCAAAGGTTTTTGGGGACTGGACGCATCACAAAAATATAAATCCCACACAAATCCACACATAGCAGGTCAAGATAGACAAATGACGCTCATTTGTTTCTGCTGTGACACCCAAATGTCCTGTCAGCAATGAATAAAGTATGTCTTATCTTAACACATATCTTGACACACCTTAAACACCGTCGTGTCTGGTAAGGTTGAGTGGAAATCTGTGTTGTGATTGGTCCTCTGGTGTCGATTGCAGAAAGAACGCCGTCTGTTGGAGAACCGCCGACTGGACCTGGACGCCTGCAAGGCCCATCTGAAGAGAGCCAGGGCTGCCGAGACCAAGTCCGCAGTGAGTCTTTCTCTCTGTCTGCGTGCCTGCGTGCCTGCCTACCTGCCTGTCTGTCTGCCTGACTGCCTCTCTGACTGTCTGTCTACCTGTGGTCTCTGCCTCTCTGACTGACTGTCTACCTGTCATCTCTCTACCTGTCTGTCTGCCTGTGTCTGACTGGCTGTCTCTGACTGTATGTCTACCCGTCATCTCTCTGTCTCTGTGCCTGCCTTTCTGTCTGAATCTCTCTCTCTCTCTCTCTCTCTCTCTCTCTCTCCTCTCTCCTCTCTCCCTCTCCCTCTCCCTCTCCCTCTCCCTCTCCCTCTCCCTCTCCTCTCTCTCTCTCTCTCTCTCTCTCTCTCTCTCTCTCTCTCTCTCTCTCCTCTCTCTCTCTCTCTCATGGAATAAACACTGCCAAAGCAGTTTAAAATTACACAAGGAAAATAATGTTGACTTAAACAATCTAAAAAAGTTAATTTCATAATTTTTTCATTATATATATACATTAAAAAAGGGAGATATGAAAAGTACTAATGAAGTTAAATATTGTCGTTGCTACGGGAGATCGGAAGTCACCACGCTCTTATCCCCTAAGCCACGCCCCTTCCCACCACAAATATATTATACAGATGAAGTATACAATATAAATAACATAATAATATACAGATAGTTATAGTGTGCATTTTGGATATAGAGATGCAATGGACATTTTAATTGCAAAGATTACAAATTCCGGAGACATGCTGTGCCGAAACAGAAGAAGTGTATTTCGGCAGGGATGCATTCTCGGCATTAACACCTGCAACATCTGCAGTTCAAATGAAGTAGTACAATTTTAGCTTGTAAACATTACACTATAATACCAGTAAGCAGCTTAGCAGGTTAAGCAGATCTAATCTCTCTCTCTCTCTCTCTCTCTCTCTCTCTCTCTCCCTCTCTCTCTCTGTCTCTCTCTGTCTCTCTGTCTCTCACTATGTTTCTCGCTGTGTCTCTCTGCCGTCTGTCTGACTAATCTTTTTCCTCTTGTCTTGTGCACCTCCATCGTGGGAGGGGGAGGTGAGTAGACTTCTGGGAGTTGTAGTTCCTTCTTGCCTGTTTCTCCTCTACCCGTTCCTCTCACCGTCCCCTCATCTTGGCAACGAGGTCAGGGTTGTGGACATGGAAACACATGACCTTTGTCTTCAGAAGCAGGGATATGCTTTTGTCAGCATTTCAATTCAACACGTGACAATACCACATGCTGTTAGTATGTTGCTTGTTTCCCGGTAAAGACACAGTACTTTGCTTTGTGTAGACGCAGCCTGACTTCCACGAGACCAGACCTCGAAATTATGTTCTGTCTGCCAGTGCCTCAGGGGTAAGTGTGTGTGTGTGTGTGTGTGTGTGTGTGTGTGTGTGTGTGTGTGTGTGTGTGTGTGTGTGTGTGTGTGTGTGTGTGTGTGTGTGTGTGTGTGTGTGTGTGTGTGTGTGTGTGTGTGTGTGTGTGTGTGTGTGTGTGTGTGTGTGTGTGTGTGTGTGTGTGTGTGTGTGTGTGTGTGTGTGTGTGTGTGTGGTGTGGGGCCTGGCCTGGCCTGTCTACTCTCTGTACCGGTACAGTGAGTAGACACAGGCTGCCGTTAGTGGTTAGCTGGAGTGGAGCCCAATGTATGCATTTCCATTGTATTGTATCCATAGTTATGATGTGTATCCACGCCACACATCATGAGGCAAACACAACATTTCTAATACTTCTCTTTTTCTATTTCTGACAACATTTCTTGTTCTTCTCCTCCAATCTTACAGCTCTGGACCCGAGAAGCTGAAAAAGTGAGTATTGCTGCTGCCCCCTAAACTACATACGTTCATTTACTACAACAGGGAGGTGGTGGAACCACAACAGGGAGGTGGTGGAACCACAACAGGGAGGTGATGGAACCACAACAGGGAGGTGGTGGAACCACAACAGAGAGTTAATGATAAACTACAACAGGGAGTAAATCCAGTGGAAAGTGTTTTTCCAGTGGAAAGTACGGCTTTTCATAAAACTGTCTATGCAGTAGAAAAACTCAACAAAAATATAAATTGGTTCTACGTGACCAGAGAACAACAGATGGAACAACAGCCCTAGAGAACTGGTTCTACATGACCAGAGAACAACAGATGGAACAACAGCCCTAGAGTTGGCAAAAGTTCGCCAGATATTCCGAAACGTCACAAAACAGGCCTCCGAACGGTAAATGAACAATTGGTCACTGTTCATTTACATATACTACCCGTATTTTAATGGTACAAACCTGGTTGTAAATTGGCAAATTATTCCTTTAATGATACATTACAACCGGGAGGCGATGGCGCTACAAGGAGGTGAAACAACTTCTGATTAACTACAGCCGGAAGGTGATAGCTAATGCAGGCAACATTGGAGGCAACATCTCGCTAACCCTAGGCATCATCTCGCTAATACAAGGCTTTGTTTTGGGTCCCAGGCTGCGGACGAGCTACGCTTAGCCCAGGCGGAGTTTGACAAACAGGCAGAGGTCACCAAACTACTCCTGGAGGATATCAGCAGTACACACGTACGCCACACACACACACACACACACACACACACACACACACACACACACACACACACACACACACACACACACACACACACACACACACACACACACACACACACACACACACACACACACACACACACACACACACACACACACACACGATAGTGTCTTACATAAGTATTTTACATCACTTGATGTCTTGTCCTTGTTTGTATGGTCAAGGTGAACCACCTGCGCTGCCTGCATGAGTTTGTGGAGGCCCAGGCTTTGTACTACAAGCAGTGTCACCTGCACATGGAAGATCTGCAGAAGGAGCTAGCATGGTATGACGCAGACGCGGTTTGCGCTAGCATGGTACAGAAGCCACAGCAGGAGCTAGCATTAGCATGGTGCGCCCACAGAAGGAGCTAGCATTAGCATGGTGCGCCACATAAGGAGCTACCGTTAGCATGGTGACCGAGTGACCGAAGGTGCTAGCGCTAGCATGTATGTCACAGATAGAGCTAGTATTATCATGTTTGTGTGTGTGTATATATATATTTTTTTATTTATATACATATATATACTATTTGACCCTACGACCTTTGTTTTGCATGTGCATGTTTCCCAGTGGCGCCTCCGGCTACCGGGGGTCAGCGGGGAAGCGGAGCTCTCCCGTCGGGGGAGGGGGGGACAGGGTGGGGGGGGAGGGCGACCTGCCGGGGGGAGGGGCTGACGTGCTCCACATCGAGGAGGAACAGCCTCCCGCCACGGGGACCCGCAAGGCCAGGGTCCTGTACGACTACGACGCCGCCGACTCCTCCGAGCTCTCCCTCTACGCAGACCAGGTCAGTGTGGTGTGTGTTTAGGTGGCGGCAGTACAGCTCAGGTAGAGGTAGAGTGGTCGCCTCCCAACCGGAAGGTTGCTTGTTCGATCCCCACCCCCCACCTCGCAAAAACTGTCGGTGTCCTTGAGCAAGACACCCTAACCCTAACTGGTCCTGACATGCCGGCTGTCTCCTTGCATGGCTGACTCCGCCGTTGGTGGTTGAATGTGTGTATGAATGGTGAATGTGAGGCATGACTCTTGTAAAGCGCTGTGGATAAAACCAGACCATTACCGTTATGTGTTTGTTGTGTTTTGCGTGTGCGTGTGCGTGCGTGTGCGTGTAACGTACGCCAGCAGGTGGTGCTGTGCGGTGGGTATACTCATTCTCCTCACGCCCCCCTAAAGACGTTCTATCGTTGAAGCTAGAGCCCGTGGGTTTTAGCTTCTCACGTCACCTCTCATGCCAGAGGTCGTGAGTTCGAGCCCAGTGCGGGACACTCACTGTTACATAAGTGCCTTGACCCTGGATGAGAGTGAGAGTGAGGTTGGGTGAGTGTAATGGACGCCAGCAGCTGGTGCTGTGCAGTGGTAAACCTCACTCCCTGACGCCTAAATATACGTCCTAGCGATGAAGCTAGAGCCTGTGGGTTTTAACTCTCACGTTAGAACATTGCTCTCATGCCGGAGGTTGTGAGTTCGAAACCCCCCCCCGTGTGTGTGTGTGTGTGTGTGTGTGTGTGTGTGTGTGTGTGTGTGTGTGTGTGTGTGTGTGTGTGTGTGTGTGTGTGTGTGTGTGTGTGTGTGTGTGTGTGTGTGTGTGTGTGTGTGTGTGTGTGTGTGTGTGTGTGTGTGTGTGTGTGTGTGTGTGTGTGTGTGTGTGTGTGTATTCGGGGCAAGTCAATTTGTGACCTGCCCGATCAGGAGCAGTGTTCGGTAGCAAGTCAAGTCAAGTCAAGTCAAGTCAAGTTTATTGTCACTTCACAGTTTACAGTTTAGTATAAAGCAGTGATGTGAAATTCTTGTGTGCAATACCCGACGACAGACAGCAGTTATAGAATAAGATAAAATAAAAATAGATAAAAATAGATAAAAATAGAATAAAAAATAGAATAAAAAATAGAAGGAATATAAAATAAAAATAAAAAAATGCAATTTATAAAATGCAAAAATCAGCACAGAAAAGAGCAATATATATATATAAATCAATGTAATAAAATATACATTGTTATATGTTATACGCCCTTGTTCAGCAGCCTGATGGCCTGACTGTGGAAGCTATCTCTAAGCCTATTTGTACGACACTTGATACTGCGGTATCGCCTGCCTGACGGTAATAGTGAGTAAAGTTCGTGGCTGGGGTGGGCAATGTCTTTTATAATTCTTTTGGCCTTGGCCACGCACCGCTGGTTGTAAATGTCCAGGAGGGAGGGGAGCTCACCTCCAACGATATACTGGGCCGTCCGCACCACCCTTTGAAGCGCTCTGCGCTCGAGTGCCGTGCAGTTCCCGTACCAGGCGGTGATACACCCTGTCAGAACACTCTCGATGGTGCCGTTGTAGAATGTTCTCAGGATGCGGGGGCCCATGCTGAATTTCTTCAGACGCCTGAGAAAATACAGGCGTTGTTGGGCCTTTTTCACCACGTGTGTGGTGTGCGTGGACCATGTGAGGTCCTCGGAGATGTGCACGCCGAGGAACTTGAAGCTGCTGACCCTCTCTACTGCAACGCCGTCGATGGAGATAGGGCTGTGCTCTCCCCTCTGCCTCCTGAAGTCCACGATCAGCTCCTTGGTCTTCTTGACGTTGAGGGCGAGGCTGTTCTCCTGGCACCACTGCTCCAGCGATCCGACCTCCTCCCTGTAGGCTGTCTCGTCGTCGCCGGCGATCAGGCCCATCACTGTCGTGTCGTCAGCAAACTTGACGATGACGTTGGAGCTGTGCATAGCCATGCAGTCGTGGGTGTAGAGGGAGTAGAGGAGAGGGCTCAGCACGCATCCCTGGGGGGCTCCCGTGTTGAGGGTCAGTGGCTCTGATGTGGTGCTGCCCATCCTCACCACCTGGCGGCGGTCCGACAGGAGGTTCAGTATCCAGCTGCACATGGATGGGGGTACGCCTAGGCCTCTCAGCTTGGTGTCGAGCTTGGCAGGAACTATTGTGTTGAATGCTGAGCTGTAGTCCACAAACAGCATTCGCACATAACAGTTCTTCCCCTCCAAGTGGGAAAGGGCAGTGTGGAGGGCCATGGCAATTGCGTCGTCCGTGGATCTATTTTGACGATATGCAAATTGCCATGGGTCCAGCGTGGTAGGTAACACGGAGCAAATGTTAGCACTGTTGTGGCTACCGAATACGGGCCATCACCACAATGCGTCAGTGTTGCTCTGTCAGCTGGTCACAGGACACGTCATGGACACGCCTCTCACCTTGCGGTTGTCAACACAGAACCAAATAGACCCATTAGAGGGGGTGTGATGGGAGTCGCCACTGGTTCTAATTGGAGGTTAAAGTGTGTGTGTGTGTGTGGTTGGTTTCAGCTGATCACCGTGCACACTGTGCCTGGGATGGATTCTGATTGGCTGGTCGGAGAGCGAGGAAACCACAGAGGGAAGGTCCCCGTCACCTACCTGGAGCTGCTCAGCTGAACACTCTCACACACACACTTACAAACACACACACACACACACACACATTTATATATGTTTCAGCCTTTTAACTTTACTTGTGATGGGACTGATCTTAGTCAACATGTGGGTGGGACTGATCTTACATTTGGTGGGACTGATCTCAGTTAACATGTTTGAATATATGTCTCTTTAAACATAACACAACTAAACCCATGGGAGCCTCCATACTGCCCATGCACTAACCTGCCAGTGAGGCGCTGCACTGGAGCTGTTGTTTGGTTACAATTGTAAGAATTATTATTATTATTATTATTATTATTTAAAATGTTATGATATTTTGTTTGTATTTTGACATATTTATTGCGCTCCTTCTCCCCGCTGGTCCCTGTGAAGCGGGTCCAATGAATGTTTGAAAACCCTTGTGGGTCCCCTTTGGTGAGCTCATCTGCTACACCTCCTGGAGGGAAGTTCTAGACCCCCATGGTAAATGTTTTTATGATGCAAGATCCTCTGGGTTTGTGCAATCTCTGCTACGGTGCCGAGCTCACCTCCTGTACTACTACTACTACTACTACTACTTCTTGTCCTGCGTTGGTTAGCGCAGAGACCCTGCTTCACTCACATTCCTTCTGTGAGGCTATTTCTCGCCAGATCATATTCAAAGTAAAACTAAACTTTTTGCTAAATTAAATAAAATGAAAAATCGAACAAAAGTCTGGGCCCTCATTTTCAAGGGTGATGCATGCCTGTAAAAGGTGGGGTCAATTTTGTTCTTGGCTTGTGGGAGTACATTTACGCATATTAAGCGGGAGATAGGAAAATGAACAGAATAGGGCTCTGTCATAAAAATGTATTTTACGACTGCTTCAGTGAGGCTCGAGGCTGGGAGGCACTGACTCTTTCTTAATCAGCTTTACAAATATATGAATTCAACAGAGTAGCATCAATTCACCATTCAACTGGCTGCTTGCACATTGACTACTGGTTATGTTTCATATCCCATATCAGCATTCTTTACATACACACAGGTAAGGTACATATACAGGATATAATATATATATTATATATAGATATATATAAGATATGTATTTATTATAATCTTCCATTTTTCCAGTCAGGGCAAAACAAATGTAATAAACGGACTGATGGTGCACTTGACTTTCTCTACTTGACTTTCTTTGCTAGCATATTACCCACAATGCCATTGGTCTGAAATACGTGGAGAAGAGCAACAGTGGAACAAGCCCGTGTGCTCACACACGCCCCCTTCAGGGAGGCAGAGGTACTGGCTGCCTCCCTTCCTGCTTTTTCACTCACTCTGTCAGATCAGCAAGACTAATATGTTATACACATAAGTGAAATACATGACCTAGACTATTGAATGTCAGGACATATATCATATAAGTGTGTACAGCCATTCCATTGGTGACATACAGAGAGATCAATGCGCTCAGCCCAGTTTGGGAGGGATCGATCCGAGAGGAGGCTCAGCTCGTCACTGCCTCACAGATCAGTGGACAAATATTTATTTGTTTTTAATCATTAGTTTTTTTACGTTTCATGATGGCAGGGGAGGCACTGCCTCCCCTGCCATTTAGGGAGGGAGATGGACGGTGTATGGGGTCAGATCAGTCTCAAAAATAAATAAAGCACACAGAACGATCCACAAATGCACAGAAAGCGTTTTTTTTTTATAAAATGTAAATATGTTTGTGAAACTTTTTTACATTTATAAAATTATATGTTTTTGTGTGTGGATGGAGAAATTTATATATTAATCCGGAATTACATTTATGGATCGTTCTGTGCATTGGTGGATCGTTCTTTGTGCTTTATTTCTTTTTGAGACTGATCTGACCCCATGGACGATGAGGTTTGTTGAGCAGCGGTTGGTGTGTGTGGAAACTAACTGAATGTAGGCCACTGTGTGCGTCAGTTGATGATAGTCAAATGGCGCCAAACCGCCGAATGCGCGACCCGGGCTTTAAACTCTCCGCACACAGTAGCCTATTTTAATAGCGATTGATTTGAGGTCAAAGTAGCCTACTTTTAACCTCTTACGAAAGTTTAGTTTCCAAAAACGTCCCCTCTACTCTGATTAAACCTCAGTCACAAGACATTTCTCGGAATGTTCTTTTTCACTCTTAACATTCCGTCAACAATGTATATTGTTTATAATCAATCTATATATCAAATTGTTGTATATTTTATTATATCACTTTTGACCGTGTTCTTGAGGAGGAATACAACACAAACACAAGAGTTCTGAAAGTTGACCGCATTTTATTTTGGTATGTTGATTTGAGAGAAGGGCATCTAACCTGGCTAAGTATTTACACCACTTGGTCTGAATCGTCTCGTTCCCCAGTCCTCATATTCTGCCACTTGCATAGATGAAGGTACGCCGGTTGGCCCGTCACCGCCCCCTAGTGGTCACCCCTGGCTGTGCAGCGTAAGGTTGGACCAGCAAGGGAGAAAACCTAGCAAATAACTCATTGATAAAAGGATAACACTTTACAATGAGGATACATTTAATAACATTAGTCAATGCAGTAACAAGCATTATTTTATAGCATATCACATATTAGTATATCTGTGAGCGTTTGGGTTAACCCTAACCCTATTAAACAATGTATAGATTAATACCTTCAGTATTAATATGTAATCTACTAGTCAACTAATCTACGAGTAAATGATAACCAGACCATAAGTTAACTTAATTAACCGTGAGTGCTTATTACTGCCTTAACCAATATTAATGAATGGTTAACCTATGTACCCTTATTGTAAAGTGCTAGCGATTAAAAGGATTCCTGCTTTAGCTTTTCAGTCGGTATGGGTGTGCTGCAGAGGGGAAGGTGGTAAAGCCGTTGTGGGCCAGCGTGGAGACACAGGCCAGCGTGGGAACTCCACAGGTCAAGCAACACGTTTGTGGGCTGGAAGTGTTTAGGGCTGGTGCCCTACTTCATGAAGCCATGACAGGAAGTAGGTCACCTACTTCCTGAAGTCACGACAGGAAGTAAGGGCTCCACGGAGGGGAAATGACACCACCCCTTTTTTCAACAGTCAACATTTGTTGAGTGACGACGCAACACACACACACACGCACGCACACACACAAACATACACACACACAGTACTCTATCTGTACAATAATAATGCTAGTATTCACATTCATCTGTACAATCTATTTACAGTGACGATCACGTTGGGGTGAAGTACAGGTACCTGAGCAGCGAGGGGGCGTTAGTTCAGCACAACGGAAACAAGCCAAGCAACACCACTCTGAAGAACAGGTGTAGTCTACAGGTGTGTTCTACAGGTGGAGTTAGTCTAATCTACAGGTGTAGTCTTAATCTACAGTGTAGTACTTAGTCTACAGGTGTAGTCTTAATCTACAGGTGTATTCTACAGGTAAAGTCTACAGGTGTCACGTGGCGCGAAGCGGTGACAGAAGGCTTGTCTGACTCACCCACACAGTGGCCAGGTATGTTCTGATTGTTTGTTACACACACGTGCGCACACACACACGTTGTTACAAGACCACTAGAGGTCTGAGCTCTTGGTGTTGAGGTAGGCAGCGGGAGCAGAGGAGTGTATTGATGAGGGCTGCCTTCTATAGAGTTGTCTTATTGGAATGCACCCTGTCCACATGGCCACCTGGAGACTGTCCACAGGGATACAATTTTGCGAAATAAAACAGTAATAATGGTTTGTGTCAGCAAGTTCTCCACCTCCACCCTGGCTGTCGTACGCCCCCTCCCTCCCTGCCTCCCTCGCTCGCTCGCTACACGCAAACACACAAACTGTACATGTAAAATTGCCAACTCCATTATCATTAATACATTAGATAAAACACCATTCAAATAAACATGTGCAGCATTTCTCTCAAAGAAATAAAGTAAATCAACCAATAAATTAAATTAAATAACAATCAATTTCTTCTGGTCCGGTCTAACTCAAAACAGTTTGAAGTTGGTTGGTTTGAACTTTTACTTTGAAATGCTAGGCTCCTTATTATGTCCTTCTCGGTGTGCATTCGTGAGCTCTAGCCCCTACCAAGGCAGCAACATTTAGAAACAGTGGCCCCTGGTGGCAGAACTGAGAACTAAATGTGTTTTTTCTTTTTTTGGAATGGTCCACCAGCCACTTTGTTTCATTAAGAATACACAGAAGTGAAAGAACACGTTGTCAATGAGGACAAGAGTCTCAGGGACGGAGCGGAGGAGGCGGAAGAATAAGAGGAGTGGGAGGAGGAGGAGGAGGACTGTGTTTTGGTCGTCTGAGCAGTGTTTATTCACATGGATGGTCGTAGAGGGGGTGCGGTCCTAGGCCTTGTAGCAGTTGCCCTGCGTGGTGAGGGCTAGCTGACCATTGGGCGCCACCTCACTGGCCTCGTCCTCCAGGAGGCCCGACACGTCGGCGTTGGGCAGGCTGTCGTGGTAGCTGCTAAAGCTGATGTTGTCCTCCTTCAGCTCGATGGTCCAGAAGGGCGCATTGAGCTTGCGGTTCTGGTACTCCCGGTATGCGTACACGCCGCCCACGAAGCCCAGCAGCACCAGCACCACCAGGATGATGACCGCCAGGACGATGACGTTGAACTGCGTCCAGGACACCTCGCTGGGTGCGGTAGTGTTGTCGCTGGGCGAAGCACCCATATTGCTCGCCACCGTCTGGGTGGTGGTGGTGGTGGTGGCTGGTGGCGGTGGTGGCGGTAGTGGCGCCGGTGGCGGTAGTGGCGTTGTTGCCGTCAGAGGAGGAGGCGGCGGCGGCGGCGGTGCTGGAGGGGGCAGCTAGGGTGGTAGCAGGTGAGGTCATGATGGGAGAAGGCGTGGTGGGGGGAGGGGGGGAGGTCCCGGGTATGGGAGCGGCCCGCAGCTCTGAGGAGACAACACAGTTGGTGTGTTAGCTAGATAGACAGATAGATAGATAAAAAAATTGATAGTAAGATAGACAGTTAAATAGATAGTAAGAAAGATAGTAAGATAGATAGTTAGTTAGATAGTTAAATAGATAGGTAGATAGTTAGTTACATAGATAGTTAGATAAATAGTTGGTTAGATAGTTAGTTTGGAAGATAAATAGATGGTTAGATAGTAAGATAGATAGCTAGACAGTTAGATGGAGCTCTGGTCCTCTCCAGGGGGGTTCTTACCGGGTTGGCGGGTGCAGTTCTGTGCCCGAGCGTCCCCGGTGAAGCCCGGGGCGCACAGCTCGCACCGCTCGCCGGCCGTCCCGGCGGTGCAAGCCAGACAGCGGCCCGTGTCCGGGTCGCAGGTCTGGGGCGGGCCGCCGGGGTCTGCGTTGCCGTGGCACTCGCAGGGAACACACGCCCCCTCCCAGCGGAAGAATTCCGGGGCGCAGGCGAGGCAGCGAGGCCCAGCGTAGCGAGGGAGGCATGCGTCACACATGGCCTCACCCGCCGAGTCTGGAGGACAGAACACGAGAGACACACCGTGAGTCACCGCCGTAGCTGGAAGTCATCGCACAGGATGAGCCTAATCAGAGTTTATGACCAAGACACGGAGTGTGTGTTCGGTGTGTGTGTGTGTGTGTGCTCATTGACTTCCCAGGTATAGTTATTTTGTTTTTGCAGAACATATTTCCCTGCTGTGTGTGAGTGACCAAACCATGCACATGAAGGTTGTTAGGGATTATTGTGTGTATGTGTATGTGTGTGAGAACACTGTCTGAACACTGTAGCATGTATGCCTTTTAACAACAGCACTTTTAACAACAAGACTTTTAAAACAAAGTCATGACTAATCTTCTACTTCTGAATCACTTCATCTTAAGATGTTTCTAACGTCAGTGCATTTATTTGTTATTGCAGTCAAATGATTGAAATGCAAAAAAAGGTTAGCAATACAATGTAGAAATTAATCGCTAGTCGTAATGGCCGACACTCCCACTAGGGGGCTCTAGAGATCTCAGACTCACTGTAAGAGTGACAGCGTAATGTAGGGTCACAACTGAACAAAGGTCATTTGACTGGAACGTTGCCTGGTGGGGGAGGGGGCCTATAAATACTTCCTGTTACAAATATATTACCGTTTTATTATACCATAAAAGATTATCATACTTTAATAATAATATGATGAATATATTCCTATTCTATTGACATGAGAAATACAACATGTTGATGCTTTTTTATAACAATACTATACACAATCAAAATTAATTGTTTCATTGACGATGCAGTTTATACATCGGCGAATGGTGCTATTGGTACTATTTTCACTTTTCAAGTGAAAATAGTAGTGCAGCTCGTGCAGTGCAGGTCCAGTCAAGTATGACAGTGTAATGTTACATCGGTGACCAATATCAGTATAGTGAGTATAGAGACATGAGCCCGACCTGCGTGGCAGCTTCCGGTGGAGGTGTTGGAGCAGGGGCAGGGTAGGCAGGGCTCCCCCAGCGACACACTGCCACTCCGTCGGTACAAGTTGGGCTGACAGTCCTCACAGTTGACCCCCTGGGTGTTGTTCATGCAGTTCAGACACACACCTAGAGAGAGAGAGAGAGAGAGCGAGAGCGAGAGCGAGAGAATTATTATATTTATTTACCAATATTGCAGTAATCAACAATGCCTTCATGTACTGTTAAAAACATTGAGAGGACAAACATCTGCAACCATCATTGCTACCAAAACTACACTAAACTTAAACTCCTAAACTACAAATAAAACAACACAAGGAAAATGTACTGAAAGGTATTAAAGTGCATACATGATTGAGAAACTCACGAAAGAATGTATGTGTCCACCATTTAGGTCTGTAAAATGTGAAGCAGGGGGGGCACCTTCCTCCCCCAACCCCAATCTCCCGGTACGCACTATCAATACGCTATATCGTTGAGCCATAGCGATTGTATTACTATTGGAGCTATACAAAATAAATACAGAATACTGCGGTTTTAGTGATAACAAAACTGATAAAAAAGGAGAGATTTCCCGTTACAGTTCATGTGGCGGACTGTATGAAAACATGTGGTTCATTAAACAAACATTAACATGCATGAAGTAGCCTACAGAATGAGAAGTAGCACATCTGTTGTGTAGCGTGGTGTTATGTCATGTCCATCATTACCGGTTCACTTGCTTCTTAAAAGGTTTTAAATCAGACTTTTTATTGATATTTCGTGTCATTGTTTAGTGCCATTGTGAAGTGTCTTGTGAGTGTCACTAAAAATAGCAGGTTATAGGGAACGGAACTGCAGGAACATGTCCTCTGTTGTGTGAAGGTTGTTAAGGTCAATCATTGACGCTGATAGTAACCCGATAACAAGTGTTTAGTTGCCATTATTTTAACCACCATGCATTCATTGCTGCGGGTGGGGTAAAGACCATGAAACGTAGCAGTTAGCTTATCAACTGGAACTGAACACTCAGCACATTTCCGTGAGTTCCATGAGTCTGTGTTTTAGATCCTGTGTTTGACTCCCTCCACTACGCTTCAGTGCACAAAGTTGCTTTTGGGTGTATTCTTTAACACCTCATTAACACAACGCCTCGTTAACACAACACGTAGTGTTGCACTGAGTGCACAGGTTTACAGCTGCTGGTGTGTGGACCGTACCACGGTATGTATGTATGTTGTAGAGAGAGAAGGGGAGAGAGGTGAAGAGAGAGCGTATGTGAGTGAGAGAGAGAGATAGAGGAAACGAGAGAGAGATAGAGGAAACGAGAGAGAGAGAGAGAGAGAGAGAGAGAGAGAGAGAGAGAGAGAGAGAGAGAGAGAGAGAGAGAGAGAGAGAGAGAGAGAGAGAGAGAGAGAGAGAGAGAGAGAGAGAGAGAGAGAGAGAGAGAGAGAGAGAGAGAGAGAGAGAGAGAGAGAGAGAGAGAGAGAGAGAGAGAGAGAGAGAGAGAGAGAGAGAGAGAGAGAGAGAGAGAGAGATGCAGCATGCCTGAGACGACCATTCTCATCGGAGGCATAAAGTGGGTCAGGGGTCAGGGAGAGGGGGTCTGTTCGGGGGCTCACGTCTTACCGGACTGCGGGTGGCAGTAGTTGGTGTGGTTGTTACACCGGCAGGGTTGGCACCCGGTGCTGCTGAAGTGGAAGTATCCCGGGTGGCAGTCGTCACACTTGGGGCCGGACACGCCCGTCTTACACACGCACGTCCCCGAGCTGAGAGACAGACCGCGACAGAGACGGAGAGACAGACAGGGACAGAGACAGAGAGACAGACAGGGACAGAGACGGAGAGACAGACAGGGACAGAGACGGAGAGACAGACAGGGACAGAGACGGAGAGACAGACAGGGACAGAGACGGAGAGACAGACAGGGACGGAGACGGAGAGACAGACAGGGACAGAGACGGAGAGACAGACAGGGACAGAGACGGAGAGACAGACAGGGACGGAGACGGAGAGACAGACAGGGACGGAGAGACAGAAAGACAGAGAGAGAGGAAGGTGAAAAGGAGGGTTAGGCTTTAAAAAACAAACTCAACAACAATAAAACAATGACATCATAAATGTTGCTACTTAGCATTAGTTTCTGCTTTGAATTGCTTCCCATTCAGCGTCCTCACTGTCCCCTAACCTGTGTGTCCTGTTCGGCTCTCGTGTCTCAAATAGCTTGTTGGTGAATAGCGATACACAGCCCTACTGTTTGTCCATGTTTAGGGGGACCAAACAGCAGTATAGTTGGTTGTTTAAATGGATCCTAAAAAAACTACAACTCCCTGATAAACTTGGTGTGTAACTGTGGGATGTATAGTTCCATGCATAACATGGTGTCATTGGGTGTGGGCTTAAAATATCTCAGCTAATGAGTGTTCTCTGACACGTCGGTACAAATATCTTCAGCTCTACAGCATCCCACAATGGACATTACTACAGTTTAACCCCCCCCCACACACACACATGCGCACGCACTGTCTGCCCGCTTGAAATGCAGAGACAAATACTGCATAATAAATGAGAGAGAGAGAGGTTATTGTGGTCAGGCTGAACATAAAGCGCCTTTCAGCTCTGATGACTTCAAAGCCCCGGAGAGAACTTCCCCCGCCTCGACCAACCCGAGCAGCGTAGGAGTGTCACACACAGATATTTGTTGACATTGTTAAATGTTGATTGTTGCTGATGTATAAAAGATAAGACTAGAAATAGATTTTACCCTTTGAAATACCCGGTCTAGACCAGTGGTTCCCAACCTCTAACTTTAGGTGTGCCACTAAATTGTCATCAAGACCCGCCATCAAGAGCCAGCACCACAGACATCTTAGAGTATTGATTGGGTATGAAGATAGACAATCAATACTGAAAGATCTCCGTGGCCAGTGGGGGAACAGTGGGGAGGAAAGCTGCTCCCAGTGTGTTGATTTAGTAACATTAACACAAATCAATGGAAAATATGACTAATGGAAAACATGATGGAATGCACAAAGCCACACACTTTTTTTTAAATAATAACAAGCCATAATACCATATTTACAGGACATTTATTTTCAAGTATCTAGATTATTCTCTGCATTATTGTAAATGTGTCTATTTCAAGAATCAAATCCCATCTACAGCCTGCAGTGCCGTCGTCTGCCACCAGGGCGTAAGCGCACCACAGGTTGAAAAACCCCTGCCCACTACAGTAATAATACCAAGGCTAAGTGATAATAGTATGATATTAGTTCCCAGGCCACTACAGTATGAATAATGATGCTAAATGATAACAGTACATTAGTTTAGCGTACTGGAACAAAAGGCTAAACATCCACGGTTGTAGGCCAAACAGCCCCCACAGGGTCAGAGGTTAAGCGGGCCCCTGGACCGGCCCTGGAGGCCCCCCAAGAACACAATGACTTCAAAACAACCGAATGTGGAACGACACTGGGTCAATTTCTAACGGCTCCACACACACGAGCAGGCACACGCACACACACACGAGCAGGCACACACACACGAGCAGGCACACACACACACACACACGAGCAGGCACACGCACACACACACGAGCAGGCACACACACACGAGCAGGCACACACACACGAGCAGGCACACACACACGAGCAGGCACACACACACGAGCAGGCACACACACACGAGCAGGCACACTCACTCACTCACTCACACACACACTTTCTTTGGCGGTTATATTTACATGAATCATAACGCAATAGAGTCGCTCCTGGAAAAACAAATCGGATAACCATAAATTATGGACGTGATGTCAACACACGGCAGCAGGGATGGGGGCGGGGGGTGTGTGTGTGTGGGGGGGGGCGGGGTGTGTGTGTGTGTGGGGGCGGGGGGTGTTGTGTTGGGTGTGGACGCGCTACAGCGTCAGCTTTCCCCGCTAGCGCCGCGTGCTAACTGGGTCAGTGTTACGTCGGGGACAACAAAGATTAACCCCCTCCTACGGCGGCGGCTGCTGCCATGGCGATGCCGGCCATACACTCCACACGCCGCTAACGAGACCCGACGCCAGAGAGCACAGGCCCCTCCCCCTGCCCATAAAATCCCCCGCTTCTCTCCACCTCCCTCCTCCTGGGTCCTCTTCCTCCTTCTCCTCTGCTTCCTCCCTCCTCCTCCACTTCCTCCTCCTCCTCATCTTCTTCCTCCTCCTCCTCCTCCTCCTCTTCCCCCTGTACTTTCCTCCTCCTCCTCCTCTACTTCCCTCCCTCTCCCCCTTCTCCTCATCTCCAGTCCCTCCTCCAACATCCTCTCCTCCACCACAACATCCTCCTCCACCAACTCCTCCTCCACCAACTCCTCCTCCTCCACCATAATGAAGGAGGTAAACCCTTTTTTTATATTTGCTACTTGGTGACAAACCAGTCAACACTAACACGTAGAAAGGAGACATTGTTCAGTATTCAATAGAAGAGACGGAATAGAAACGGTTTAATTAAGACTTAACCGTAAAGCATTCCTCTGCTAAGCAGGTCGAGTTACATTACCGTGTGTGTGTGTGTGTGTGTGTGGACATACCCTCAACAGGAGTGTTTAACAATGAAATAACCATTAAACAAGAGACACACACACACACTCAAAACAAACCTACACACACGTGTGTGTGTTTAGGGATATGCAGTGTGCCGGTTGCTCAGCTGATGGCAACACACACACCACAAAAAAGGCCTAGCAGGTCTCCAGCGTCAGAGAAACGATATACTAACCATAACTAAAACAATATATATAACTAACTTTATATTTGACTTGTAATTATGTGTCGTTATTTTGAATTACAGCGGGCGAAGAGTGTGCTACTTCTCTCCCAGCTTGCTCTGGGGCTCGTGTGGATATGTCTGCCGTCTGCTGAATGTAAACAGACGTGTCCTCGGGAGGTAGCAGGGTAGGGAGTCGTGGCTCTCTGTTGTTGGTTGAAACACCACATCACGGTCTGTTTGTATTGGGTGAAACCCAGTGAACCTCAGGGGTCCTGAAGACTTATTCACGTGTTAATACGAAGAGTTAAGACGATGATTTGCAGAGAAACTACTCTGATATGGGGCGTGGTCTGAACACCAATCGCAACTGGTCGATGATGCGGATTACGTGTATATACTACAGTTACCACAGCAGATATACTATAGTATGCATTCTATAGTATAGACACTCTTTGTGGATAATGTCACGGTATCACGGATCAATGTCAACATCCAATTTGCAGCAGCGACGGTCACTTTACAGCAGTTACCAGGAGCTGCCGAGGGTGGGTCTCGAGGCCACCCCAGAGGGGTTCCTGAAAACCAGCCTCGTGTCCCTGTGAGCTACGGACGGGTCACTAGGACTACTTAGTAATGAAATGATTTGCCGAAGATAATCAGGTTAACAGCGGTGATGTGGTAAACCGTTCTTCAGACTGTGGTGGACAGGAAACATCTAGGCTAAGATATCAATATTTCATTCAGCCACCGACGCAATACGGCGCAGTGAAAAATACATGAGCAACTCAAACAGACCCAAATCAACTATGGATTATGTCTGGGGTCATATATACAGAGCTGTGTATATATATATCTATATATATATATAGATATAGATCTCATACCTGGTCATTAATGCTCTGTCTCTGTACAGTCTGACCTCTACCTGCACCCTTATGACACACACACACACACACACACACACACACACACACACGCACGCACACGGTAATGTAACTCGACCTGCTTAGCAGAGGAATGTACTACTAAATGTACTGACTGGCTGACCGAACTAAAGGTTTATTCAACGTAATTAGGGATGTACGTGTCCACACAAGGTTTGGGTCAAACCAAAAAAAGCCAAAATAATTGACCATAGCTATGGAGACTCAGCCATGAGCTCTGAGTGTAGTTACAGCTAACAGCCCACTGCTGTAAAGCACGCAGCAGATAGCTGCTAACCCAATAAAGAGTTTAGCTCCACACATTGAATCCCCTTGTGGCACCATGGCGGTGCCACAAGGGGATTCAATTGAATCATCCTGGTCAGGTCCTGCTGACAGGATCAATAAAGATCCTGATTGGCCGAGGGGACATTTGCTGCCTCTCTTCATCCAATTAGATTAGAGAGATAATTGTCCAGCGAGATTAAATGCCCTTCGGCAGAATCTGCAGGAAGAAAAACATGCATCGCCTGCAAGTCAAGTCCATGTTCATACAGCCCTTTGCCTTCATCCCATCACATCACAGCTGCAAGTGTCACCAGGCCCACAGTATACAACCCTAACCCTCAGAACCTCGGAAGGACTGGCCTGGAGAAACATCACCAACACAGAGGGGAGAAGGTAGGAAACACAGAAGAGCGATCTCTCCCTCCAGGGATGTTAGGAATGGACAGATATTTATGATGGTAGCATAAACCCGCAAAACAAAAGCTAAAAAATAAATAAAAATGACACATGACAATGACAAATGAAATATGACTCCGCAACAGCGAAGACAATCCGGTCCTTTAGTCTTACAGGTGTTTTGGGAAAATAGCTGACATTTCCAAATGAAGGGCGGTGAATCCTCGCTAATGGCTGGCTGTGTGTGTGTTGATGAGGATGATGATGATGATGATAGGCTGTGGAGATGCTACGCTGAGCTCCTCCCACTAGCAGGTCTAGCTGGTGATTACTGCAGTGCCAGACGGCCCTAAACGCACCCCTAGCAGTGTTATTATAGTATTATTATTATCATAGTATTATACACCGGGACATACCATTGTAAGAGCCATAAAGATCCAGAGTGGTGTCTAGAGGTTTCATTACTTAATGAGGGGGGGTGTGAGATGGAGAGAGAGCGAGATAGAGATATATGTGTATATATAAAGAGGGAGAGAGATAGAGATATATGTGTATATATAAAGAGGGAGAGAGATAGAGATATGTGTATATATAAAGAGGGAGAGAGATAGAGATAGAGATATGTGTATATATAAAGAGGGAGAGAGATAGAGATATATGTGTATATATAAAGAGGGAGAGAGATAGAGACATATGGTGAGAGGGAAAGAGACCCTATGCGAGTGGTCAGGCTCAGGCAGCCAGAAGAGGGATAGGGGGATGTGTGTCTGTGTGTGTGTGTGTGTGTGTGTGTGTGTGTGTGTGTGTGTGTGTGTGTGTGTGTGTGTGTGTGTGTGTGTGTGTGTGTGTGTGTGTGTGTGTGTGTGTGTGTGTGTGTGTGTGTGTGTGTGTGTGTGTGTGGTTCAGTGTCCCCCTCTGTCCCTGCCATGCCCCCTCCTCCCACCGCACTTGTACCTTCACCTACTACCCACTTCCGCTCTGTGATTGGTCAACGTAGGAGTAAGGACCGCCCACATTCTTGCTCCTGTAGGAACAGCAGCTTGCTGGTGTTTACTGCAGAATGACACATCGCTGCACATCAACACACGGCTCACCGCGTAGGAGGCACTACAAACTTCCTCTCTACCTCTACCCCATTACCTTCTGTCTGGTCGTATGTCGGTCTGTCTGTCTGTCTGTCTGTCCGTCTGTCACTGGCTGTATCTTTGTATCTATATCTATCTGTCTGTCTGTGTGTGTGTGTGTGTATGTGTTCCTGTCACTTTGTTTAAATATCTGTATCTCTGTCCGTCTGCCTCTTTCTCTGTCTGTCTGCCTGGCTGCCTGTCTGTCTGTCTCTCTCTATGTATGTCTGGTCGTCTGTCTGTCTATTTCACTGTCTGCCTGACTCTGCCTGTCTGTCTGTCACTCTATCTGTATGCCTGCCTCTCCGTCTGTCTGACCCTCTGTCTGTCTGTCTGTCCTCCTGAGAAAATAATGCCATACATATAAAACTCTCTCCATCAAAGCGTAATAATAAAACAATGAGGCAGAACCTCTCATGACACCAGAAGGTGACTCATAACAGAGCCGGTTCCCTGTCACCTTGCAGTGACGTCACAGTGACACAACACAATAATCCTATTACAGACACAGTTGGTTTTATAGCTCTTGAGCCAATTGTTCCTCATTATTTACATATATTATAGTATATTATGGTCTATACTAATGTTATAATATTATAGTCCTTACTAATATAATATTTTGGTCTATATTAATGTTATAATATTATAGTCTTTATTAATGTTATAATATTATAGTTCTTACTAATATAATATTATAGTCTATATTAATGTTATAATATTATAGTCTATATTAATGTTATAATATTATGGTCCTTACTAATATAATATCATAGTCTTTACTAATGTTCTAATAGTATAGTCTTTACTTATGCTATAATATTATAGTCTTTACTAATGTTATAATATTATAGTCTTTACTAATTTTATAATATTAGTCTTTACTAATTTTATAATATTATAGTCTTTACTAGTGTTATAATATTATAGTCTTTACTAGTGTTATACTGTTAGTCTTTACTAATGTTATAATATTATAGTCTTTACTAATTTTATAATATTATAGTCTTTACTAGTGTTATAATATTATAGTCTTTACTAGTGTTATACTGTTAGTTTTACTAATGTTATAATATTATAGTCTTTACTAATTTTATAATATTATAGTCTTTACTAGTGTTATAATATTATAGTCTTTACTAGTGTTATACTGTTAGTCTTTACTAATGTAACGTTATGTTATTGTGGTGAAATCTCATGCAACGCCGCCGTTTCAAACTTGAACAAATCACCATCTAGAACAACACCATCACCATCTCCAACCACATATTGACCATCACCATCTCCAACCACATATTGACCATCACCATCTCCAGCCACATAATCTACATCAACAGCATCAACAGTCCACCCACTGGGTGGAGTAGTTTGGGTGCCACGAAACTCACAAAACTCCCACCCCAAAGCTACTGGGTTCGAACCCCCAATGTCCTCAGCCTTACCTGTAGGCATCCTAAAGCAAGATGCCCCCTAACCCCTACCGGCTCCTTAACAATATGTACCTCTAAATAAATACCCGTACGTCTCTTTATACAAAAGGATCACCAATTCTGGTGTGTTCTGTGTGTTGTCAGGGGAGACCCACCTCCCAATGTCTCACCCCCCCCATAGTTCAAGAGAGGCTTTCTTTCGATAAAAGCGCAGAGTAACCGAGCGTTAACCCGGCGGTAACCTCCGGCCTCACCTGTCACACAGCTGGTCCACAGCGCCGTAGGAGTCACATATGCAGGGCAGGCAGCCGCTGGTGCCGTTGGTGAAGTGTCCGTCCTCACAGTCCTCACACTGTGGCCCGCTGTAGCCCGGCACGCAGGAGCAGCGGCCCGTCCTGCGGTCACAGTCCTCCGGGTCCAGGATGCCCTCTCCGCCGCTGCTGCAGTTACACGCCACCTCTGATCCACACACACACACACACACACACACACACACACACACACACACACACACACACACACACACACACACACACACACACACACACACACACACACACACCACACACACACACACACACACACACACACACACACACACACACACACACACACACACACACACACACACACACACACACACACACACACACACACACACACACACACACACACACACACACACACACACACACACACACACACACACAAAACTGTAAGATGGTGCATGTGCCCAGCATGTTGGTAAATATCGTTGATATTTATGATGTGACCGTGTGATGATGCCATTGTTAATGTTGTCACCCGATATATATTAAAATATTCAAAACAAATATCTTTTCAGTGTATGTTCTAGGTGAGCGATGGGCGGTTGGCATGCTGGTGGAAAGGGAGTGGAGGTGAGGGGGTGAAGGACTGCACAGCGCGCTTATTATTCATGACGTCAGCGTGGGTGAGGTGTGCGGGGTGGAGCTAAGTGTGCTGTGGAAGCTGTGACAGGAGTACGGCCCCGTCCCTCCGTCCCGCTCCCACGCCCCAGATCAAACGCACCCCGGCGGCAGAGTGACGAGACAGCAGGACAATCAAGATGGATGGAGATGACAGACAGAGAGAGACGGGCAGGGTAATGATGAGGTCACTCGATTCATTACAAAACAACGTCTCGAAACCAATATTTCATTCATGGACACTTCCTCTGACGTTCAACAAACCGTCTACTGTCTTGTGTTCTTCAGTGTAAATCTAAATGGGTTACATCATTGTAATAATAGTGTTAAAGAGTAATGTAGGTAGCATACAGTGCTGTATGTGTGGTTCTTTATGCTAACAGAAAAACAAGTCTCTCTGAAAACATCAACCACTGCTGATTGCCGCACCGCCACGTATAGAGTTTATGGTTATTAATATTAATAGCATTGGGGTCCATCTAATACATTAGGTCAGTGATGCGTAATGAGTGGATTTGGCTCCTCCTACAGAGTCCTAACCTAGGTCCTAGAGAGACCAAGCCTAAAAGGACTATCACCTAGACCCTAGAGAGACCTGGACCCAGCCTTAAGACTATCACCTAGACCCTAGAGAGACCAAGACCCTGCCTAAAAGGACTATCACCTAGAGAGACCTGGACCCAGCCTTAAGACTCTCACCTAGACCCTAGAGAGACCAAGACCCTGCCTAAAAGGACTATCACCTAGAGAGACCTGGACCCAGCCTTAAGACTATCACCTAGAGAGACCTGGACCCAGCCTTAAGACTATCACCTAGAGAGACCAAGACCCTGCCTAAAAGGACTATCACCTAGAGAGACCTGGACCCTCTCCTAACCTGGACAATGTCTTTGTTTACAGAGTGTTCTGAAACAAGATGTTTTTTTTCCCGTCTAACGGGAACGGGTGTGTGTGTGAGACAGAGAGACCCCCCCGAAGTGGTGTACATACGCTACATTAACTTCAGCTTGTCAAGAGAGATATGAAACTGGTACACCACCCACCGTCTACACCACCCACCATCGCTACACCACCCACCGTCGCTACACCACCCACCGTCGCTACACTCTCCGCCCATTCTCAGAATGCTAACCACATGTGGTACACATGTGAAACCTGTAGGTGCGTGCCGGTATCAAGCGGGATCTCTGGTAAAGCATCTCAACAGGCCCAGACTGGCCCTGTAAACACAACCTCTCTCTCTCTCTCATGTCTCTCTATTGTAACCTCGTCTCTCTCTCTCTCGCTCGCTCTCTCTCTCTCTCTCTCTCTAGCACGTTATTGCCATGGAAATATTCATTTACATATCTAAAGCACAAAAAGTCTCTCCAGGCGTCTTAACTTTACATCGCTGTGGTGTTTTACAGTGGTGTATAAACTACTCTAGTCTCTATCTCTCTCTCATTAGATAATGACAGAAGTCTGTTCAGGTCAGACAGTCACCAGACCGGTTCCTGCCCAGCAGGAGAACCTGTCCCCGACGGGCTGACGTGAAGATGTGTGCCGGTATGACGGCAGCAACCATCTGGTATGTGGTGACGATGTGGACATCTCGGCTCAGGCGAGACGTCATTATTACTGTTGGAGTCGGGGGGAGGATTAGAAACACACCTGGGTTCACCCGAATAGACCAGGAGACCACACCCCCCCGGGGGTTTGTGGTCTCACCTGGCTTGGAGGGGTGAGTGGGGTAGGGGGGGGTGGCAGGTGTATAGTGTCTGGGAGGGGAATAGTGGTGAGCAGAACAATAGGACCCAGCCTGACCCTGATCCCTGCAGGAAGGGGAGGGGGGCGGCAAGGGGGGGGGGGGGTTAGCAGGTCAGGAGGAGGAGAGAGAGAGCTTATGATCAGATGTCAGCGAGCCATGTTAATACACACACACACACACACACAGACTTCCAAGATCTGAGGGGTGCGAGAGAGAGCGCAGAGGGAGGAGGGGTTTGGCCTGCATGGCCATTTTGTTTAGATGTGTTCATCTTCTGTCCAACATGATACCGGTACTCAGCAGGTGCTCCTGACTCTCTCTCTCTCTCTCTCCCTTATAAAAAACGGGCTGCCTAGCGCCACACAAAAGGATTAGCATATTCCATTCATGGGTCGGATGCAAAACAACAAGCAGCCCATCGCCGCCACCCATCCCTTCATCCCGTCACCCCCCAACACCTCTACCGCTATAACGACCATATCTCCAATATTTGTGCACACACACACCCGCCGAGATATCTATATGGTCGTAATACACAAGCGGTGTAAGACCCGGTGTGCTGCAGAGAGACGCCGAGCTGTCAGCTCGGGGGGAGATTTGTGGCCATTGTTGCAAATCTGCTTATTCGGTCGCTCTCTGCGTCAAAAAGCCACGGCGCGTCTTTCTCGCACGTCTTTCTCTCAACAATGAAGACATGTTGTTCTGAGGACTCGTTGTGTGTGTGTGTGTGTGTGTGTGTGTGTGTGTGTGTGTGTGTGTGTGTGTGTGTGTGTGTGTGTGTGTGTGTGTGTGTGTGTGTGTGTGTGAATCCCCCCCCCCAGCATATGCACCATGTAGGCCTACTATACACACGTATGTATTGAGCGGCACGTCCGTCATTTGACAGCGGTTCTCTTACCCTGGCCCTTGTCCTTTGAAGTGACAGACGTGTCGACGTTGTCCGCGGACCACGCATCGTTCGCCGTGCGCTGGGAAACCATGGAGACCATGGTCTGCAGCGTTTTCTCCGGAGGAAACACGGAGGACGTCTGCGCGTCGGTGGACCTCTTGGCGGCTCCCGGTCGTCTCCAGTCCGACTCGGCGGTCCGGTGCGAGCTGGTGACATGTGGCTGCGAGGACAGGTCCGTGTCCGGCAGCGGGGCGAGGACGGTGGTGGTGCTGCTGCTGCTCCCGGGGTCCGGTGCGCTTAAAGGGGGGTCCGGTGCGCTTAAAGGGACGCCCGCCGCCCGGATGAGTCTCTTGAGACGCCACAGGAAGACCCAGTCGTCCAGATGGAGCGAGCTGCCGGGGAGCTCCTTCGCGTCTGACACCGGCGACGCGGCGTCGTTAAAGCCGATAGATCCATACAGAATAAGCAGTAATACCCCGGTTACGAACATCATTGTGTTGGGTTCAGCTCTCCATGTAAAGCCCCGATATCGGCCAGTCTCAGACCGCCCTGCGTGGACCTGCTGCGGGTGTACTCCACCATGGATGTCCCTCCTGGCGGCTGACGGTGTTGCCCTATGAACCAGCCGCGACTCAACAACCTACCTTAGTGGGCCGTCACGCCTCGGCCAATGGGCGGCCGGGCGGGTCTCGGGGGGCGGGTCTTGGGGGGGTCGGGGCGGTCTCGGTGAGCCGCCCCTCGGCCTGTCATTGGATCACTTTCTTTATTACCAAGGATCAGCGCAAGGGGTTTTATAGCTTATTTGCATCTGCTTGCTTTATAGCTGCATCTGCTTGCTTGCTTTCTTTTTCCTTTTCACATGTTAACGTGTATTACACACTATATGTAGGCCTATTTTTATTTTTTTGTTAATAAAAAATGCACTTTAGAAACGCGTTTTTACCTTTTTATATTGGTGTTTTTTTTAATGCTGCTGTTAGGAATGTATTTCCCCTTCAGGGATGAACAAAGTATGCATCTAATACAATATTCATAGTCTAATCTAATATTACATAGTCGAATCCAATCCAATATAATATAATATTATCTTCAATCAATGTGACTAAATAAACAATTTAAAAAAATTAATGGCTCCTAACGATCATTTAAATGTTTAATGTTTTTAATGTATTTAATGTATTTATTTATGATGTCCTCTACAAGCTTATTTGCACTGTTTTCAGTTTGCCTGTGAATTTACCTTATTGCAAACTCTAATTACGCTACTTCTTAGTCTGTATTATTTTACAGCCACATGCCACTGTTTTATTGTCTGTTGAAGCACTATAAAACATAAAAGATACGCTTTAAAGAAACAATAAAGTTGTTTATTATTATTCTCATCATATTCCATTGACGTCCCCCACTGAGCCAGTGGGGGACGCTAAAGGCGCAGAGACGCCGGCGTCGCAGGAAGCGCCGAGTGAGCGGGTTCATCCACGGTACAATGGCGCCTCTAGACCTGGATAAATATGCGGAGATCGCAAAACAGTGTAAATACCTGCCAGAAAACGACCTCAAGGTACTTCTCCTGTGCACGGTTGTGTGTGTGTATGTCTTAATACACGCAGACAGTGCATCCGCTGTTGTGCACGGACACGCAATACGGTGCCGTAGGGCTGTGTGTGTATTGATATCCCCCTGTTATCAGGTCTGTTTACAGTCACTACTAACTGCGTATACATGGGACTGATGGGATGTCTCTTCTCTCAACATATCGCTTATCAATTTGTGATTTTTTTTTTTACTGGTAGCATAGGTTGTAGTAGTACTATTGATCTATCTGGTGCATTGCTTATAAAAACAACTGGGGTTGTTTGGCGCATAGACAGAGAACTGCTTGCCACTTACATTGAACATCATTCATAACGGTTTGTCGATGCATAACCGTTTTGTTAATGACACTTTAATATTTCGCAAAAACGTCACTGGGCACTAGTTTATTCGGCCTACTGGTGTGTAAAAACGACAATTTCTGTAAGTCTGATTCATTTTCTGAAACCCCACAATGTTTGTTGTTGTTCTCCTCTCCTGTGAGCATTGTGCATCCTCAACATGCTGCAGAAGGGAATGTTCCAGTACTGTTGACATCTGCAGGCCTACGCACCACGCAAGGCCTGCAGCTGTCTACAGTACCCAGCCTGTACTGAATGTTTTGGTATGTCCCCAAACCACAGAGATTGTGCGACTATGTGTGTGACCTACTGCTGGAAGAATCTAACGTCCAGCCCGTTTCCACCCCCGTCACAGTATGCGGGGACATCCATGGACAGGTACGTCTGTACTGGACTGTATGTATTTGTACTGTAGTGTATTTGTCTGTACTGTACTGTACTGATGATGATGTACTCACTACGGTGCTGCATGACGGTCACTTTAAAAAAAATGCCGCCATATCTATATCATCCATATTATCCACACTTTGTTTATTTATTATTGTGGTGTATAAATAATATTGCGGGAGTAAGCATTCCATTGCACTTCTACACATAATTCACGATTCTAAAGAATTCACGAGGAACTGAATTTTCAAGATTTGCTTTGGAGTCATTAGAAAATAAAGTAAATACCAGGCGTTTTTCATATTTCTTTTATTGTTATTATCATAGTTCTTATATTTGATCTAATCTTCTAACCCTTGAGAATCTTAATGATACGTAAGTGCAAATAGTATTATTAAGTCAAAATGTGGTCATAAACTAGTCTCTAGTCTAAACTATCACCATAACTATCACAATATGATGATTAGTTTATATCACATATCACTTTATACCTTGTATATTAACTTTAATTAATCTGAATTGTAGTTTACAATAACTAAAATGATAATTTCGACTTCATTTTCTCTAATGGTTCCTCTCTTTGTGTTTCAGTTCTATGATTTGTGTGAGCTCTTCAGGACGGGCGGTCAGGTTCCAGACACAAACTACATCTTCATGGTACAAGCTTGTTCCTACTGTAGACTCACTTCCAACCTCCAACCAAATGTTTCCTATAGACCAACCGTTATAGTCTATCGTTAGTTCTGAAAACCTTGCCACCCCAACTTGTGAATCAGCTTCCACCCTCATCGTTTGACCCTATCTACATCTACCGTGATATCAATATACCAGTGAACGTGTGTGCATTGCATCACACTTAGTAATTAGTAGTAGTAGTACTCCAGAAAGTGCTTAGTAGTAGCTCTAGAGTGATCAGTGGTGGTTCACTAAGTGAAACCTTTTTTGAATACACATTTCAATTAAAATGTACGATCACATATCTTTATACCAGTAATCTCCGACAAACCCATATGCATATGAGGCAGCGATCTACAGGTTTGTTAAACACTGCACTAGAGCCTATGAAGACCTCAGCATGGGGCGGTTCTGCTGTGTGTTAGCTCACCGTCCGCTGCCTTCTCTGTCTTCAGGGGGACTTCGTAGACCGGGGGTACTACAGCCTGGAGACTTTCACCTACCTGCTGGTCCTGAAGGCCAAGTGGCCGGACCGCATCACCCTGCTCCGGGGAAACCACGAGAGCCGGCAGATCACACAGGTGTACGGCTTCTACGGTGAGGTCCTCTTCCTACAATCATCGATATTTTCCCCAAGTTATTATCTCGTCATCAAATTCATATTCCTGACATCATACGTTCACAATTCCAACATTACGATCAAATATTATGATGAACTGTGATGCTAGTGAAGATGCTAACATGGTGGTGGCCTCTCTCTTGCATTGCAGATGAATGCCAAACCAAATATGGGAACGCCAACGCCTGGCGGTATTGTACCAAAGTGTTTGATATGTTGACAGTTGCTGCAGTGAGTAAAACAAATGTTTTCAGTTTCAAACTATTTCCAAATAGTTGGGGTTTATTCACTGGGGACTGATGTCCACAACAGATATTTTCTTCACAAATAATGAACAATCACCAACTGTAGTACATATGAGCAGTATATATGATATGAGATGATGATATAAAAAAACAATATTAATCTAAAATCCAAAGTACCAAATATGAACTGGTGTGACGATTGTATTTGTTTATTTGTCTGCCTGTCTGTCTGTCGGTCTGTCAGCTGATGGATGAGCAGGTGTTATGTGTGCATGGCGGCCTCTCGCCAGACATCAAAACATTGGACCAGATCCGGACCATCGAGCGTAACCAGGAGATCCCCCACAAGGGGGCGTTCTGCGACCTGGTGTGGTCCGACCCGGAGGACGTGGACACCTGGGCCATAAGTCCCAGAGGCGCCGGCTGGCTGTTTGGGGCAAAGGTCACCAACGAGGTGAAGGGGGCCTACATTATACTACTGTGTCGTATGAATTTACTTTATTTAATTAATATTTAAAATGAACCTCAAGATTCAAGATTCTTTATTTTTGCCATGTGTTAAGTACAATGGAATGCATTATGCGCACATTGTGAATTCTACACAACAATAATATTAACGATAATATTAACAGTTATAAAGAACAATAAAGTGTCTCAGTAGGGATGATATGGATCATGTATAAATATGGCGTCTGGTGCAAACAGTATTTTTTAATTGAGCTTAGTGCAGTGGTAGCAGCATCATGACACACAGTCCAGTACACATGGCAAAGTACAGTGCAGAACAGTGCCGTAACGGTAAAACGTCCCGTAAGTCCAATAAATAAGTATGACTCAGTGTAATATTGTTGACAATGTTATGATATGATAGTGTCAGCACTCCTAACAGTTCAGTAGGCGTACTGCCTGTAGGTACAAACTTTCCTTGAACCAGCTTGTCCTGGTTCCTCTTGTCCTGGTTCATCAACTAGTCTGTAATAATGAAGGAAAGCAGGAAACACAAAGTAGGTCTGTCGTTTTATATTTTTGAGAGCTTTGAGTGAGTTTTGGTGAAGATTCTGCGGAACCCTTATAGAAATTAAGACGTGAAAACACTAAATTCATATTGGTCAATTATATTAATATTCTAGAAGATAAGAGATTAAATGTAGGTTCTGTGCCTATTTTATAGCTTTTAAGAAACAGGGTTGAGTCACATTCTAAATCCATGTGTGGTTCCCTCCAGTTCATTGTAACGTGTCTCTCTTTCTGTGGTTCCCTCCAGTTCATTGTAACGTGTCTCTCTTTCTGTGGTTCCCTCCAGTTCATTCTAACGTGTCTCTCTTCCTGTGGTCCCCTCCAGTTCATTCTAACGTGTCTCTCTTCCTGTGGTTCCCTCCAGTTTGTCCACATCAACAACCTGAAGCTGATCTGCAGGGCCCACCAGCTGGTCCACGAGGGCTACAAGTTCATGTTCGACGAGAAGCTGGTGACCGTGTGGTCCGCGCCCAACTACTGCTACCGCTGTGGGAACATCGCCTCCATCATGGTGTTTAAGAACGCCACCACACGGGAGCCCAAGCTGTTCCGCGCCGTGCCCGACTCTGAGCGCGTCATCCCCCCTCGCACCACCACACCTTACTTCCTCTGAACCGCCTCCGACCCTCTCGTCTGACCCAGACCTCTGAAGAGCCTTCGCATGACCCAGACTGACCGATACTACTGATACTGCCCTCCGTATGGATTAGTATCCCCGACCAACCATACCACCTTCCATATGCATCAGTATCTGTATCCCAGACCACCGCTTCCAAGATGCAAAGCTCTACATTTGTCTTGTATTACATACTATAGTACCAGTATATTCTATACTGCAGTATGTCATATACTACACATACTGTAGTATGTTACATAATACTGCAGTATAGTACACACTGTAGTATATTCCATAATGTTGTATATTCCATACTGTAGTATATTACATAGTAATACTACAGTACATATTACACACTGTATTCCATACTGTAGTACATTTCATAGTAATACAACAGTATATTTTGCACTGTATTCCATACTGTAGTACATTACATAGTAATACTACAGCATTTTACACACTCACTGTATTCTATACTGTAGTATATTACATAGTAATACTACAGCATATTACACACACTGTATTATATACTGTAGTATGTTACATAGTAATACTACAGTATATTCTGGATTTCATTTGGTGCCAGCTATGATTATCCAACTAGCTCTGCAAGTATTTTAAATTGCCTCCCAAGCGCAACATGTTTGAGTCGTCAAGGTAACTGATTGGCTCATTAAACTGTAAACAATTGCCAAGGCTGTGTAAGTGTTTCACAGAGAAGACATTCAAGGTTAAATAAGACCTTTGAACATTGCATATTTGTAGTTAACCGCTGTACTTTATTAATTAAACATTCTGAAGAGCAATTGATATGTGTATTATGTCATATATATATAGATATAATGTTGTATTTTATTTTTGTTATGGCAACGTATTGTTTGTAAAATAATGCTGACTGCACTGCACAAAAGCTAATGATCTTTTATTCTGATGTGTATATTGTTTAAGCTGAATTAAATTTAGTGTTGTTATGTGATCTTATAAATAAACATGTAAACAAAACATTTTATTTTTCATATATTCTATATTATTCATTGTCTTTAGATTTGAGCTAATCATATACAAATGTAGTTAGTCAATCTTCTCAAACACAAAACATGGTGATAAGAGACAGACGGACGTACAGTGTTAGTGTCTAAATGTGCTAAGGTTTTTCTTTTTACAGATAAATTAACAAATGTACAACGTAAGGGATGAATTCACTCAGAAGCCAATTATAAATTACTATACACTAGACACTAGTAAGATCAACAAAAAATAGGAAACTAATTGAAAAATGATAAACATTTATATTCCCCTGGAATGATTATACATATATAGTATTATACGAGTATTTATATGCATTGTTCAATTTACATTTACATTATATATGTATAGCTGTACAATTCTTACCTAAAATCCGGCCCCATAATAAAATATCAACAGACGTGACGTCGGTGGTCACGTGTGGGCAGGAGCCGATGACGTGTACGAGGTGTTAGCTAGCTAGCTAGCTACCGAGCTATTGCTAGCCTGTCAGACGAGAAGACGAGCAGCAGGTTAAAGTGAAGCAGTGTGTGTGTGTGTGGGAGGTTATGGCAACTAGGTCAACCTTGTCAAGTCTGCGCACCGAAACAAGGAGCCTACCGCTTACAATGTGCATGTCAAATACCGCAGACCGATCCGTCGTATAACCCAGTGTTTTATGGTAAGACAAAGATGATTTAGTCAGCCGTGGCAGGCTAATGGTAGCTTACACTATACACACACACACACACACACACACACACTCACTGGTGGGTTCTGATGGCTTGTTATTATTGTGGTTTAGTAGTGTAGATAATGCAGCTAAATAGTCAGACCCGGGGTCTAAACCAGCTGTTATGTTGGCTACTAGGGGCTAATGACTGCATTTGTGTGCATGCATTTGAATGCAGTTGTGTGCATTTCGACATGTTGACAAATTGTCCACGAATGTGGTCAAACTGGATCTCCTGGTGGCTTAAGGACAGCTAAGGAGTCGCACATGAGATCCGTGGGTCTTACCATCTAGTGTTGGTAGTAGTAGTGATGGTGGTGGGGGGGTCCTCAACCACGACCCCTAGTGTCCCAATGACACTATTCCCCCATTCCATCCCGCAATATAGGTGGAATGTTTTGTTTGTAGAACTGTGCTTGTATGTGTTTAAATAGTTGTCTTATCTCAGCCATTTGATGGCCTTCCTGTTTTTCTTGTTTCCTTTATTGAACCGTAATGCAATGACCAAAGCCACACAACACTTTTCCTTTTGGTTTTGTCAACTGAAGTGAGATAGTTTCATTTGCAAATCACGACCACTGCAAGGAAATGAGTGTCATTCTTTAAAGGGAGAAGAATGTCCTGTTTAAGTCCTATCTCGTTCTCTGCGTCTCTTCCAGATGTAACAGCATGGCACCGCCTTGTACTGCGCCTTCTCCTCCTTTCCCGTGCCTCACAAGCGGCCCACGGCCCCTTACTGGTCCGCCTCGTGTCACCCAGACTTGTAGAGAGTAGAAGAAGTGATGTTTGCTAAACTGAAGAAGAAGATTGCTGAGGAGGCGGCCACAGCTCCTCCTCGGACCGGCGGCCGCATCCCGCGCTCTGCCAGCAAGGAGTCCATCACCTCGGTGGGCGCAGACTCCGGAGATGACTTTGTAAGTTCTGCTCCTGGGAAACGGGGGGAGTCATGGACTGTTTGGGGTCTTTTTAGTCTCGCCCACGACGAGTGTCCGTTCTGGTCTTTATCGACAGACTCTCGGAAGTTATTATTCTTATTCTTATTCAAGATTCTTTATTTTTTGCTTACTTCCCATTCACTCCCGCATTATGAATGATAAACAACAATAATATTCACAATAATATTAACAATTATAAAGAACAATAAAGTGTTTAAGTAGGGATGATGTATACATATGGCAGCTGGTGCAAACAGCATTTTTAAGTGACCTTAGTGCAGCATCATGAATACAGTACAAAGCAGTAATACTGTAATACGTCCAGTAAGTCCAGTAAAGAAGTGTGACACAGTGTGTAATCTCATTGACAATGTGATAGTGTCCGCACTCCTAACAGTTCAGTAGGGTCTACTGCCTGTAGAAACTGTCCTTGTCCTGGTTCGCACCAATGATGACATCCTTGACAAACTCTTTAAATAAATAAATACAGTATTTACAAGACTCCAAAAAGACAAGAGGGAGGGAGGGGGATGGGATAATCAGGCAACTTGTACAATGCTAGAGTAGGTTTTAAAAGGCTGCAGTGCCATGTGAGAGAAATCTGGAATCTTATTGTGCAGTGAGAGCAATTGTGTGAGTGTTGTGATTTGGCTGTTTGTATTGAAAACTGGGCCACGGTGTAGTTAAACAATAAAACATGGAGAGGCGGGTTCTTGTCAGGCAGTGAGGAGAACAGCATAACGGCAAACGCTCTGTCAGCGTTTAAAGCTCTGCCGCTACGAATGAAACCAAGCTAAACCAATTCCTTAATGATGTTATTCATTAATATTCCTTGTATGGGTATGTCTGTAGCTGTGCTTGGAAAGCCCGTCTAGTTGACGCTAACTGAGGTCTCAGAGCTCAGACACTCGAAGCAGATCTCAGTTCCACAGGTTTGAATTATTGAGTGAGACCTGAATCATTGACGAGTCGAGCAGCCATGCCACCCAGCATGTTAACAATGGAAATAATGCAACACAATGAGACAGAAAACTTAGGCTATGGGGGGGGGGGGGGGGGGGGTCTGGGCGGGAAGGCAAGGCTAGGAGGCTGTCTGTTAAGGCTGCTGTATAACGGTGTGGGAATCTCCCAACTCCCGCCTCCAGGGAATGCGGGCAAAGAGAGGCCGGCGGCGGCTTTTAAAGAGTTGTATTAATGGTCCAGCCCACGTGACACAAAGTGAGTGCCCCGCTTAGACTCCGGCTGCAATAATATAGACGATGAATAAGTGATGGGGAGACGTAAATGTAGACACATAAGACACAAGACGGCAGCTCTCTGTGTGTCTCCTCCGCACGGGGCAAATGATCCGGCCTCCCTGTGGTGGAGAGCAAACGTACCTGCGTACATAGACCGTTGTTCATTGTGCTGACCAACCACAGGAATTTGCCGCCCCGCCCGCCTTGATGGCAGCCCCATACCGATACCCGACTAATGAGATGAGATAATATAATTACTTACTTATCCTAGACTGTCGGGGCAGAAGGTACAGGACAGTAGAAGGAATTTGAAAAGGAATATTTCAGCGAATTTACCTCATTCTCGACTTCATAGAACCCCGAAAAACGATCACAGATCATTTTCATTCATTATTGTTAGATTTGTTGTCGTAAAACTGTTGTAATCCACCTCTATAACACAATGGTGTTTCTTTTTTTATTTTCGATAGATTTATGCCAAAGTCAATTTTTAAATGTTCTTCTCTTGAGTCTCCTGTGGCGGTGAGCTTTGTAAACAAGAAACCGGATCCAGATCCTAACCCTAACCCAGCGTACAGTAAACAAACATAAGCAGAGGACCTTTTACTGGTGTTTGAATCCTGGCTTCTTGCTCATGATAAGAAACTGGAGGGAGGCATTATTACGACTGTAAATTATTACAACTGTAAATTATTATTATTATTATCGACTGTATATTATTATGAAATAAAGCAAACAACTATCTGGGGTGATTGTTAGAGGTCCTACAGCTGAAATATTCCATGATGACGATTACATAATTAAAATGAGATAAGATATGATAACAAAATTCAGGCACACAAGCGCTGCGGTGGTAAGACAACTATCGTGGAGTTATTTTTTTAACATGAAATGGCGACGGTGACTTTGATTGGCTCTTGTGTTCCGGCTCCACAGGCGTCTGATGGGAGCAGCTCGAGGGACGACCTCTCCTCACAGGTCCTCCGCAGGAATGACCAGGTCCGCCGGCTGGAGGCCAAGCTCACCGGTAGAGCCAACAAACGCTCCGTATACAAACACCTTCGAAACACATCCACACCCCCCCCCCCCCCCCCCCCCCCCCCGCGAAACACCACCTCCAGACAAAATAAACTCAGGAGGAGACACGGCTGGTTCGTGTTTGTAGCACGTAGGCGCGGTGTAGCGTTACGTTCCCCTCTTCCTTACTGGAATTCCTAGTGACGTGAAGCTGCTCTGTAGCCTTTTAAAAAGTAACCATTCACGAGAAATTCACGAGAAATCTCTCGGAAAATCAATTCATCACAATAGGTTTTTTTTTTTCATTATTTTTTATGTATGGCAAGTAATACCCTGTGTTCACCACAGGGGGGCTCTGCTCCTTAGGGTTAGTTTCATCGCATGGTTACTCTTTAATGTGACAGGCAGAACAGGTAGCTCTTCTGACCACAATGGTTTTCTCATGTAAGAAAAGCATTTCCGTTTCCTTTCATTGCGTCTCAAATGTGTTGTCCCCCCTCATCCTCCCCTGTGCCTGTGCCCTGTCCTCTCTCTCTCTCTCTCTCTCTCTGTGTGTGTGTGTGTGTGTGTGTGTGTGTGTGTGTGTGTGTGTGTGTGTGTGTGTGTGTGTGTGTGTGTGTGTGTGTGTGTGTGTGTGTGTGTGTGTGTGTGTGTGTGTGTGTGTGTGTGTGTGTGTGTGTGTGTGTGTGTGTGTGTGTGTGTGTGTGTGTGTGTGTGTGTGTGTGTGTGTGTGTGTGTTCCCGTCAACACCCCCTCATCTCCCACCCCACTAGACTATGCTGAGCAGCTGAGAATAATGCAGAAGACCAAGGAGAAGGTTGAGTTTGCGTTAGAAAAGCATCAGGATTGTACGTACCTTTTTATTTTCCCTCTATATTTCACCCGCCTGCTTCCCTGCCTCACCTCTCTCACCCCTGACACCCCCTACCCCCCCCCCCCGCTTTTAACGTCTGTCTGGTGTCTTGATTGGTGGCCATCACCGGTCAGATGACAAGCCCTTAGATCTCCTTCTTCAACAGCAAACGCATCCAGGCGCTGATGGTCATTGAGGGGTTTTAGTTGGTGGCGCCGGACGCCGCCTCCTTGTTCGTGCACACGTCCACATGTGCGCACGTTCACACTTGCACACGCCGTAGCAGCGGAATGATGTTGGTGATGTCACAGTGAAGTCTTGTTTAAAAGATTTCATCTTCTGAGCATCGGTGATCTGACTGTCGCTGACCTCTGACCTGCTACTAACCGCACGTGCCGCTCTTTGTATACATCACTCTGCTGTTTATAGTGGCGTCCGCACTACTACGCACTACTACGCTCTACTACGCACTACTACGCTCTACTACGCTCTACTACGCACTACTACGCTCTACTACGCTCTACTACGCTCTACTACGCACTCCTACGCTCTACTACGCACCACTCCACACTACGACATACTACTACACACCACTCCACACTACGACATACTACTACACTCTACTACACACTACTCCACACTACGACATACTACTACACTCTACTACACACCACTCCACACTACGACATACTACTACACTCTACTACACACCACTCCACACTACGACATACTACTACACACCACTCCACACTACGACATACTACTACACACCACTCCACACTACGACATACTACTACACACCACTCCACACTACGACATACTACTACACACCACTCCACACTACGACATACTACTACACTCTACTACACACTACTACACACCACTCCACACTACGACATACTACTACACTCTACTACACACCACTCCACACTACGACATACTACTACACACCACTCCACACTACGACATACTACTACACACTGCTGGCTGTGCTCTTTTTCTGTTTTTTTTTTTTTTCTGTTTTTCTGTCATTCAAAGGGGCTTTATTGGCATGGGAAACATACATTTACATTGCCAAATCAAGTATGAAATCAAAACTAAAAACATAATAATAATATAATAATACATATAATTAAGGATATACTTGTTAAAAGAAACGTGTAAACAGAGCTGTAACATTGCAATCCAAGATATAAATAAAGAGTACGCAGCAGATGGTGCAGAAATACACAGATGATTGACAGTCTTTACTCTCTCTCTCTCTCTCTCTCTCTCTCTCTCTCTCTCTCTCTCTCTCTCTCTCTCTCTCTCTCTCTCTCTCTGTTTCTCTCTGTCTCTCTCCCCCCTTCCCCCACCCATAGCCTCCATGAGGAAACTGCAGGAGCAGAATGAGACTCATCAGGCCAGTCGTGCCAAGATGGCCGAAGGTCTGACTCTGGCCCTGGAGAAGAAGGACCAGGTGTTTATCCCCCCCCCCCACCCCTTTAAATGTATACTTAAATTGAACAATGTCAACCTAGTAACGAGGAAGAATATGTAAAAAGTTTAATGTCAAATGCTAAAATGTTATGTGCTATGTAACGCTTCTCTCCACCCACAGGAATGGTTGGAGAAAATGGAGGTTCTTGAGAAGGTGAGTGTGGATGGAGTCTCCTGAGTTGATTGTTTAGGGAGAGGCCTCAATGCATCATTACATTTCATAACTGTTATATAGCAGACTGACAATAGTGTGTTCAACGAAAAAGTCTAAAGTGCATTTCATTCCTAACAAGACAGGAAGCCAGTGTAGAGTGCAGGGAGATGTGTGGGAGAACTGGGGTCGGTTGAACACCAGACACGTAGCGGCTTTCTGAACCAGCTCCAGTGGTCTGATAGCACTACTTCTGATAGCACTACCTTTGCCGGGCAAGGTCGGAATTAACTACATTTTTACAAAAGTGACAACATAGTAAACCAGTTTAATTAAGTTGTACTGGTCTGGTCCGCCGGTATCACTGGTCAGTCATTTCAGGGCTGAAATGCTTTTCGTTTCTTTGCATGTGGTCATCATGTAAATGCTCTTCCTGGATCACTGGTGATTTGAAGGCACGCTACCTTACAGCACCTTTCAAACTCAAGGGCTTTCCCAGTGCTTCACAGGCAGGAGTCACAGTACAAAGACATTTGAAAGGCAGTGAATACAAGACAATAAATACAATCGCCTGAAAGAGAAATGTGAAATAAGGGTACAAGAAGGTCAAATATTACTAAAGTCAAATATTCAAGTCATGAATATTACTAAAACGCTGCAGCAGACATATGTTTTGGACCCTGATGTAAGGTATTTTTTAGTGTCGACGCAGGCAATTTGAAACCACAAATTGAAAAGATCTGCAAAATATGTCCTGTTCACAGCGTAGAGTTCATTGTGGGTAAAGATAAAATAGTAAGTGCTGAACGCCCGGTGGGCCCCGTCTCCCCAGGAGAAGGACAAGCTGAAGGTGCGAGTGGGGGAGATGACGGAGAAGAGCCTCTCGCTGTTCCAGAAGAGGGACGACCGCGACGAGCTGGAGACCTTCCAACAGCAGGAGCTGGCCAAAGTCAAACACATGGTATACACACACACACACAAACACACCCCTACCTGCTCCATAATTACCCGTCTCTGTGCTGTCTAACCCCTACCTTCTCCTTAATATTTGGACTGAACTGTCTAACCCCTACCTGCTACTTAATGATTAGTCTCTGTACTGTCTAACCCTATTGCATGGATCGGCAACAGGCGGCCATTGGTGGCCCGCCAGCAATAATATTTGGCCCGGGAGATTACTTTGAGAGTAAAAATAATTTATTTTATTTTTTTACAATATCGGACCGACAGTCACACATACAGGCTATAATGTCTGAATCGAGAATGCAGTGACATTTTCCACCAGGGCTGAACTGGCCATCTGGAGGACCGTGGGCTGACGGGCCTTTTGGGACACAACTTGTCTGTCTTGTCTGATCGGTCCTGCCCGTAAAGCAGGTCGATCGGCTCATTGGTTTTTTTCTACGATGTGATACGCAGCACTTTATAAGCACACTTTTAATTTGCGTAGACAAAACTCAAAGTGCTACAGAGTAAAATGGTTTAAATAAAACAACAGAATAAAAGCAGCGACGTTTGCGCCGGCATGGCAACCACTGGGTTTTTTTAAAAGTCTAGTGAAAGGCTATTCTAAAAGGCCTTTTTTTAAAACATCCACAGTCTGTGGTGTCCTCAGCTGGTTTGGGAGGGCATTCCACAGTCACGGAGCAGAAGGCTCGGTCTCCCATGGTGTTCAGTTTGGTCCTGGGGGGAAGGAGGAGGTTTGCCTTTTCAGAGCGTAGGCTCCTCCTGGAGGTTTGTGGGGTGAGAAGTTCTTTGATGTATGAGGGAGCATTTCCATGAATGCACTGATAGGTGAAGAGGGTCATTTTGTAGTCAATCCTGAGTGAGACCTGGAGCCAGTGCAATGATTTGAGTATGGGCGTGGTGTGTTCATACTTCCGCACTCTGATCAGGATCCTAGCAGCGCTGTTCTGGATGTATTGCAGCTTCTGGATGTTCTTGCTAGGAATCCCAATGAGAAGTGCGTTACAGTAGTCTAGCCTGGTGGAGAAAAAGGTTTTCAGAAGCTTTTCAGCATCTGATAGACTGAGTGTGGGGCGGAGTTTAGCGATATTTCTGAGGTGGTAGAAGGAGGTCTGTATGTTTGTTTGATGTGGGCCTCAAAGGTCAGATGAGGATCCATTTTAACACCCAGATTGGTGACAGTTGATGAGAGTGAAATGTTCTGACCGGAGAAGGTGATGCTGGTGATGGAGGATGAAAGGACCTGATGTGGAGTGCCAACTAGAATGGCTTCAGTCTTGGAGCTGTTTAATTGAAGGAAGTTGTGGTTCATCCACACCTGGTGGATGGAGGTGTGGATGAACCACATTTCAACATGTGGATGAACCACATTTCAACATGTGGTTATGTTGGATGATGGCAGAGGTGCGGAGGGGGTTGGGTTTGTTCTGATGTAGAGCTGTGTGTCATCAGCATAGCAATGGAAAGATATTCCATGCCGGCTGATCACACGACCAAGGGGGGACATGTATATGGTGAAAAGGGTGGGGCCAAGGGATCCTTGAGGGACATGATTTTGCCGCTCCCAAGGTGACGTGCTCAGTCCTCCCGGTGAGATATGAGGTGAACCAGTTCGAGCGAAGACGATGGAGTAGAATGTCATGGTCGACGGTGTCAAATGCTGCAGTTAGATCCAGGAGGATGAGGAGGGATGGAGATCCGGTGTCAGCTGTCATCAGCAGGTCATTGGTCACCCTGACTAAGGCAGTTTCTGTACTGTGGCCCTGGCGGAAACCAGACTGGAATTTTTCAAAGAGGTTATTGTGTGAGATGTTCGTGAATCTGAATGGCAATTACTTTCTCCAGCACCTTTGATATAAATGGCAGGTTGGAGATGGGTCTGTAATTAGTCAGGACTTCAGGGTCTAAGGTGGGTTTTTTGAGGAGTGGTTTGATGACAGCAGCTTTTAATGGGGAAGGAACATGACCAGACTGGATGGAGTGGTTTATCACTAAAGTGATCAGGGGACTTATGGCACCAATGTTAGATTTGACCAGGGCTGTGGGAAAGGGGTCCAGAGCAGAGATGGAGGGTTTCATCTTTTTGATGATGGCCTCAACTTCATGTTGCAAGATGTCAGTGCAGCAGCAAAGAGGCTGGTAGGTCCGGGCTGAGGGTTGGCGGTCAGGACTGGGAGAGCAGCAGAGTTTGAGTGAAGAGAGCGGATGGTCTCTATTTTTTCCCTAAAAAATGTGATGAAATGATCACACTGCTCCTCTGTGGTGTCTTTGTGTAAGGGAGTCTGAGGTTTGAGGAGATGATTTATGGTGGGAAAAAGTTGATTGGAGTTGCCAGGGCTATTGTTGATGATAGTGGAGTAGAATTTTGACAGTGCGTCTCTGAGGGACTTTGCATAGGCCTTTTGGTGGCCCCGGTATGCCTGTCTGTGAACAGTGAGTCCAGAAACCTTGAGGTGCCGCTCGAGGACACGCCCCGCTGTCTTCATTTCATCATTCAGAACACTAGTAATCCCCACTGCTACCTACTTAACTAGAACACTAGTAATCCCCACTGCTACCTAGTTAACTAGAACACTAGTAATCCCCACTGCTACCTAGTTAACTAGAACACTACTTTACATTGTTAGCAGGCTCACAAAACAAGCTGCGTTAGTTGACTAGTGACGTGTCATTGATTCTCAACAACGCGGAAATGTATTAAAATGTTTCGAAAGAAAAGTCAAAGCATTAGAATGTGTCACATGTTTTAACAATCAATTACTTAAATTCGCTTTTGATTATGTTCTGGCCCGCCATCTAGTGTCTCAGAAAAAAAATTGGCCAAATTTAATTGCCGACCCCTGCCCTATTGTATATACTTTGAACATTTAGAAAAACAAAAGCTGTAACAATCATCACCAGCAACCACGGTCCGTTATGACCAGGAGTGATCCAACCCTGATCTCCTCTTCCAGTTGCTGAGGAAGGAGGAGCAGCTGAGCCTGCGGGAGAAGGAGCTGGAGGAGAAGGAGGGGCTGCTCCAGAAGGCCAGGCGGTCGCTGACAGAGGCCCGGGAGCGCCTGCACACCCTGGACCAGGTGCACCAGGAGGCCAGCCAGCTAAACACGGAGCTGGAGATAGAGAGGTGAGGCTGGGGAGGGCTGGGGGAGCCCCCCCCCCCCCCCCTGCAGAGACAAAGTTCATTCATAATCTCTTGGTGCTGGAGTACTGATTATTTAGTAAGTATTGGGTAGTATTTGTTGGTATTAATACTGGTGGTGTTGCAGGGAGGAACTGCTGGTCTCGCGGGATGAGGCGGAGAGCAGGGTCAGGGAGGTGGAGCAGAGGAGCAGAGAGCTGCAGGCTGTCATCCAGCAGGTCTCTGATGACTTCCAGAAGGTATGGGGTGTGGGTGGGTGCGTGTGTGGTGGATGTATTTGCGTCCATGGTTAATGTGTGTGTATAGGGTTAATGTGTGTGTGTTTGTGTGTCCAGTGCCAGGCCATGCTGTCGTCTGTGGAGAGGTCCCTCTACTCCTTACAGACGGAACACAACGCCCTCAAGCTACAGCACCACAAGGTCACAACAGAGCTTATCTTTATCTCTCTGTATTTCTACATCCATATACCTATCTATCTATATAATGATATCCGTGTCTCCAGGCGGAGGTGGTTGAGGAAGACCATGCCTCCACCCTTTCGGAGCTGCAGCTGAAGGTGGTCAGTCTGGAGAGGCGGCTGCAGCAGGACCTCAGTCTGGACCAGCACCTCCAGGAGCTGCTGGAGGAGGTACGGACACCGCTTCAAACCTATCCACCACCTCCCAATCCCTCCCATCATCCCCCAATGGAGTTGAATTGATCACTAAAGATGCACAAACCTTTTTTGCATGTAGTAAAATGTCAGACCCTACTACATACATGCACCCACATGAAGAAGCTCTCAGACACATCCTTTGCTTAAACACTCCGATATCATTGATATAGAACATTGTCTGTAATTAATACAGAACTGCAACGGCAAATCAAAATAGGAGTCACCTTTACGATATCCCATCATTTGAGATTCCACCCCCCGGTCATAGCTCTACTTACCATTAGTATGAGTTGTTATTATTATGATAATGATGATGACCTTATGTCAGGTTCATGTCGTGAAGGGGCAGGTAGCGGTTGCACGTCACCTGGACCACTAGACACTTCTCCTCCTCTCTACAGAAGCGGGAGGTGGAGCAGAGGTTGGAGAAGACCAGGGAGGACCTGTTGGAGGCCAGGACCAGCCATGCAGACACTGTGAACTCCCTGGAAGCACAGGTACACACACACTCACTCACTCACTGATGGCAGTTTTTTTATGAGATAAAACAGTACTTTATTATTTAATCAATCTACTGTATTTTCCTGACTATAAGTCACACCTGAGTATTACTGGCTCTTATTTAAAAATTTGTTTAGAGAAAAACAAAATGTCACTTTGTGTATAAGTCTCATTATTTTTTCCCATTCTTTTTTCGGTGGTAGGCTACAGCAGTTTTCAGTTGACACGAGTGTTTACAGTGCCGTCTCTTAGCCGTAGTTTGAACACAGTCAAATAAATAAGTCACTTCGGAGTATAAGTTGCAGGACCAGCCAGACAGCTAAAAAAAAGAGCGACTTATAGTCCTGAAAATATGTTAATTGTTAAAAGCTTAATGCTCAACATCTACTCCTGGTATTCTCATCATTCTTTGTGGAGATGGGAGAGTATGCCATCTACATATATTCTCAAATGTTGTTTAGATCAGGGGTTCCCAACCTTTTTTGTGCCACGGACCGGCAGATATTTTATCAATTTTCGCGGACCGGTTGTCAAAGTGTGTTGTCAACACACACCTCTAACAAAACGGCAGGGCTCTACTTCAGTATAAACGCGCATGTACGCGGAGCACCCGTAAAAAAAACCCGGCTCGTTCGCGGGTGCGAGCCGGCTCCCGTCGTTCACTTAAAAGAGCCGACTCTTTGAGCCGGCTCGTTCGCGACCGACACATCACTAGCGCGTAGTCTCTTTAGTAGCGCGTGCAACTGAAAGTCTCTCGTTATGCCGCCGATATATATTTAATCTATATATATATATAGATTATACCGCCCATATATACCGCTATATAATCTATATATATAGATTATACTATATATATAATCTCTATATATAGATTATACCGCCCGCCGTTCACCTATACTCAAATTATTTGAGTCAAATATGATGATAAACACACAGCTGTTTCGCGGCCCGGCAGTAACACCTCCACGGCCCGGTACCGGTCCACCGGTCCGCGGCCCGGCGGTTGGGAACCCCTGGTTTAGATGTTCTTGACCCCACCTTATCTTGTCTCCTGTCCTCAGGTGACCACGGCCAGCGGCACAGTGGGCGAGCTACAGACTCTCCTCCGACACAAAGACGACTCGTCCAAGGCCTACCGAGAGAGAACAGACGCTCAGGTCAGAACCAGGGCCATACACCCTCCACGGTTTGGGATGTAGATCAGCCATTACGAGCATGCGACATCTACAAGACACCACAAGAGGGGGATGTCCACCCAGGTGTTGTGTGTCCACAAGCGTCCTATGGCACAAACAAATGGATCAGCCTACCCAGTAGACTGTACCGACTAATAGGCTATCCATCCATCATGGTCTGGGTGGATGCTGATGTAGCCCAAGTACAATCGACAGGTTAAGACAAAACATGTTTTCCTAACATGTTATTTGGTATTGTCCTCCTTGAATAGATCCTTTATGGTTAGTAGGTTTTATTTTAGGAATTAGTTTGCATTGATTCTATTTCCTATTTCTCATAATAAACCATGCTGTTAAATCATGTGTAAATCACACCCTTTAATCCAAATGTATTATTTTGTATAGCTGATATTTCTTTCCCTCTGGTTGTCTATCAGCATTTATATACAACTTGCATATACTTTACATTATTTGTACAACACTCCCACTTGTGTTGACCCCCTCCTCGGCGTCTCCCTGCAGATCGCAGCCTTGGAGCAGCAGGTGGTGGAGGCCAGCGAGAAGATCCAGAGAGCTGAGCAGGAAATCACGAGCCAACGGGAACATCTCAGCAGACTGGTGAGGAGGAGGAGCAGCAGAGCCAACCAAGGCTCACACATAGTCTCCAATGTCCAATCAAATGGTTCCAAGCATTTATGAATTCTGATTCTAAACTGCAGAAACTATACACCATTCAATCACGTGTATGTGCGTCCCTCTCTTCTCCTCAGCAAGCAGCGTGGGCGTCGGAGAAGGCATCCCTCGACCAGCAGGTGGTGCTAGAGAAGCAGCTCAGAGAGGACACCACTGGTAGGCTAGAGCAGGAGAAGGCCTTGGTCGAATCAGAGAGCCGGACCCAGCTGGACGCTCTGTGCCTTAGGATGGTAAGACGTGATTGGCTGTTACCGTGAATGTGCTTTTAAGTATACATTTCAATACCGTTGTGTTACACTGACCACACGTTCTTGTTCACATTCTCTTGTCTCACTCTGGTCTGATGAGTCTTGATTTCTGCTGTGATATGCAGATGTTTAGGCTCAGAATTTGGTGTAAACAACATAAAAGCATGGATCCATCCTGCCTTGAAGTACCAATTGATCAATCCTCAATCTAAAAGTGCGCCTTTAGGATGTGGGGGAACGGCAGATCTGCATCAATCGATGTGCTGCCGACAAATCTGCAGCAACTGCGTGATGTTATCATGTGAATACGGACCGAAAGCTCTGAGGGATTCATTTGTTGAATCTATGCTACCAAGAATTAAGGCAGTTCTGAAGGCAAAATAAGGTCCTCACTAGCAAAGTGTACCTAAATGAAGTGGCCAGTGTGTGTATATTGTATGATGTATTATATTATAACTTCATTTATTAATTATTGTAGCCAGAGAGTAGAGTCAGGAACAGAAAGTATAGCTACGACAGAAATACGTTGAGAAGTGGGTCCCTGATCTCACCTGAGATGTGAGTATCACATCCCCACCACCAGAGGCTCAATGGTGACAGACAAGAACTGAGGAGGTGTTGGACCAGCCTGTCTGGGATCTCGGAAGGGTAGCAGACAGAGGAGCCGTTCTGACACATGTGTGTGTGTGTGTGTGTGTGTGTGTGTGTGTGTGTGTGTGTGTGTGTGTGTGTGTGTGTGTGTGTGTGTGTGTGTGTGTGTGTGTGTGTGTGTGTGTGTGTGTGTGTGTGTGTGTGTGTGTGTGTGTGTGTGTGTGTGTGTGTGTGTGTGTGTTGAGGTACTTCTCTCACCCCTTCATGTGTGCTCCTGTGTGTCTGCTCCCCCAGAGGGAGGTGGAGGAGGAGAAGAGGAGTGCGGAGGAGGAGAGGGACCAGGCCGCCTCCTCACTCCAGGCTCGGACGGAGGAGCTGACGGCAGCCAGGGTAAAAACACCGCGGCTCTCCTGAAGGCCGACTTGTACTTTTGCAGCCTTCGTGTCTGGGTTCATTTCTAATAAGTGTGTGTGCTAGGCGGAGATGAACAGCCGTCAGACGGTCAGTGTGGAGATAGCCATGGCCCTTGAGGACAGCAGGAGGCAGAGGGAGGAGCTCCAAGCACAGGTCACACACACACATCACACCACTCTGTTTTACCACCATATTTACAGTACGATTTATGAGTGTGGATACGATGTACCTGTGATTCCGTAAATGTTGTGATACAATATTACGATTTTATTTTTAAAGTCCTCTACCATTGGGGTTTGGCTTCTGCAGGTCTGCCGTTATTTTTATATGAACGTGGCCGAACAGAACAGAACATAGTTGACGCTAATTGACTATTGGTGAATACACTACAGTGCCCTCTGTAGGACGGTTCCATTGTTCTGGTTCCACTGTGCCACCTACTTCTGGTGGGAGTAGTAAAAAAGTATTGCAGAACATCCCGTCGTTGACCCACAGCGCACCTCTAGTGACCTTCAGCATGGTGTTCCCCGTCTCAGGTTGGTGACTTGCTCAGGTCCCATGCTGCAGTGCAACAGGAAGTGGCCAGTCTCACTGATCAGCTGACCCAGAGAGAGGAGCAGATAACCACGTTACAGAACGGTAGCAAACCCAAACATGCTTCTAATGTGGTCATGTTTACAACGTGTTATTTAGTTTTCTATTAGTTTCATTTTGTACATAGTTTCATTTAGTGTGTGTGTGTGTGTAATGTGGCTGGTTTCAAATTGTATTCTTGGATGAATAATACTACCATCTTCACGTTGCATTGTTCTTGTTGCACCTTGTAACAGCTGCATGTTTAACTGTGACCGGGTCCCCAGAGCTCCAGGCATCCAGGGTGTGTGTGGCCCAGCTCCAGACCCAGCTGGAGGCCCAGGGAGCCCAGGCCCAGCTGCAGGAGGCGGAGAAGGACCAGCAGCTAGCCTGCCTCCGGGAGGATGCTCTTGGCCAATCACAGCTGCTGGACTCCTGCCAATCACGGGTCAGCACTACACACCTTTTTACTCATGTGTTAGGCATGGGATTGCTCTACTAGGGTGGTTCTGACCCGATACTTTCATTCTATTTTCCTTTCATTTGTATTCTAGTGTGTGGTTAGGAGTTCATTATTAACTGCTGTTTTGTTTTCTATTTTATACTTTATAATTGTCCTCCTCCTGTCCAGATCTCCTTCCTGGAGGTGGAGGTGGAGACCCTGACGGAGCAGCTACAGCCCCCAGAGCCGTGTCTCCCGTCGGAGGAGAACGGCGCGGTGACTGTGGACGACCTGCAGCTCCTCCAGAAGACCAACCGAGACCTGGAGCAGCAGCTGGCCGACAAGACCAGGGTCCGCCACTTCAGTTATTTTTCATCAGTTTTTCATCAGGGTTTTCAAAGTCTTAAGTCAGTGGACTATGCAAAAGTAAATAAGAAGTTTACATTTAGTAATTCAGCAGACTACATTTTTATCTAAAGTGAGGCTGTGAAAAAGAAAATTGTCTGTCAAGGCAGACAATGTTGACACAAGATGTTGATCTCCGACCTTCTTGTGTTCTCCAGACCATCAAGCAGCTGCAGCAGAGGTTAGCCGAGCTGAAGAGAACCTTCCAGAAGGAGCTGGTAGGTCACATGACTCGGTTGTATTCATCAAAAATATAAAATAAAATGTAAAAGCAATACGTACAAGTAGTCACGGTCACGTGTTGATCTTTCAAGAAACTGAAGCCAGACCCAGACCAGCCGGGAAGAGGGGAGAGGGCAGCAGACGACCGGGGAGAGAGACAGGACCAGCGGCCCAGCGGCGACTCTCTGGCAACCGCCTTCTCCTTCCGTGCCACCACCACCTTCTCCCCTGTCCCTCCCTCAGGCCCTGCCCCTTCACCTGGCCTGGCCGCACCCCGCCCCCCCTCCTCCACCTGCATCGTCACCAACACCTCCGACCTCAATGACTCGAGGGAGATCAATTTTGAGTACCTGAAGCACGTGGTGCTGAAGTTCATGTCGTGCCGCGAGACTGAGGTGAGAATGCCAGGGTTGGGTCTAGTGTGTGTGTGTGTGTGTGTGTGTCAACACCAGGGAACGTCCACCACCACCACAACAACATGGGACTACTAACTAATGTGGGGTCATGGCTTAGTGTGTGTTGGCTTCTACTACTGAAGAATAGACTTAGAATAGACTACTTTGGCCAATAGGTGCTTCCATTTATGGTTCTGCCTTGGGGATTATGAGCATAGTACAGGCCATCTGGTCATACATGAGCCGGAGAACGTAGTGGGCCTTGTAGTTTGTCTTGTCTTGTAGTACAAGTAGTTTTATATTTTTGGAGGAGAGGTCCACGGAAGCTACAGCGACGGCCCCTCTTGGCAAGGCCTCTTAGCGTAGAGGCCCTCCAAGGCATTCTAGGAGCGTCATTTGGGCTTAAGTCTGCGGTGGCTCAGCGTGTGATGGGTTAATGTGTCCGATTGCTGACCGCTCTCGCCATGTTCCTCTGGTCCTCAGGCGTTCCATCTGATTCGGGCGGTCTCTGTTCTGCTCAACTTCACACGAGAGGAGGAGGACATGCTGAAGAAGACCCTGGAGTACAAGGTGGGCAGAGGTCGGCTTGTAACCAGACGCACGCAAGGTCCTAACCTACCAGCCAGCAGGGGTGGTGAAACCTAGACCTAACCTAACCGGCCAGCAGGGGTGGTGAAACCTAGACCTAACCTAACCGGCCAGAGGGCCTGGGAAACATAGACCTAACCTAACCAGCCAGCAGGGGTGGTGAAGCCTAGACCTAACCTAACCGGCCAGCAGGGGTGGTGAAACCTAGACCTAACCTAACCAGCCAGAGTCTGGTGAAATCTAGACCTAACCTAACCGGCCAGCAGGGGTGGTGAAACCTAGACCTAACCTAACCAGCCAGAGTCTGGTGAAACATAGACCTAACTAACCAGCCAGAGTCTGGTGAAACATAGACCTAACTAACCAGCCAGAGGGTCTGGTGAAATGTAGACCTAATAATTGTAATAATAAACATTTTCAAGTATTTAACCTCATGTTATCTTCTGCTAGATGTCGTGGTTTGGATCCAAGCCCTCGCCCAAGGGCAGCGTCCGCCCCTCCATCTCTGGTGCCCCCGCCCACTGGATGTGACCAAGAGGAGACCCCCGCCCACTGGATGTGACCAAGAGGAGACCACCGCCCACAGGATGTGAACAAGAGACCCCCGCCCACTGGATGTGAACAAGAGGAGACCCCCTGCATGAACTCCACCATGACTACTACTGAGCTTTAAGCTGTTTCCAACTCGCCCTGCTGTCAAATGTTCCTCTCTTTTTTTATCTGTCCTTTTTTTATATATAAATATGAAGATAATAGGGCTTTTTGTGGTTCTTCAGAGTGATCAGGACACGAGCAGCAGAACTGTTTCTCATCTTATTTTGAGGGTTGGGATTGTTTTATGTACTTCTGGGTGATGAGTGGAGGAGGGCATCTTGGGGGTCCGTGATTGGGTACGAGGTCTAGGCTATGCTAGAGGGGTTTAGTACAAGGAGGAGCTGTGTCCTGCTGGGCTGGGTTGGGGGGGGGTGTCCAGGACTTGGGGTTTGGGTCTAGCTGGGTGGGGTTCAGGGGTAAGATCCAGGGTAGAGACATGATACTTACTGGGACTCCCAACCCCATCCAAACCTCTTGTCTTGACGAACCTCCAAAGGTCCACTTGAAGCCTCCTCCTGCAGGGCTTCCAGGACATACTGGACTCGGACTCGGTTGGAACCGGTTGGTACCGATTAGAGCCGGTGAATTGAAGTGTAATCAGTGACCAGAGGACGTGCGCACACACCTTGACTTGCCTTGTGTCGCTGTAAATGAAATGACATTCCACATATTATATACATATGGTATGATATTTATACATATTGAAGTGTACATATGCATTCAGAACTTTATAAATGATGAGTGTGGACGGACGCGGTGTTATGACCGTTTTCAGTGTTTATAGTCCTGTTACTACGGCGCTGTGATGTTTGTACTGTCCGTTACTGTGGCGTGACCCCCTGTATCCGAGTGATCCATTGATTGATGTTGTTGATGATGAAAGCGTCCCCCAGACTGCATGCTTCCCTGTCCACCGGTGTTCCCGACTCCCCCGGTCGGTCTACCGATCGGTAAAATGTAATCATGAACTCAAGAAGCACGGGAGGAACGGGGGATAGAACCAGCTGTCTTGTCTTCTAAATGACGAGCACAACTTTATGCAAAAAAAAAAAAAAAGAAAACAAACCATGTAGGTTCAGTGAGTGATTCAGCATGCTTGCAATATGGGTTTCAATCAACTGAGATATTGGGGAAGGGGAATTATGTTGGATATTAACATTAACATGCTGAGAGCGGAATATCATCCGCCTACCACCCAGTCAACCAAGGAGGAAGCAACGCTTCCCTGTGACTCTCTGGAGTCTACTACTGTACAATCACTACAGGTTTTAATAGGTTTCAATTTTAACTATGTCAGCACAACGTTTTTCATTTATTAATAAAAAAAAAATGAGTTTTCATGACCTTGACTTCATTTAAACAAAGTAGTTAATGTTGTAACACACTGGCACATTTTGGGCAAACATTGTTAACATAAACAGTATTTAAAAATGTATTTAGAGTTGAGTACAAGAAACAGACAGAATTGAGTTTCCTCAACTGTTTAATTTAATGCTCCATAGCATGTAATTGTTTTAGGCATTATGTATTTTAACAATCATAAGTGTAATTAATAGTGTGTGTGGCTGTGTACTGTCATCATTACTGTAACCATTTGGTCTTCCAGTACACCAGAGGGCGCTGTTGTGGCTGTGACTGGCTGAGATAAGCCCCGCCCCTGCCGGAAACTACTTGTTCTCAACGCGAGATTTTTCCGGTCTTTCCAGCAGGGCAGCGAGGAGCAACATGGTGAGAGAACAGTCTCTTCCCTGCAAAACGCCACATTTTAGCCGTCCTTCTCCGTTCGAAACGCCATTATTTTTCCACACATACCCGCCTTACGTTGTTATGTTGCCGCTTATGCGTTATTATCTCGACTAGATGCGCGAAATATGTGATTTAAATGTCAATCGGTTCCGATACACGTTCCGGCTCCGCCGATGGGCCGCGCGCTACTGCGCAGACTCTGGTGAAGCCACGCGGATGGCATAGAAAACGTGAATATCGCCTTTTAATGCGATCCTATGGGTAATATATATATAACGTTTTCTTATTCATCCCGTTATATACGGATTTGTGTATATATCGAATTTAAGACTTGTGCTTTTCGTTTTAAATGGTTACTGTAGTTTTAAACCGGAGGTCTCATCCCAATCGCGTCTTTGTAATAGCTGTGTTTGCTTTGTTTTACATGCTAAATATTACTACGCACACTATTGTATAGGTTTGTTTACGTGGTTAAATACACACACAGGAAATGGAGGTTCGCCTCTGACATCTCGTGTCTAAGATGAGAACTGTGAGCTGATGTTCTGCTGAAGCTTTTCACAACTGCTTACCAAAAGACTGAGCCATGAGATGACCTGCTGTGTTTCTAGTCTTTGAGTCACCCATTATGTTATTATAATGTGTTTTTGTGTGCTGTACATTCTGCTCCCTCCTCATGACGACCCTGTGTTTGTGTTCTGGCCGTTTCTTCCCAGGCAAAGATCAAGGCTAGGGATCTGCGGGGCAAGAAGAAGGAGGAACTGCTCAAGCAGTTGGACGACCTGAAGAATGAGTTGTCCCAGCTCCGCGTCGCCAAGGTCACCGGAGGAGCCGCCTCAAAACTCTCCAAGATGTGAGTGTTTAGTACATGGGTGTTCTTTACGCTAATGTGTTGAACCTGATGGGGGGGTTTGTTCTGGTTCATCTCGTGTCTAAGATGAGAACTGTGAGCTGATGTTCTGCTGAAGCTTCTCACAACTGCTTACCAAAAGACTGAGACCCTAGATGACCAGTGGTTATTGTCTTGACATGGATGTGTCTCTGCACAACCGTTGGAAGACGGTTACACAAATGTCAAAGTATGTATTCAAGGAGTCGTAGACTACACATGATATTCAAAACTGCGGGTCTTCTCACTTTCAGCCGTGTTGTCCGCAAGTCCATCGCCAGAGTCCTGACCGTCATCAACCAGACGCAGAAGGAGAACCTGAGGAAGTTCTACAAGGTAAGGGCTGTGGGTGGGGGTGTTCTTTAGAGGTTTCCTACACTTGGAATAATGTTCTGTGGCATCTGGTCTAAGATGATAACTGTGAGCTGATGTTCTGCTGAAGCTTTTCACAACTGCTTACCAAAAGACTGAGACCCAAGATGACCCCAGTTTGTATGTCTAATGTGTTATAGGCCTACAGATCCATGTTCTAGGTACAACTAAAACAATTATAAAAAGTTGACCCTTTTGGCTACTATCCTTCTGTTAAATCCCGAACCTTTGGTTTCTTAGTGTTAAACCTCAAATATGTGGTTTAATTCTAAAATTGCACAAAAATTGAACTCTGCGTTGACCAAAATCGATGTTGCTTCCGTAGGGCAAGAAGTACAAGCCCTTGGACCTGAGACCCAAGAAGACCCGTGCTCTGAGACGTCTCCTCACCAGACAGGAGCAGAGTCTCAGGACCAAGAAGCAGCAGCGCAAGGACCTGCTCTACGCCGTGCGCAAGTTTGCCGTCAAAGCTTAAAGGTTTCTTTCTATTGCCACAATAAAAAAACTTGAAAAGACATTCTGGTTTCTGTTGGTTACTAAAGCACACATGTGGCTACTGTGTGTGAAGTGTCCCATCTTCCCTTGACTGAGCTGGTCAGCGTCACCAAGAAACGCTTCGTGTGGTTTGGTCACGTGTAGTTTTTAGTTGGTAAATGTATGGGGATTGTACGGAAATGGACATTTCACTGGCGTATAAAAAGAAAGAAAAGAATTCTGTCAAAAACAAAGTTGAAACTTGAAGAGACAAAACTGACACGTTTATATAACACTAAAACGGTTAATGGCTACAGTGAACATGCCTGGAAGGTTTTTAGAATGCTAAAAATGCCCGGTGACTCAATGGAATAACATGTTCTGTTCGTGGGTTATCCATAAATGTATTGTAAGCATTGCAATAGCGTGATCTAAAGTGATGGCTTAAATATTAGGCACACCGATCAAAACTAGTGCAAGGTGTTGCTTAATTGAATCACAAAGGAATATTTCACTGGCACAGCCATGTTTTTAGTCAGTCAGTGTTCAAAGCAGTCAACGTATCACGAACCAAACAAACTTATAGACTAATAAATATATTATATGGATAGATAGACCATTAGATGGTCTACAGAACAACATTTGCCACTTAACCTTAATTGTGGCTCAAGTTACTTCCCTCAAAAGTAACTATTACTTTACAGTTACTGCCTACTATTAATGCATATTAAAAGTTACTGGGGAAGTAACTTTTGCGTTACTTTTAAGTATCTGCTTCTATTCTCTTAATGCACACAGCTATATTATTACACCCACGGAGTGACAGACTGAGTGAAGTGGTCGGAGTAGTTTCATATGGCGTGTTTTAAAATCAAGGGTAGACGGCAAAAACATTTACATGTTCATTCTTCCCCGTCCGAACTCGGTACGTCTCATTAGTTCCGTGGTGTATTAAAAGCAGCAACGTGAAGCGGCACTACGAGATAAAGAGCATTCATACCCACCCACAATACAATAAACTATCTAGGAGCCCAATATGATCCATCTGTATTTGACGGAATTTTTGATATGATATTGCTTTATTCCCTGATCGGGTGCCAGGGGTTCTCAAACCTTTTGGGGCAAAATAATACCAAGGACCCCCCTCAAAATCTTAACACAGATAAAACATACGCGTACTACCATTTTAACTCATAGATGCCGTTGGAACTATTTGTATTCTAAACATGTTCAACCTAAATACTTCAGACCCGTTTCATAGTAATAAACAGAAACACATTTGAATTTGAATCATGTTAATACCACTTATATACTTTGTATTATATAAAATTAGATACTTATATAAAAGTAACAAGACATCGTCCTATTACTATGAACTGTAACGAGATAAACAGTAACAGTAACAAGCCATAGTCCTATGACTATGAACAGCAACAAAATGAACAGTAACAACACATAGTCCTATGACTTTGAACATTAACAAGATAAACGGTAACAAGACATATTCCTGTGAGTATGGACAGTAACAAGATGAACTAACAATAACAAGACATAGTCCTGAGACTATGAACCGTAACAACACATAGTCCTATGACTGAACTGGAACAAGATGAACAGTAACAACACATAGTCCTATGACTTTGAACATTAACAAGATGAACAGAAACAAGACATTCCTGTGAGTATGAACAGTAACAATAACAAGACATAGTCCTGAGACTATGAACCGTAACAAAACATAGTCCTATGACTGAACTGTAACAAGATGAACAGTAACAAGACATAGTCCTTTGACTATGCACAGTAACAAGATGAACAGTAACGACAGTAAAAATACATAATCCTTAATTATGAACAATAAAAATATGTGGCATAGTCATAAACCCAGACATTTAAAATTACTAGTGTTACGTCACGTTTCGCAGAAAGTGTTTCTATTGGTCCAAAGCTAACATGGGTGGAAGTAATGAACACAATATGCTTGTTTGATTAATGCAAATACTTCCCCGTCTGTATATATGCATTTTTTTAACGAAAGTTTATATAAATGAATAAAATAATCATTATATATATAATTAGATATTTTTAGTTTTTGTATTTTATTTTACAAATTATTTCGCGGACCCCCGGGCTATGGGTCGCGGACCCCAGTTTGAGAACCCCTGGACTACTTGGTTTCGGATGAATGCTTCGTCCAGCACGCAGAAAAGCGGGTGTTTCTACAACTGGTCGGATGCAAAGCTAATTACTACTGAAGAATAAACTGTGGTTATATTGTACCTATTTTGTGCATTTTACGGATATTTTTTTTTACCTCTTAACTAATCAATATGTTTTGGATTATATATTTGCCTTTTTATGTTTTTAGGCCTACATTATTTCTCCTTTGATGTTTCAATTACTTTGGCAATGTATATTTGTATGTTGTACAATGTACACGTTGGATTGGGTTGATAAAAACCTGCGTCTTCAGCGCCTCCCTGTGGCCGCTTCGAATATCGCGCCGTGGTGTTCTCTTTACCGCCCTCTGGTGGCGCAACACGGGAAGTTGAGTTTGCTGCCAGTTTGCTGTCATTATTCAGTCTAACCAACGAGGGTATCAAATAAACATAAAAATAAACGAAAATCGATATTTGTGCCTAAGGAGCCAACTAGGTCAGTAGCTTGACCGTTAATGTCAATCTTTAACCATAACAAAAAGTTACAGTTGCTGTTACAAAACATAAATACATCAAACAGAGAAACTGAACATAATTCATATATTTAAATTAAATCTGGTGGACTAATATTTTACTAATTTGAATTGTCCTTATTGTCCTTGTTATTCAACAAGAGATAGATTCAAGATTCAAGATTTTATTTGCCATTTGCAACAAGTACAATGTAATTCTTACTCCCATTCCCTCCCACAGTATGGATATCTAAAACACAATACTATAAAAATGCTATACACAATAACAACATAAAAATAACAATAAAGGGCCTAAATCCAATTGTTCAATGAAGGTTAGACCATCGTTAAACGTCGTTATTATATAACTCATATCACACTCAGAATCACATTTCAGTGATAAAGTGTTTCTCTCGCTCTGAAAAGCATTTTGCACACATAAAAAAAAACCACACACACACAAAAACACAAACACACACACACACACTTATGTCATTAAGGAGCACGTGGGGATAAGGATAATTTTTTACAGCTTTATTATTTATATTTTTGGCATATATTTGGCAGATTTTTTATTTAAATCGTAACAAAATCGAATCTCCTCTCAAATGTAATCTCATCTGAGGTCTTATCTACGATACTTCCTCCTCCCTACGTAACGACTAAAGACCTCCACAGGACAAACACCTCCCTACACGGGACAAAGGTGGGATTACAGTGGTCTGTGTGTCTGTTGGCTGTGCTAATCCTGGCTTCTCACGGCCTCTGTCTTCTGACTGGTGGAGGCGGTAGAGGTGGTGGTGGAGGTGGAGGTGGTGGAGGCGGTAGAGGTGGAGGTGGTGGAGGTGGTGGAGGTGGTGGTGGTGGTGGAGGTGGTGGAGGAGGTGGTAGAGGTGGTAGAGGTGGTGGAGGTGGAGGTGGTAGAGGTGGTGGTGGTGGAGGTGGTGGTAGAGGTGGTGGAGGTGGTGGTGGAGGTGGTGGTGGAGCTGGTGGAGGTGGTAGAGGTGGTGGAGGTGGTTGTGGTGGAGGTGGTGGAGATGTGTACATCCCTCAGTCCGCTCATAGGGACCCCTGCAGGGTCCAGACCCGCCTTTGGTCTGTCAAGTCAATCCAATATTTACAACCATATCTGAGGTGGAGGAATCAGAGGTGGAGGATTCAGAGGTGGATGCATAGGAGGTGGAGGAATCAGAGGTGGAGGAATCAGAGATAGAGGCATGGGAGGTGGAGTAATCAGGGGTGGAGGAATGGGAGGTGGAGGAATCAGGGGTGGAGGTGTCAGGTGATCTTCATTAGGACCACGAGGTAAACAGCGGGGGGTCTCTGGGCGGAGGGGGTCTCTGGGCGCAGGGGGTCTCTGGGCGGA
>CM051017.1:1932700-1965200 GCA_027704905.1 Muraenolepis orangiensis
AGAACATAAGACAGACGGGATATGTGGGTGGTAGTGGTGGTGGTGGTGGGGGTGGTGGTGTATGGTGGTGGTGGTGGTGGTGGTGGTGTATGGTGGTGGTGGTGGGGGTGGTGTATGGTGGTGGTGAAGATGGTGATGATGGTGGTGTATTTTGGTGATGGTGTTGGTGGTGTATTTGGTGTATGGTGGAGGTGGTGGTGTATGGTGGTGGAGGTTGTGGTGGTGGTGGTGGAGGTTGTGGTGGTGTATGGTGGTGGTGGTGGTGGTGATGGTGGTGATGGTGGAGGTGGTAGTGGTGGCGGTGGTGTGATGGTGGTTTATGGTGGTGGTGGTGGTGTATGGTGGTGGTGGTGGTGGTTTTGGTGGTGGTGGTGATGGTGGAGGTGGTAGTGGTGACGGTGGTGTGATGGTGGTTTATGGTGGTGTATTTTGGTTGGTGGTGGTTTTGGTGGTGGGGGTGGTGGTGGTGGTGGTGTATGGTGGTGGTGGTGAAGATAGTGGTGGTGATGGTGGGGATGGTCCTTGTTTCCACAATTCAGAGACCATCTGACGCTGCTGGTGTTTACTGTGTCAATAGAGCGAGTTTCAATGTGTTTTACCCATTTTTTATTTGTGTCAGAGAACACAAATAAAATAACAAGTTGTAACGATTTTGATGTGCCAACAGAATACACTTTTTTTAACCAGTTTTAGCCAGAAGTTTGAATTTGAGGTCAATAGAACACGTTTTAATTACTTTTAACCCATTGTTATGTGTCAATAGAACGAGTTTCAATGAGTTTTAGCCAGTTTAAATGTGTCAGGCGGTTTGAAGGTGCTTCAGACGTAACCGTGGCCCCGTCTCCGGGCATAAAGGAATGCCCATCTTTGACGCTGAGTGTACAAGCGTGACTCATGGGGCTTGGTTTGCTGGCAGGGCGGGTGGGGGCGGGTGGGGGTTGTACATTTTTGGGGAGTCCAGACCCAGGCAACCCCCTGCGGTGAATAATATGGGGGACAAAGCCCCGGGCCGGGACCCCGTCAGCAGAGCTCCACGCTGACGTCTGCCTCCCGAGACGCGAGGTGAAGAGTGGGGATGCCTCACCATCCCCACATACTGATGTTATATAGATGCTGATGTTATATACATACTGATGTTATATAGATGCTGATGTTATATAGATGCTGATGTTATATACATACTGATGTTATATAGATGCTGATGTTATATACATACTGATGTTATATAGATGCTGATGTTATATACATACTGATGTTATATAGATGCTGATGTTATATACATACTGATGTTATATACATACTGATGTTATATATATATATATATATATATATACGGCAGTACATGTATAGATTGGCAAGGTGTGGACTTGATTGAAAAGAACTCCCACAATGCAACACCTTATTTGACACCTTGCTTATAAACAAGGTGAAAGGTGGGAGCTTTTCTTTATCAATATTTTCATAGCCACCCACTGAGGAAACCTCTGAGGGTATCCTCTCCTCAGCTGGGAGGCGGCTGTGGTTGTTGTTGTTGTTGTTGTTGTTGAGTACATTCTAAGATAAGATAGTTGTTGTTTACATTTAGATAAGATAAACTAACATCGTTTGATTCGAGGGAAATTCAGGCGGTACATCAGTGAAGACATTAACAGAACAGTACAAACAGTAAAAGAGAAAAAATAATTAATATGAATAAACATACTCTTTTTTTATCTATTATTTTACACATTACAATATGACGGGTAGTGGAAATGGTAAACACACAAACAAGTAAATATGGAGACACATAACTAGTCCCAGAGTAGCCACCGTAAAGAATTGAATAAGTCAATCAATAAATATACATCCTAACTAGGTTTCTAGCTGGTTATGTTCTATTGTAGTAGAACCCCAACAGACTGGTTCTAGCTGGTTCTGCTGATCTGTTTATAACAGACTGGTACCTCCTGGTACAAGCGATGACATCATCGGGGGACGACCATGTGTGTCTATATATGACCTGTGTGTGTGTGTATGTGTATGTGTGTGTTTGTGTGTGTGTGTGTGTGTGTGTGTGTGTGTGTGTGTGTGTGTTTGTGTGTGTGTGTGTGTGTGTGTGTGTGTGTGTGTGTGTGTGTGTGTGTGTGCGTGTGTGTGTATGAGTGTGTGTGTGTGTGTGTGTGTGTGTGTGTGTGTGTGTGTATGAGTGTGTGTGTGTGTGTGTGTGTGTGTGTGTGCGTGCGTGTAAGGTTAACATCAGTTCTCTGGAATGTGTCAGTTCAGAGCATGGATCAGTCTTATCTGCTGGACTCCCACTTAAGAAGGGAGGAGGAGAAGGAGGGGGAGGAGGGGGAGGAGGAGAAGGAGGGGGAGGAGGAGGGGGAGGAGGGGGAGGAGGAGAAGGAGGGGGAGGAGGAGGAGGAGGGGGAGGAGGAGGGGGAGGAGGGGGAGGAGGAGGAGGAGAAGGAGGGGGAGGAGGAGAAGGAGGGGGAGGAGGGGGAGGAGGGGGAGGAGGAGGAGGAGGAGGGGGAGGAAGAGAAGGAGGGGGAGGAGGAGAAGGAGGGGGAGGAGGGGGAGGAGGAGGAGGAGGAGGAGGAGGAGGAGGAGGAGGAGGGGGGTTGACAGGTGGTGGGGTCCCATACCCCAGCCCATACAGAGACTACAGATGTGTGTGTGGTTCCAATGCCACACACGCGGGTTGTAATATATAGCTGATATACATCGAGAACTTGTGGTCGAGAGAGAGAGAAAGAGAGAGAAGAGAGAAAGAGAGAGAAGAGAGAAAGAGAGAGAAGAGAGAAAGAGAGAGACTGGAGATATTAGATTAGATTCTAATGTATTGTCATCACAGCACAAGCACAGGACAGAGAAAATAATTTAGCATCTAACCAGAGTGCAGATGTACAGTAAAGTGCAGGTGATATCATTTACAGTTTAAATGTACAGGTTAAAAGACAGTCTAGGTATAAATGGGATATGAGCAGCATAATAACAGGTATATGTATATACAGGTAAGTGAGTATTTAACAGTATGCCGTTATTGAAAGCAGGATAAATGTATATAAATGTAAATGGATATACAAGTGAGCATATATAATTATATGTATACATATATTCAAATATATGTATACATATCTATATCTATATCTATAGATATATATATCTATATATACTGTATTTATAGACATATATTTATTCGCGTATGTTTATTTAATTTATTTGTAGGCTAAATTCAGGTGTCATTTCTGACTTGACTAAACAGTTGATGGTTATCTGTTTGTGTGCGTGTGTGTGTGTGTATTTCAGTTCAACTTTCTTGCACGATATGCTCAGACTGACCTCTGACCTCTAATACTGTAAGTGGACTAACGTCCCCACACCATCTGCTCCTCTCACCGGGGCCCGTTGAGACACTTTTCACTCACCATCTCTGTCTAGGTCAAAGTTCAGCCGGCCACTATAAGCACATTGTAGAAGACTTCCTGAAGACACTTCATCACAGAGAAGGTTTACTTGCGTACAACTAGAACTATTTCTTTATATAATCACCTTTATCTTGTTCTTAAATAATCTAAACGTGCCAATACAGCTGGTAGAGACGGTAGAGAGGTGTACATGTTCTGGACATGTTTAGTTTAGGACAAACTGACTAATCAGTTGTTCCTGTTTACAATATCATCAATTCAATGTCAGTGAACACATTATTATTCACTCATTATCAAACATGAGGCAAAACCAAAGTTGTTGCCCTATTTCCATACATAAACCAACGTGAGGGCACTCAGCAGAGTGCATACCTCTTCCACACCAAAAAGTCCCTTGGGCAAAAAAGGCCCATAAGTAATCGAACCACCAACCTTTGTCCAACTCTCTCTATAGCTTTTTGAGTTATCTTGCTCACAGATCAATGATACGCGTGCCTGTCCTAAATAACCCTGTGATAGTCGCCCTGAGACACAGTTGTACAGTACAGAGATACTGACAGTATGTATGAATACATTTCTATGTGTTGTTGCGGTCTTTCCTCCAGGTCTGTATCTCTGGGTCTGTATCTCTGGGTCTGTACCTCTGGGTCTGTATCTCTGGGTCTGTATCTCTGGGTCTGTATCTATGGGTCTGTACCTCTGGGTCTGTACCTCTGGGTCTGTATCTCTGGGTCTGTATCTCTGGGTCTGTATCTCTGAGTCAGTACCTCTGGGTCTGTATCTCGGGGTCTGTATCTCTGGGTCTGTATCTCTGGGTCTGTATCTCTGGGTCTGTATCTATGGGTCTGTATCTCTGAGTCAGTACCTCTGGGTCTGTATCTCGGGTCTGTATCTCTGGGTCTGTACATCTTGGTCTGTATCTCTGTGTCTGTACATCTTGGTCTGTATCTCTGGGTCTGTACATCTTGGTCTGTATCTCTGGGTCTGTATCTCTGAGTCAGTACCTCTGGGTCTGTATCTCTGGGTCTGTACTTCTGGGTCTGCATCTCTGTATCTATCTCTGTGTCTGTACCTCTGGGGTTGTACCTCTGGGTCTGTACCTCTGGGTCTTTCCTCCAGGTCTGTACCTCCGGGTCTATCTCTGGGTCTGTATCTCTGAGTCCGTATCTCTGGGTCTTTCCTCCAGGTCTGTTATGTGTGACGGCCAAGCGTCTCTGTGAGTCGTCTCCCTGCCCCCGGGACCAGACCTGCGTTCCCCTGCGGAGTGAGGCGGTGGCGGCCCGGCTGCAGCAGGACCACCTGTGCCTCTGCCCAACCGCCCCCAACGCCCCCATTTACACAGGGGCGGACTGCGATCAGCCGCTGGACCCCTGCCTCCTGGCGCCCTGCCTCAAATGCGGCGGGACGGCAGGGACCCGGAACTACACCTGCGCTTGCCCCCCGGGGTGGGGCGGAGACGACTGCGGGACGCAGCAGCAGCAGCGACGCTGCTCGAACGGGACGTGTCTTAACGGCGGCGTCTGCTCGGACAGAGCGGCGGGCGGCCCGCTGTGCCTCTGTCGTCTGGGTTACCACGGAGACGCATGCGAGGCCGTGGACGAGTGTCTGTCGGCACCGTGCCGCAACGGCGCCATCTGCTTGAACGGCGAGACTTCCTACCAGTGCTTCTGCGTGCCGGGCTTCCAGGGGTCCCACTGCGAGCTGGACATCAACGAGTGCGCCTCCTCGCCGTGCCTCAACAATGGCTCCTGCATGGATGAGGTCGACCATTACTGGTGTGACTGCTCCGTGGGATTCAAAGGTATGCTTGTTTTATTTCCCCATAAAATAAAATAATAGTAAATAGTTTACTATTCACGGTTTTAGCAGACACATTTATCCAACAGCAACTTTCATGTGAATTGAGATACAGGAGAATGTAGGGGTTAGGGGGCGAGAATGTAGGGGTTAGGGGGCGAGAATGTAGGGGTTAGGGGGCATACCGATAGGTACGAACCCGGAGCCTTTGGGCTAGGAATCGAACACCATAGCCTCACATTTGCTCAGAATGGGCCGAGGACGCTACGAGGAGCATTGGCTTTCATCTAGCAAGTATTACCTTCTAGTCCCTGGAGCATCAGTAAGCCTGGACAAGAGAGGAACATCCTGGACTGATCTTAACCTAGACATAGATAGATAGAGGCTCAGAGATATGGACACAGAGGCACAGGCAGAGATACCAGGGTCAGTGTATCCTGTCTAGACGAGAGGATCATGGTTCTGCCCAGAGGGGAGGCTGCTGTAATGAAACTGGAGGCGAGCTGACCGGGGGTACCTGCGCTACGCTGTGTAGGACACAAACTGTGGAGGACATTCTGCCCTGCAAACCGTCGACAGGGGAGACAGAAAGTACAAACAAACACACGATCTAACAGACAGACAGACAAGTGTATGCCTGCTGTGTTCAGATCTAAAACTACTTAAACTACTTACTACTTGTAATGTTTCTGACACGTCTAAGGCTTCAATTCTCTGGCACTATATACAAAATGTCTATCTAAAATGTGCATGATTATGTTTATTTTGATTAAACTAACAAATCAAAAACATAGAATACGTTACAACTCTAGACCGAGGCCAACCGAGGCCAAGCTGCCTCAACCCTGCCCTCTACAGCTGAAATAAAGACCATCCCAGCTCATTAGGACACTGTAACTTGTAACTTCTGATGCTTATTATATCTGCTCACTTACCGCTACTTTGTGTATGCTTCTTTGTTTGTTTTTAACAGTCTTTGTATAGTGTTTTTCAGTATCTACTAAAAGCTGTATATTAATCAAATGTATTATTATTATTATTAGTAGTATTATTATTGCACAATGCACACCCATTGGCCACCTTGCCTCCTAACCTTGACCCCCGCCCCCCCCCCCCCGCCCCCTTGACCCCGCCCCCTGCAGGGGTGAACTGCGAGGTGGAGATCGACGAGTGCGAGGTGCAGCCGTGCCTGAACGGCGCCACCTGCAGGGACCACGTGGGCCGCTACTCCTGCGACTGCGTGGCGGGCTTCCAGGGAGACGACTGCCAGGTGAACGTCGACGAGTGTGAGAGCGGGCCCTGCCTCAAACAGGGAGCCTGCATCGACCTGGTCAACAGGTACACACACACACACACACACACACACACACACACACACACACACACACACACACACACACACACACACACACACACACACACACACACACACACAATTAATTCATAATTAACACTACTTCGATTCGATTCGATTCAAATTTGAAAAAGTTGAACGCGAAAACACTGCACAGACGGCAGACTGCGCATTCGTTCTGCGCCTGCATGATAGGCAATTACTCCCCTCACCAGCAGGTGGCGGTAGTCTGTATTCGTTATTCAAAAAGAAATACCCAGAACTGCGGATATAAACAAAGCAGCGATTGCTTACTAGAATCACTCTCTTCAGTTGAAAAGTAAATACTGCAAAAAAAATTCTAATCTGTACACAGGTCTACCTAATTTCCACTGAAAAATTATTCTAATCTGTACACAGGTCTACCTAATTTTCCACTGAAAAATTATTCTAATCTGTACACAGGTCTACCTAATTTTCCACTGAAAAAGCTGTATAATGGATAAAGGATAATTAACTCTTGACTTGGTCGTTTGATTGGTTCGTCTCTTCCGGTGCTCTTCCCGACGCACTGATTCGTCTACTGATTCTCCAGCTGAACAGCCAATCAGAGTGATCTCTCCTTCTCCGACGTCTGCAGCTTCCAGTGTGACTGCGCGGGGACCGGCTTCACCGGGCTGCTGTGCGAGGAGGACATCCCAGAATGTGCGTCCAACCCCTGTCACCACGGAGCTCAGTGTCTGGAGGGGGTCAGAGAGTTCAGCTGCTCCTGCTACCCAGGTACACACGCACGCACACACGCATGCATGCACACAAAAAAAATCACATACTCGACCTGGATGACCTGGATGTGTATCATGTCACAGCATACATTTACAGGCTAGTGGAGGAATGCATCCCCACCAGGTCGGTTTGGCTCATTTCCGAACCGCAAACCATGGATGAATGCTGACATACAGAAAAAACGAAGGGAACAGAGTACCGCTTTCACAACAGGCGACTCCAATCACTACAAGAAGGCCAAGTATGAACTCAGAAAAGCCATCAAGAACGGGAAATTGGATTATGAAAACAAACTGGAATTACAGTTCGGGGGCTCTGACACCACATGTATGTGGCAAGGTCTGAGGGTCCTCTCCAACTCCAAGGGGAGCTCAGGGGCAGTCACCAACAACGACCCTAACCTACCAGACCAGCTGAACACGTTTTACACTCGCTTTGAAAGAGGGAACTCTGAGCCGACCAACAAATTGAACATTCACCTGTCTGAGTCTGATTGTTCAAGACCTGCGCTGACCAGCTGGCTCCTGTGTTCACCGACATCTACAACGCATCACTGCAACAGTCTGTCGGCCCAGCGTGCTTCAAAGAGACACCCATTGTTCCGTTACCCAAAAAGACCATGAAGTCCCTGGAGAAACTGTCACACATTAACTTTTCCATTCCTGACTCCCTAGACCCACTCCAGTTTGCATACAGACCAAACAGGTCGGTAGACAACGCCATCTCCCTGGCACTAAACTGGAGCACCTAGACAGGAGGGACACCTACGTCAGACTGCTGTTCATTGACTACAGCTCGGCGTTCAACACCGTCGTTCCCTCCAAGCTGGTCCTGAAACTGAGGGACCTAGGTCTGGGAGCCCCCATCTGTAGCTGGATTATGGACTTCCTGAGGGGCAGGCCTCAAGTGGTGAAGACTGGAAACAACATCTCATCCACTCTGGTCCTCAACACCGGAGCACCCCAAGGCTGCTGCCTCAGTCCCCGGTTGTACTCGCTGTACACACATGACTGTACTGCCACACCCACAGCAACAATTGGATTATCAAGTTTGCAGACGACACCACAGTCTTTGGACCGATAAGCTACGACGACGAGTTCAGAGATGAGGTGGTCCAGCGACAACAGCTTCGCACTGAATGTCAGCCTGTCAGACTAAGGAGCTCATCGTGGACTTCAGGAGCCACCGGGGCCCCCACGCCACCATCAGCCTGGACGGGACACCGGTGGAAATCGTCAGCTGCTTTGGTTTCCTTTGACTATGGATCTCCTACGACCTGGTGTGGACCCGGAACACAGAGGTCATGCTGAAGAAGGCCCACCAGCGCCTGTATGCCCTGTGGTGCCTCAGGAGAAGCGGCATAGGCAAACCGTGGCACCGTAGTCAATGTGTGGTACAACAACAACAACAAACAAAAGGTGAGGATTGAATCCTCTTTATTGGTCTCATACATGTAAACATCCAGTGAAATGTGTTCTCTGCATTTAACTCATCCTAGTATGAGGAGCAGTGGGCAGCTATTTATACAGAGGGAGCAGTTAGGGTTTGGGGGTCTTCCTCAAGGACACCTCCACAGTTTTTGCTAGGAGGAGCCGGGGATCGAACCAGCAACCTTCCGGTTGTGAGGCGACCGCTCTACCTCCTGAGCTATACTGCCGCCCGGCAACACGACTGCACAGGACAAGAAAGCCATCCATCTAGAGGGTCATGAGGATGACAGAAGATCATCGGGTGTGCACTTCCATGCATTGAGGAGATCTTTAGGACCAGATGTCGGAATAAGGCCTTTTCCATCACAAAGGACCACAACCACCCTGGGCACCATCTCTTCTCCCAACTGCGTCTGGTCGCATTCCACAGCATCCGTACAAGGACTATGCCATCTGGACTATGTCATCTATATTACATTACACTATCATAATTTTGCTTGACTGTCTGGACTCATAGGTTACTGCACTGTTCTGCACTGTATTCATGATGCTGCTGCACTACTGGCACTTTAAAATGCTTTCAAATGCTTTTTGCACAATTGAACACATGTATATATCATCCATCAGTCACTTTATTGTTATTTTTTATTGTGTACAGTATTGTTATAGTATATAGTGTTGTATAGCATATACTGTACTTTATATAGCATATATGTTAAATTGTAGGAAATTCATACTGCAGGAGGGAATGGGGATTAAGCATTTAATTGTACTGCTTTTGGCAAATACAAATCTTGAATCTTGAAAAACACACACACACGCATGCAAGCACACACACACACACACACACCCCTTATTGGTCAACGTATTAAACAGTGCTGCGGTATAACCGGAAACATAAGTTAAAGTTAAAGTTGACACTTTCTCCTCCTCTGTCTCGGTGTGTGGTCAAGGCTACGAGGGCGAGCTCTGCCAGGTGGACGTAGACGAGTGTTCCCTGGGGCCCTGCCAGCACGGAGGAGAATGTTACCAGCGCTCCCAGCCGCTCAACTACCAGCTCCTGGCCGCCCTGCAGGGGGAGGAGTTCAGCTACGACCGCGCGGCAGGCTTCATCTGCCGCTGCCTGCCCGGATACACCGGTACACAAAACTAACACGTGTGTGTGTGTGTGTGTGTGTGTGTGTGTGTGTGTGTGTGTGTGTGTGTGTGTGTGTGTGTGTGTGTGTGTGTGTGTGTGTGTGTGTGTGTGTGTGTGTGTGTGTGTGTGTGTGTGTGTGTGTGTGTGTGTGTGTGTGTGTGTGTGTGTGTTTTTAAAGCTGTGCTTTGTTGGGTCTCAAATCACACTTTTAGTCTTAGTTTTCAATTGTAAGTTGATTTGCTAGACATGGAGGAGGTTGATGCAGGAGAGCTAACATAAACACTGTTATCTCTCTCTCTCTCTCTCTCTCTCTCTCTCTCTCTCTCTCTCTCTCTCTCTCTCTCTCTCTCTCTCTCTCTCTCTCTCTCTCTCTCTCTCTCTCTCTCTCTCTCTTCCCTAACCCTTCCCCCCCCCAGGAGAGAGCTGCTCCGTAGACGTGGATGAGTGTGTGTCTGCTCCGTGTCAAAACGGCGGCAGCTGCATAGACCTCGTCAACGCTTATCAGTGTGTGTGTCCAGGAGGCTTCACAGGTAGGCCCACCACACACACACACACACACACACACACACACACACACACACACACACACACACACACACACACACACACACACACACACACTAAGATAGTGGGGGTGAGGTGCCGGTTTGGAGGTAGTAGTGGTGGGGGTGGTGGTGGTGATAATGGTGATAGACATAATGGAGTGAGGGAATATAGACCTGATGTAGACATTAGACGAATAGACATTATTTTGTACATACTAAAACAGATTACATTACATATAATAATTACTTTAATAATAGTTATTGAATATTCAAAAAATGAAATATTTTTGTTAGATTCATTTTATTTAAAATAAATAACATAGCACAAATCACCACATTCAAATATTTGAACCTAAATTAATCAACATTTTGAAATGATTAAGTTCAAACTAGTCAGACAAAGGAATCACGGAACAAGGAACTCTTGAACCCTCCAGGGTTAATCCTCAGCCAATCACGTCTCACCGTCTGCCAAGGAACAAATTCCTCATTAGCAGAGATTACTCAGAGCCTCGTTCCAAACAGGTGGCGTGGGGGTTGGGGGTTGGGGGTCACCTGACCTCACAGCATCCAATCAGGACCCTGAGAAGATAAGTCCCTCCCTCGGTCTCTGAGGAAACTCAGGAGAGAAAACAGAAGGTTAGCAGTAGGAGTCCAGGATGGGTTAACTCAAGAAACAAACAATTAACACAACACCTCATAGCTAAATGAAATAAACCGGGATGAGAGAGGGACGAGAGACATAGTGTCATAGAGAGACATGTGAGAGAGGTGTCATTTAGACAAAACAAGATATAATACATAGAGAGAGGAGAGAGAGGGATGAGAGAGAGAGAAGGATGAGAGAGAGAGAGGGATGAGAGAGCGAGAGAGAGATGCGGGAGATATGAGATATAACGAGATGCTGTATAATAAAGAAAGATGAAGTGATACCACCACTAGGGGGCGCCTGGGAACACTGTAGCGTCAGTCAGGGTGGGGTGCTGAGTGGAGGTGGAGAGGTACGGGGAAGGTCCAGGGAGGTGGGCAACATTCCTCCTCCTCAGTGCTGAGAGGATTACCACTCTCTGTCCAGAGGAGGACAGGAGATGAGGAAGAGGAGGAGGGGGAGAGATGAAACCATGGAAGGAATGAGAGCCGAAGGGAGGGAAAGAGGGAGGAGCAGAGGGAGGCAGGACAGGAGTGGAGGCAGGGAGGAGGAGAGAGAGAGAGAGAGCGAGAAAGAGAGAGAGAGAGAGGTGGGAGGGATGGGGGAGAGATGGACGAGGTGGGTGGGAAGATAGAAGGAATGAGAGAGGGAGAGGAAGTGGGGGGGGGCATGGCAGAAATGTGGGCAGTGCTGCGATCGCTCCTGTCTGATGAAGAGCAGAGGAAGGAGGAGAGAGGGAGAGAGAGAGAGGGAGAGACGTGGCAGAACGGTGTGTGAATGAAGAGAGAGAGAGAGAGAGAGAGAGAGGGGAAGAGTAGAGGTCCTTTGGGTTAGTGGGGGTCAGCTAGTCCAGGGTCACGGAGGTCAGCTAGTCCAAGGTCGCAGGGGGGGGGGCGGTGTGTTGGGGTTATGGGGGGCGTCCTTCTCTCACTGCTGCTCCTCTCGCTGGTCCACCAGCCACGCCTCACAGGTACAGTAATATATATGATATTATTTTACTGAGAATAACAGTGATGGTGTGTGTTGTCGGGCAGAGGAAGGCTTTAAAGTTACAAGGATGTCGCTAATGTTATATTACAGGTGTTTAAGAGAGAGAGAGAGATCGAGAGGTATATGAGACAGGTTGTAGGGTGTATGTTAGGATGTAGAGGACGTCGTATAGGATATAGGAGACAAGTTGTAGGGTGTAGGAGACAGGGTATAGGGCATAGGAGACAGGTTGTAGGGTGTATGATAGGCTGTAGGAGACAGGGTATAGGAGACAGGCTGCAGGGTGTATGTTAGAGTTTAGGAGACAGGTGGTAGGGTGTATGTTAGAGTTTAGGAGACAGGTTGTAGGGCGTATGTTAGGTTGTAGGAGATATATGAGGCTGCAGCGTGTTTTGAGAACCATGGTATTGAAAGCTGGGCGTAGAAAGCCACTTGATAAGTTGGCCATGTGTGACATAGAGCTAGAGCTGACACCATCAACACGACACCCTCGGATACGACTGACCGCAGGGGAGACTCTAGCTGTATATCATCAGTGATTTTCCGCAAGTAATTTCCTTTCCACTAAAATAATAATGAGGGAAATGGGCCTCCATGGAGACCAATCTATCTGTGTGTGATTACATCTGGTGTTGCCTCCCAGACGCTTCAGTAACTGGATTTGTTAGAGGTTGATTAGTTTAGTAACTGATGGGAGAGTTGAATGAATCTGAAGCTTCCTGCTGTGTGTTCCACTGTGTAGTAACATCATCATCATCATCATCATCATCATCATCATCATCATCATCATCATCATCATCATATCATTATCAGGATGTAATAATCTCACCAGTCCTGCTGCTGTCTGTCCAGGTGTGCACTGTGAGGTGGATGTCAACGAATGTGAGAGCTCACCCTGTCAGAACGGCGGCACTTGCCAAGACGGCACCAACTCCTACACCTGCCGCTGCCCAGAGCTGCAGCCGGGCCTCGAGCCCTGGGGCGGCCTCGACTGCCATGTCCCCCTGGTGGGCTGCCGGGCGCACCTGTGCCAACACGGAGCCGTCTGCAAGCCCACGCTGGAACCCGGGGGCCAGCACGGCTACGCCTGCCTCTGCCCCTCGGGTTGGGCTGGCGATATCTGCAACACCTCCACCAGCTTCTCCTTTGACGCCGCGGCCGGCTACATCCGTGTCCGGCTGCCCTCGGACGACGGCCGGCCCGGGCCGCTGGCGGAGCCCGTGGCCGAGCGTGGCGTACAGCTTCTGCGCGTGCAGCTCCGCTTCCGAACCACGCTGCCCAGCATGGTGCTGTTCTACCGGGGCGACGCCTCACGCTCTGTCTCCCTGGAGCTGGTGGACGGTCGCCTGCAGGCCGTGCTCCGCTCCGGGACACTGTTGCGGGCCGCGCTCCGCTCCGGGACACTGTTGCGGGTCGTCCATCCGCTGGCGCTCAATGACGGAGAATGGCACGAGGCCAGCGTGACGGTGGACGGGGGGTTGAGGCTGGTGGTCCGGGGACACGGGTGCGGGGACGGGTGCTCCTCGGAGCAGGAAGCCCTCAACGACCTCCTCTTCCTCCAGCCAGGCTCCTTCCAGCGGCTGTACGTGGGAGGAGGGCCTGAGGAGAGCCTGGGCTACACGGCCAGCGGCCAGGGCTTCGTGGGCTGCATGGACGACCTCCGTGTGGACGGGAGACTGTTGATGCCTGAGGACCTGAGCGGGGAGGACAACCGGGGCATGGAGCTGGGCTGCACCAAGAGGGACTGGTGCCCTGAGGACGCCTGCAACCGGCGCGGGGGCTGTGTGGACATGTGGGTGAAGGCCAGCTGTGACTGCCACCGACCCTACTATGGAGACAGCTGTGAGGAAGGTAGGGAAGGAATACACAAATAACATGGCTCATTTAATATTAATAACATAACATCCTTATTGTTTGCATTCACCTACGTACTTTATATTATCTCTGTAGAAAATTCCTAGTGCAATACAGAAAGTACCCAGTACTGTATATTGTTGACCTATGTGGGTCTATGGTTTCTATGCCCCTTTAATGCTTTCCCTCTCATCACCCAGTGTTCTCCTCCTGGACGTTCGCTAGTGAGCAGACGACCAGCCACGCGTCCTTCGTCATCGGGGAGACGCATGGGGACAACTTCACCGTCTCCTTCCTGGTGCGCACCCTCAAGCTGGGCGGTCTTCTGCTGCAGATGAGGCGGGAGGACCGGCCCTACCTGACCATCTACCTCAAGGAGGGGGCGCTGGCCGTCTACAGCCCCCACACCACGCTGCTGCCCGAGGCCGGCTTCCTGGCCGACGGCCTCCGGCACCTGGTGAGCCTGGAGGTGCGCTACGGCAACGTGGTGTTCCCCGAGGCGGGCGACCACCGCTCGCTGGGCAACGTGAGCCTGCGTGCCGGAGACGTGGTCCATGTCGGGGGGTCCCCCTCAGGGGCCGAGGACCACCAGGCCCCCTCTTGGGGTGGGCACTTCAAGGGCTGCCTGCAGGACGTACGTCTGGACCACAAGCGGGTGGATATGGAGGCCGATCCCAAACACCCGTCGGATGAGGTTTACCCGGTCGTGGTGGCACAGAACCTACTGGAGGGCTGTCACAGCGACGAGACGTGCAAGGTAAACACTTCACTGTTTCACTGTCGTCAATTAGCATGGCACTAGTGACAAGGAGCGATTTCAGATACAATTTTTCTTTTGATTGTGTATAGTATTTTTATAGTATTTAAAGTCATTTGTTTTCTGGACCACATTTAAGCTAAATACCCGACGTTAGCCTTGTGTGTACTCAATCAGTCTTAGTGTATTAATGAACTAATCCATGCATCTGTGGTGACGCTCTCTCTATTTCTCTCCCTCTCTCTGTCTGTGTCTCTCGCCCCCCCCAGAGCGAGCCCTGTCTGAACGGAGGGCAGTGTGAGGTGACCTGGAACTACTTCCTGTGCTCTTGTCCGAAGAACTTCGCTGGGCGGCTCTGTGAGACGCGTCTGTGGTGTGTGGAGCAGCCCTGTCCCACCGGGGGGCGCTGTGTGGACCTGTCTGACGGCTATGAGTGTAAATACATCTCACCTCTACTAGAATATAGTATATGAGGAAAAAAAACTATAATATACTTTATATATAGTAGAGGAACACAAATCAAAGATGATGAAACTATTTACTGTACCTCATTTTGATTGATGAGAATGGATTTGGTCAAAGAGGAAATCAAACTGATTTCTGCCTACCTTGGGCTGATAAGCTGTAATATTATTAATATTAATTATTATTCTAACATTTTTAATTTAATTTTTTTTAATAATTAAAGTTTTGAAGGTTTAAAATAGGTACAACCTGTACAAACATCTTATGGAATTGTGAGAAGAAATTGTGAAAGTAGTAGAAAGAGAATTTCACCACCTAAAGTTTTACCAGCTAAAGTTTCACCTCACTCATCAACTGCTCCCTCCCCCTCAGGTCTCAGCGAAGCGTCGTTCCGGAACAACGCACTGCTCTACAGGGCCAACAGCTCGTTGGTGGACCCCGTCACCAGCATCACGGTGTCCCTCCGCACGCGGGACCATAACGGCGTGGTGCTGCGTGCCAGCCACCACTCGGAGGTCTTCTGCCTCGGCCTGCTTGACTCCTACCTGCTGGTGAAGCTGCACAGCGACGCCGGCTCCCAGCTCCTGGCCTTCACCAGCGAGACCACCGTCTCGGACGGCGCCTGGCACCACGTCCACCTGGCCATGGCCGACCCGGGCCAGGCCGCGTCCGCCTGGCGCCTCAGCGTGGACGGACGGCGGGACGGGGACTGGGCCAGCGGCCAGCGTGTGGGCGGGAACCTCGACTTCCTCAACCGCAGCGAGGTGTGGCTGGCGGAGAACTTCACGGGCTGCCTGGGGGAGGTGCGGGTGGGGGGGGTGTACCTGCCTCTGCTGGGGGCCATGGACGCCCCCCAGGCCACACGCTTCTCCAGGCTGGCGGGAGGCAGCGAGCCGGCCGAGGGTTGCCGCGGCGATCCGGTGTGCGAGTCCCAGCCTTGCCTCCACGGGGGTGTCTGCCACGACCGCTTCAACCGCTTCAACTGCAGTTGCAGCCCCGGCTGGGAGGGGGAGCTGTGCGGGCAGAAGACCGACGAGTGCGCCTCGATGCCCTGCGTCCACGGGGCCTGCGTGGACCTGCTGGCTGACTACCGCTGCCAGTGCCACCCGGGATACGCGGGCAAAGACTGCCAGGAGGAAGTAGACGACTGTCTGGAGTTCAGCTGCCAGAACGGAGGGCTCTGCCAGGAGCCGACTCCATCCTGCTCCTGTCCAGCTGGCTTCCTGGGCAAGCGTTGCCAGTGAGTACTGCTGCCTGGTGGTGGGAGTGAGGGTAGTCTGGGTGGGAGGAGGGTATTGGTGCTCTACATGCAATTTATTGCTATTTACACTATGGTCACTATGGTATACCATGGATTATACTGCTGGACATTTTCCCTTTCTCAATGTAAACACCATATCAACAACATAATGAGGGTTCACCAGACTGAGCTAGTCCCGTGTGTTTTTCAGTGATTGTTTTGCCCAGTGTGGCGTCGCTGATGGGCTCTATCCCTCATGTTGTCATGAAGTGTGTGTTTAGGATCCTCCCTGTGTCTTCATTGTGGCCCTCCTCTACTTGCTACTGCCTTACTCCTTACTTAAAAGTGACTGCTAGATTACTATGCTAAGGTTACAAAAACAACACCACTGCCCTCTTCCTAATGGCGTTATGTAGGAAGGAATTCCTTCATTAAGTTAGTGATGGATGTAAAAGCTAAAGTCTATCAGTCAGTCTATATATCTCAGCTTATGCCACAGCACCTGGGCGGCAGGATAGCTCAGTCTGTTGGGACTTGGCTTGGGAACCGGAAGGTCGCCCGGTTCAGGTCCCCGAAACACCTGGGCACTACCGGCACCAGACTCCTACCCTGCTCCCCGGGCGCTGTTTATAGCCCACTGCTCCTAATACTAGGATGGGTTAAATGCAGAGAAACAAATGTCACTGTGTCACACACAGTCCATCTCAAATCTGCTTAAGAAGCCAGGTGCTAAATCTAAATCTGGAGGATTGAAAGCTCTTTATTGGTCACATACCTTTACATGTGTGACCAATAAAGAGCAGATTTTAAATGGTGTGTGTGTGTGTGTGTGTGTGTGTGTGTGTGTGTGTGTGTGTGTGTGTGTGTGTGTGTGTGTGTGTGTGTGTGTGTGTGTGTGTGTGTGTGTGTGTGTGTGTGTGTGTGTGTGTGTGTGTGTGTGTGTGTGTGTGTGTGTGTGTGTGTGTGTGTGTGTGTGTGTGTGTGTGTGTGTGTGTGTGAGATAGGTGGCGATTTCCTCCAGTGGCGTGTGATGCGATCACGGAGTGTCTTAACGGGGGGGTCTGTGTGGGAGACGTACAGGGGGGGAACTGCACCTGCAAGCCGGGATACGTTGGGCCCAGGTAGGAGAAACCCCTTTATACACGTCAGTCCTGGAACACATACTAGGGTTCAAACTAGAGTACAAACTAGAATACATACTAGAGTAAATACTGTAGCGCTAACCAGAATACATACTGTAGCGCACACCAGAATACATACTAGGGTACATACAGTGCATACTAGAGTACATACTAGGGTACACACTAGAGTACATACTAGAATACATACTCGAGTACAAACTGTAGCACACACCATAATACATACTAGGGTACAAACTAGAGTACGTACTAACTACTAAGGTACAAACTAAAGTAAATACTAGAATACATACTAGATATCACCTTTACTAGGTATTTCCTGTGTGTTTTGGTTACCTGTCCTTAACTGTGTGTATTTGTTACCTGTCCTAACCTGAGCATATTGGTTACCTGTCCTTACCTGTGTGTATTGGTTACCTGTCCTTACCTGTGTGTATTGGTTACCTGTCCTTACCTGTGTGTATTGGTTACCTGTCCTTACCTGAGCATATTAGTAGCCTGTCCTTACCTGTGTGTATTGGTTACCTGTCCTTACCTGAGCATATTAGTAGCCTGTCCTTACCTGTGTGTATTGGTTACCTGTCCTTACCTGTGTGTATTGGTTACCTGTCCTTACCTGTGTGTATTGGTTACCTGTCCTTACCTGAGCATATTAGTAGCCTGTCCTTACCTGTGTGTATTGGTTACCTGCCTTACCTGTGTGTATTGGTTACCTGTCCTTACCTGAGCATACCTGAGTCATTTATCGTCCTGTTCCAGGTGTGAGGTGGAGCTGGACGAGTGCCAGTCTGACCCGTGTGTGAACGGTGCCACGTGTCTAGACAGACTGAACCAGTTCCAGTGTGTGTGTGTGCCAGGCTACAGTGGCATACTGTGTGAAAGCAACGTGAGTAAAACATCCCTCCCACAAACCTGGCTGGGTTATTATCGCAGTGCATTTTGTGTAGCTTCTTTTCCATATTCATACCCTTAACTAGTATTTGTGTTATTGTATGTATGTGGATGTTCATGTTCATTCTCTATGTATTGTCTTTTATTGATTGACATAAAGCACTTTGAGCTGCATTGTATATACCAAAGGTGAGGACTAAGATTAGATTGTCCTTTATTGACAGGGAAGTCTGAGGACTTATTAAGATAAGATAGTCGATTTGGTGCACAGGCTTTACTTTCTGGGACAAGATTGGAGACGTTATCAAATACAAACAAAAGATAGTGGTTACCAATCATCCAATTGACCAAGCATTTTTACAAATGTGATATTGCATCTGCTGTGAGGGCTTTAGCAGGACTGCTGTGTGACTCTCTCTCTCTCTCTCTCTCTCTCTCTCTCTCTCTCTCTCTCTCTCTCTCTCTCTCTCTCTCTCTCTCTCTCTCTCTCCCTCCATCTCTGTAGAAGCTGGAGCTCAGTGAGGGTGTCCCCTGGCTATTGGTAGCCGTTCCCCTCACCTCCCTGTGTGTCCTGCTGGCCATACTGGCCTCCTTGTTCCTGGTCCTGACCGCCCGCAAGAAGCGCCAGTCGCAGGGCACGTACAGCCCCAGCACCCAGGAGGTGGCGGGCGCCCGTCTGGAGATGGGCAGCGTGCTCAAGGTGCCCCCAGAGGAGAGGCTCATCTGAGGGGTGGTCCGAGGCTGGTTTCAGGGTGGTCTGGGTCTAGGTCTGGTCTGGAGCTGGTCTGGTCTGAGGCTGATTTCAGGGTGGTCTGGGTCTGGTCGGAGGCTGGTTTCAAGATGGTCTGAGTCTGATCTGGGTCTGGAGCACATCTGGGTCTGGTAAGGAGATGGTCTACCTGGTAGGGGATTTAGTGGGTCTCAGTTTGGTGGTTTTCCCCCCCTGTCTTCCTCCCACTCACTGGTGCCTTTGACCAGACTAGCAACTCTAAAAACACTGATGATACTGCTGAAAAGTATGCGAGAAATCCATAAGAGTTGTTCTGGATGGTTGTGGATCAGAGCTATGAGGTACATAATGTTTGGACAGACGTAGCCCTCGAATGAAGTCCCCACGTTGAAGCTTCAGATGCTGGAGGGTCTTCCTGTTGTTCTGTTAGAACGTATTTGGGAGGAATGAGTGGAACCACAAAGGTGCCGAGAAGGTTCCAGAAGGTTCTAAACTGAATCCTCCAATGATGTGCACTACATAGGCGAACCACTGTTCTTAAATCATCACTGTGTACATAGGGAATGCTGTTCTGTTGTTGAGTTCATAATGTGGATATATTGAGATGTTTGTAAATATCTGTATAAAGACACTGTTTTGTTTTTTTACATCTCAAAAAGAAGGGGAAATCGGATGTTTAGGAGTTCTGCTCTTTGTGTGGTGTAGGAATGTCTCAACAAAAACGGTACATTTGGTACATTTGGAACTTTGGTTCCCCAAAGTTCCCAAAGAAACCTGAGAACCTTAAGCACAGAGTGTTCTCAGAGTGTTCTCAGCTCATCTGGAAATGAGGAAAACCGGCATTTTTGGCAAATTACTGGGAATCAGAATCAGACTTTATTCCTCACAATATTACAGAATAAGGTCCAGGGCATAATATTTTCTTACGGTTGTGACACTCATTTGAAAGTAAATTGATGAGATTGTAATGTTGTGTGTGTGTGTGTGTGTGTGTGTGTGTGTGTGTGTGTGTGTGTGTGTGTGTGTGTGTGTGTGTGTGTGTGTGTGTGTGTGTGTGTGTGTGTGTGTGTGTGTGTGTGTGTGTGTGTGTGTGTGTGTGTGTGTGTGTGTGTGTGTGTGTGTGTGTGTGTGTGTGTGTGTGGATTAAATGAGCCTCCATGGAAAATAATTGGCCACTGTGTTTCACAAAATGTATTCTACTTTGCAGCAACTTTGACACTTAACTTTGTGCTATCTTTCCAAATAGATAGATAGATATATATATATAGATATATATATAGATAGATATAGATATATATATATATATATACTTTGTCTCAACTCTCTCTGCGTTCAGACTGTCTTACTTTGAGCTACTTTATATGGAAAATGAGGTAAAAAAACAACACAAACATTGACTAAGGCCACTCGTTTCTCGCCGTCTTTTCTTTCTGTACCATTAGATCATGTTGTGTGCCTTTCTGTCTGTTGTATATGGTTGTTATTTGCATCGAACACTGTCTGCCTGGTTGTCATTTGAAGGAACTGGAACATGTGTTCATGAAAGGGAAGTCCAATGAGGCACATCACTTCCATAGTGTCCTTAGGGTCTCTGAGAGCCATGCTGTCTATCAGTGGTGTAACCTTTTAATTAACACTGGAATCTGGGGGTCCTTGGTTATTTACCGTGCTTAATGGGTGGATTTCTACGCGGGAAATTGTTTTGGAAATCATAATATAACGTGTACAACAGAGCACAGTATGCGTATAGATACACAACAACCTAAACACAACAAACATCTTTTTGTTAAAGGTTTTCCTAAAAGTAAGGTTGAAAAACTGGTAGTAGGCAAGTGTAAAATACTCACTCCATCAATGTTTTGTGTGTCGTAATATTTGTCATACCTTCTGCAATTGTCAATTTGTCAATGTTCTTAAAAACGGGTATCTATAACTGTAAAGAACATGTACATGTTTTACATGTGACTAGATGGCAATACTGAAATACTGTGTATATATTGATACTGAAGACATGAACCCAAATGTTATGGTTCGAATTATTGTGTTTTATATCTTATGCTGCAATTTGGATACAAAAAATAAAGAAGAAAAAGCTTTTACTTTTATTGTCCTATCTCAGCAATCATCTATTCATATATTATCCTTAAATGCATTCTTTCAAATACTAAACTGATATTTCAAATATCAGTTTTACAACTTCTGAAAATGATTCATTAACAGATGAATTTTAGAACATGTGGCCAAACAAACCAAAAAAGCTTTCTTTTATTTTAAATAGATCGTTGTTTTAATTCACTGCTATTGTGTCACCACATTTTATTATGTCCTCTAAGTCCTTTAAGTATTGTTTAATTAATTCCCTCCAGTAAAACTTTTAATAAAAACGGCCACAAATGAAGCCCACATTTTCTTCTTCTTCTGTGCAATAAATTGCCAAGAAAAGTAAAATATCCTTTTTTTAATTCTGCTTCCTAAAATTTAGGTATTACTTATTTGCAAGGGAAAAGTCTATTGTCTATAGTGTAACTGTTTGACTACCAGCACAAAAGGTACTAAGCTCGGACCCAATATCATTTACTCTTATCCATAAAAGTACATGTTATTAACTTTGATTCCAAAAGTCCTGTCTTACAGTACGGGCCGGTGTCCACCAAGCAGAAACACACCCCAAGTCAGAAACACACCCCCAAGTCAGAAACACACCCCCAAGTCAGAAACACACCCTAGGCATAAACCATAATGACATTAACTTCAAACCGGCAAAGGTAGGTCTCTTAGCATGTCTTAGTGTGGTACGGCAACTGCACTGTTTCTGACCGGAAAGCGCTGCAGAGGGGGGTGAAAACCGCCCAACGCATCGTTGGACTACCCCTCCCTGCAGTAAACACTACTGTTAGCCCTCCTCCCCTCCAGGAGGCGCTATAGACAGCTTCTTCCCCTCAGCTGTCATCTCTCTGAACTCTGAACCACGATGACAGCCCCCACCCCCCCCCCCTGGCTGCCCCCCCTCTGCTGTCCCCCCCTGGCTGCCCCCCCCTCTGCTGTCCCCCCCTGGCTGCCCCCCCCCCCCCCTCTGCTGTCCCCCCCTGGCTGCCCCCCCCTCTGCTGTCCCCCCCTGGCTGTCCCCCCCTCTGCTGTCCCCCCCTGGCTGCCCCCCCCCCTCTGCTGTCCCCCCCCTCTGCTGTCCCCCCTGGCTGTCCCCCCCTCTGCTGTCCCCCCCTGGCTGCCCCCCCCTCTGCTGTCCCCCCTGGCTGCCCCCCCCTCTGCTGTCCCCCCCTGGCTGTCCCCCCCTCTGCTGCCCCCCCTGGCTGCCCCCCCCTCTGCTGCACAAAGACAACGCCAACGGACAGGTGAATTAAAATAGTAATAATGCAATTACCGCGATATGCTATTAGCACACTTTGTGGAGACCAACGCTCTGCTGCACAAAGACAACGCCAACGGACAGGTGAATTAAAAATAGTAATAATGCAATTACCGCGATATTAGCATATTAGCACACTTTGTGGAAAGACCAAAGCGGTCATTACACAGTGGGTCTTTTGGCACAGTTTTTATCCCCCCCCAGTTATCAGTGATAGAGACCTGTGTATCGTAAGTTGTTTGAGACTAAGTGTCTCAGACAAGTGAGGGGATGCATTGTAATATCAATTAATACCACTGACCAAATCATAGGAGTTGTGGCGCTGAAGACGGATGTATTGGTTAACAGCTTTGGAGACGTTAGTTCAAGTCCTGCTAATAACACTCCCCTCCTTGGTGACCTTGGCAAGTGTCTCGGTGGTGCAGTTGTGAGAGCTGCAGGTTAGTAGTTCTGGAGACCCGTGTTCGATTCCCACTGTGGTTAGTATTGTGAATATGTGGAGTGTGTTCTCCATGGAAACGTGTTTTTAGAAACATTACAATGTCCTGTTCATTGTTATGTCAATTAATCCCTCCAATCAAATCAAATCCGAGCGCTTGTCTCTGTGGTGCTGTTGTCAGATAACAGCTTTGGAGACGTCAGCTCAAGTCCCGCTAATAACGCTCTCCTTGGAAACCCAACCGAACATCTTTTTGGAAACAATGTCACGTGAATTGTAATGTCATGAACTCAGAGCATGTCTCCTCCAGTGTCTCAGTGGCGTAGTTGTAAGAGCTGCAGGTTAGCAGTTCTGGAGACCTGTGTTCGATTCCCGCTGAGGTTGGTATTGTGAATTGTGGTAAGGTAAGTGTGACAATGTGTTAAGTATGCTAATGTGTTAATTCTCACTAACTATCACAATGTGGGTTGAGTAAGTAATTGTCAACTGTGTGGATATCATAAGGGCTTTTGTTTAGGATTTTCTTTTGAAAAAATTTGTAGTCTGATATCTTTTGATTTTATGTACGTCTACGTGCGTGTGGGCGTGTCTGCAAGCGTGTCTGCAAGCGGCTCCACTGGCGCAGATACCTTTATGAGAGACGTGAGTTAGCTGTCAGCCCTCAACAATGTCAGCTCACCTTAATAAAAGAAAGGTTGACACAGAATGTAGAGTTTTTAACAAAACATGGACTTCTAAGTATTTATTTACCGAAGTAAAAGGTAAAGCCGTTTGCTTAGTTTGTTGAATACAGATTTGCAATTTGAATCGCCATGAAGAGACTAAACACGCAGAGAAACACAAGAATTTGACTGAAGAGCGCGCACGGACATCCAAAACTTTGCTAGCTAAACTACAAAAACAACAAGGACTTGTTACCAAGCTTAACACATCTAGAGGTGCAGCAGTCAAAACCAGCTTTGTGATATCCCATAAAAATCACTAAAACAGTAAGCCATTCTCTGATGGGGAGTTGATCAAGAAGGTTTGGTGGACTAATATGCCCTGAGAAAAAATAAGCTTTTCAGCAAGGGCCGCGGAGGGCCTCTGGAGGCGAACCGTAAGGAGAAGGATTGAAGGGTTGAAGACATCTCGGGAAATCTGGAGATCCAGCTGTAAAACAAAGCGGACAATTTTGACTTTCTCCTTAGCGCTGGACGAGAGATGTTACTCATCTTTAATCATATAATCACATAATCACTCATAAATTACTTTTAAAGCGGATGCAGGATAAAGTGACTGAAATTAACCCTGAACAGAAAAAGGTATTTTTGCATTGTATTATACATCAGCAGGTGTTGTGTAAGTATGGGCTAACCACGTTACTGATGTGTATCTAAAACGATTAACAGGGCAAGAGCATTGAATCACAGACCATTTGTTGTACTTTTGGATGATGATGAGACTGATGGTGACATAGGCTCCCACACAGCGTCAGGTGGCTCAGCCTGGGAAAAGGGCTTAAAAGAGTATGGGACCTGAGAGCTTAGATTCAAGAGCTTTATCAGATGAAAGGCAAGGACATCCCAGAGCTCTCCAATGCAGACTGGATGACCAAACAATGTCACTTTTGAAAAGTGACATTGACGAGCACAGTAGAAAGTAGAACTCTTTCAACAGAAAGCGCTGGGAGCGGAGCGTAAAGAGAGCTGAACGCCGAGGGCGTTGGGCGCTGTCACCACGCTTGGTGGACACCGGCCTTAACACCTTTTGTGCTTGGAGTCAACCTGGACCCTATTTTCCCACCATTTTGTTTCTAACTAACTGGCTAATGCAGACAATACTTTTTGGAATTGGTCCAGTATTGAGCGTGAATGCAGCCACAAAACATCTGCATTGTAACCTTTTGGGGCAATTGCAAATGATGGAAATGGTCCCACCAGAGAAATAAAAAAACGTTTCTTTACCTTTCGCTTGATCTGGTTTTCTTCTTCTTCTTTCGTGCATCGTCATCAGATGTCCAACTCAGTGTCGTGCAGCCACACCCTCATCTCTGGGCCCACTCTTGACGACTGCTATACCACCATTAAGCACGCTTATCGCGCTGTTGCACAGCAACAGGTCTGATTTCGGGAAATCAGACCACGCCTCCGTGCTTCTACTTCCTGTTTACAAACATAAAAGTTGAAGGCCAAGCCCACAACTGTGAGGAACGTGTGTCGCTGGACAGAAGACGCCGTACTACATCTGTAGGGTGGGCTGGAATTCAAGTGTATTCAAGACCACTGACCTGGATGTGCATGCAGATCATGTCACAGCATACATTTACAGGCTAGTGGAGGAATGCATCCCCACCAGGTCGGTTCGCTCATTCCCGAACTGCAAACCATGGATGCTGACCTACGGAACAAACAGGCGACTCCGATCACTACAAGAAGGCCAAGTACGAACCCAGAAAAGCCATCAAGAACGGGAAATTGGATTATGAAAACAAACTGGAATTACAGTTCGGGGGCTCTGACACCACATGTATGTGGCAATGTCTGAGGGTCCTCTCCAACTAAGGGGAGCTCAGGGGCAGTCACCAACAAAGACCCCAGCCAGACGAGCTGAACACGTTTTACGCTCGCTTTGAAAGGGGTAACTCTGAGCCGACCAACAAATTGAACATTCACCTATTCACCTACATATTATGTATATGAGAGTGAAGGCAGGGAAGGCAGCAGGCCCAGACAGAGTTCCATCCTGTGTCTTCAAAACCTGCGCTGACCAGCTGGCTCCTGTATTCGCGGACATCTACAACGCATCACTGCAAGAGTCTGTCGTCCCAGTGTGCTTCAAAGAGACAACCATTGTGCCGTTACCCAAAAAGACCAAGGTAACAAGCCTAACTTTTCCATCCCCGAGTCCCTAGACTCCAGTTACAGACCATACAGACCAAACAGGTCTGTAGACGACGCCATCTCCCTGGCACTACACACGGCCCTCTAGTACCTAGACAGGAGGGACACCTACGTCAAACTGCTGTTCATTGACTACAGCTCGGTGTTCAACACCATCGTTCCCTCCAAGCTGGTCCTGAAACTGAGGGACCGAGGTCTGGGCGCCCCCATCTGTAACTGGATTACTTCCTGACGGGTAGGCCTCAAGAGGTGAAGATTGGGAACAACATCTCATCCACTCTGGTTCTCAACACCCCAAGGCTGCTGCCTCAGTCCCCGGCTGTACTCGCTGTACACACATGACTTTATTGCCACACACAACAATCGGATTATCAAGTTTGCAGACAACTGATGCGATGGTGCAAGGACAACAGCCTTGCACTAGACATAGGAGCTCATCGTGGACTTCAGGAGACACCGGGGCACCCACTCCACTATCAGCCTGGACGGGACGTTTCCTAGGACTACAGATCTCTGACGAACTGGCGTGGACCTGCAACACAGGTCATGCTGAAGAAGGCACACCAGGGCCTCTATGCCCTGCGGTGCTTCAGGAGAAGTGGCATAGGAAAATGTGGCTAGTGAACTTCTACCAAGGCACTGTAGAGAGTGTCCTGACGAGTGGCGTCACTGTGTGGTACGGTAACACCACTGGAAGGGACAAGAAAGACATCCAGAGGGTCGTGAGGACGGCGGAAAAGATCATCGAGTGTGCACTTCCATGCATTGAGGTGATCTTCAGGACCAGAAGTCGGAAATAGGCCATCTCCATCACTAAGGACCGTAACCACCCTGGGCTCCGTCTTTTTCCCCCCCTACGGTCTGGTCGCCGGTTCCGCAGCATCCGTACAATGACTACCAGGTTCAAGGACAGTTTTATCCTCTGGCAGTGCGCCTACTGAACTGTTAGGAGTGCTGCCACAATCATAACATTGTCATCCATATTACATCACACATATATCATACTTTAGCTGGACTTTCTGGACTTATCACAGCCACTGCACTTTTCTGCACTGTATTTATGATGCTGCTGCACTAGTCAAGTCAAGTCAAGTTTATTGTCACTTCACAGTTTACAGTTTAGTATAAAGCAGTGATGTGAAATTCTTGTGTGCAATACCCGACGACAGACAGCAGTTATAAAATAAGATAAAATAAAAATAGATAAAAAATAGAATAAAAAATAGAATAAAGAATATAAAATAAAAATAAAAAATGCAATTTATAAAATGCAAAAATCAGCACAGAAAAGAGCAATATATATATATAAATCAATGTAATAAAATATACATTGTTATATGTTATACGCCCTTGTTCAGCAGCCTGATGGCCTGACTGTGGAAGCTATCTCTAAGCCTATTTGTACGACACTTGATACTGCGGTATCGCCTGCCTGACGGTAATAGTGAGTAAAGTTCGTGGCTGGGGTGGGCAATGTCTTTTATAATTATTTTGGCCTTGGCCACGCACCGCTGGTTGTAAATGTCCAGGAGGGAGGGGAGCTCACCTCCAACGATATACTGGGCCGTCCGCACCACCCTTTGAAGCGCTCTGCGCTCGAGTGCCGTGCAGTTCCCGTACCAGGCGGTGATACACCCTGTCAGTACACTCTCGATGGTGCCGTTGTAGAATGTTCTCAGGATGCGGGGGCCCATGCTGAATTTCTTCAGACGCCTGAGAAAATACAGGCGTTGTTGGGCCCTTTTCACCACGTGTGTGGCACTTTTAAATGCTTTTTAAACAATTCAACACAATTCAACGCATATGGCAAATAAAAAGTATTGAATCTTTTATCTTGAACTCAGAAGAGGCCACCCTCTGAACGAGGTCTATACAGGGGACAGGTGGTGATTATGTGGTCGGCAGTCTGCTCCAGCTCCCCACATGTCTGCCAGGCCCCACTTCTTCTTGGCCGACTTGAAGCAGCCGACCTCGGTACGTACCCCAAAATCGTACCACAAAATCCTGCTAAATCTCATGTTGTGGAAATCTGCTAAATATTCAGCCATGACTTTGAACATGTATGAGATAACGCTTAGCTAGGCTTTCTGTTTCCTATTCTATAATGGTCAAGAACTTTTTTATGGCACTTCAGATCCCACGATGGAAGCCCTCCTGTTGGGATGTTGTAGAACTAGTTTTTGTTGTTAACTAGAACTACCCCTAAATGGTCAATGCATGCTATTGAAGAAAAGACACCACAACTTGAGTTTTACTTGAATAAAACTGTATATTTTACAGATCTTTGTACACTTTAATTACAAAACTGTATCATTCTAAAGTTTTAAAATCAGTTTTTTGGTCATAGAGATTTAATTGTCTTGTGTGCAATTACCATGTATATACAAAGTCTCATGTTAGTGATTTTCCTCAAAAATAAAAACCAACCAATAACTCCAAAACGTCCATACACTCTGAACATAAGACATGGCTTAAAGATAAATATATTAGTAAATAAATATTCGGAGAACATATTTCCATTTATGAAATGTGTTGCTATACAGGTACAGAAATATACAGATGGATTCCTAGCCTTTCATAACATTTGCAATGGTAATGACGGAAAATAATTATATTCTTAAAAAAATTAAAAAATATTAATTTTTGTACACATTTTAATCTTCTTAAGTGCTAAAAACGATAACCAAAAAAAAATTAAATAGTGACTCAAGTACCCCAAAAAATGTTATATCTGCTGTAGGTACACACACACACGCACACACACACCTCTATGCAAAAGGCAAGATAAGATTCTCACTTGATTACAGCACTGGGTTAATGTATAAATAAGGTTATTTCAGGAGGTTCATTTCATAGAAACAGTATCAGGACAAACGGATAGGTCTGTAGGAAGTAGGAGAGGGTTGATATGGACAGCTTGTATTGTGTACTGTGTGATACGGACACACTGTGGTATGTGTAACTGCAATAGCAAATAACATTACAACAAAACAAAAACAACAAAAAATCACAGTACAAACAAGGAACCCTTATGAGTATTCCTGATCCTTTCCTTTGGCCTTTTGAAAACGCACCAAGCAACCTTAAGAGACAAACAAGAGCACACTTAGCGGAGGACAGTTTGATAAGTGACGGTGAATTGAATTGAAAATGTAAGGGCTACACTCCACATATTCCTTATTCAAAGACCTCCAATCATCCAATAAATCATCTACTCCCCCCCCCCCGGAGTTTACGATAGCATAAGGCTTGAGGGTTGTACTGACACGTCCTGTCCACTAGGAGGCCACCGCTGGATAGAAATCCAACGCATCTCACCTGAAGGTATGCGGCGTCTCGCAGTACTGAGATGTACATGTGTGCGCATGTACTAATGCGCATACATTTCTATGCTTTTTTGTTTTAAATTATTAGTTCCCAGCTATAAGCTTTATCCCCTTTATCAAGAGATCCCCTTTCTCGGTTTGTCGAAAGATGCATGAAACACACAGGCCGGCTTCCCCTTAAGCTCATCACCAGATCACAAGAAACACAGAGAAAGCCCACCATGTTTTAGAGTTTTGGTAAAGCTACGTTCAGGACCGCCATGTCTTCTGGAGTTGGTGGTCTTGTTGAAGCACACACACACACACACACACACACACACACACACACACACACACACACACACACACACACACACACACACACACACACACACACACACACACACACACACACACACACACACACACACACACACACACACACACACACACACACACACACACACACACACACACGAGGGAGACACATGTACATGCAAATTATATCGTGATCAAATCCTTAAGAGCGTACATTTGATGAAGACGAAAGGGTCGAAATCAAACCAGTTGGCACTAAATGGAGACTTGATTGCAGATGAAAAGCATACAAAATAAAAGTAGTGGACTTGGATGGCCTAACCTTTGTTAACATTATGGGATGGCCTAACCCTTGTTAACATTATGGGATGGCCTAACCTTTGTTAACATTATGGGATGGCCTAACCCTTGTTAACATTATGGGATGGCCTAATCCTTGTTGACATTATGGGATGGCCTAACCCTTGTTGACCTCCCATGTATCTAATTAGTGTTACGAGGCTGGAGTGAGGCCTCTAGTACCAGCCACTCCGTGTCTCGAGGACGTTTGTAGCCACAGGACTGGACTGAATAAATTGTGCATCATTTTCAGTAGAAATATTATACTATCGTAGAAATATTACACTATCGGAGAAATATTACACTATCGGAGAAATATTACACTATCGGAGATGCCAACATTCAGAGTTTTGCAAAAAAAGGCTAGCGCAAGGCAACTGAGGGCTTTACTGAGGGCCGTTAGACCTGCTGACCGGCTGGTGGACCGGCTGGCTGGCTGGTATTGTACCATCGACGAAAAAGGATAAAATGTTCTATACTTATAGTCCCCCTTCGCTAGTAAAAGTACTGCTTCCCGATTCATTGTGGCTGGCGGAGCACTGGGGTTGGAACAGGGCCCTCGTCTCCTCCTCTCGTGGGTACGCCTGACCTACCAACTGTGCTGAACAGAAGTACCCTGCCTCCCTGTCCTCCTTCAGCCTCCCCGACCGGGCCTCCGCCTCCATTGTCCCGTTGGCCGGCAAGAGGCTTCTCTGGGTCTCTGCTGCTGTGCCTGACTCACAGTCTGTGTCCTCTGGAATTATGGGTATCCTCTGGCTTTGGAGTTCACAGCATCCCTGACCAGAGCAAGTGTCCGAGTCTGCGGCGTGCGCGTGCTGCACGTTCACCGCGTAGTCCTCTGCGTAGCGAGCCACCCGGTGCACCTTCATCTCCTGGTAGAAGCAGCAGGGCACACCGTCGTAGCCCCCCTGCTCCGAGGGGGGGCACATGTGCTCGGGGGCAAAACAGTTCTTCAGACCGGCGCTTTGAAACTCTGCACCCATGCGGCAGCCCCGTCCCGGGACGCCCGGGGGCCCCCCTCGGTCCTGCGCCATGCGCTCCGCGTCGGGAGGGGGCCCCTCCTGGCAGCAGCCGCAGGCCCCGGACCCCGGGTCCCCCGACTCCTCCGGAGCCCGGCTCCCGCGGTCCGCCCCCGCCGAGGCCGCGCACCCGCCGCTCTCCCGGCCGCCGTAGTCGGCCTCCAGGCTGCACCCGGAGACGCGGTCCCCCCCGCCGCAGGGCCGCTGCTGGCACTCGTGTCCCGAGGGGGCGGGGCCCAGCGAGTCGTCGGCCGGCGCCGCGGCCGCCTCCCCCGCCGAGGTCCTGCGGGGGCTCTTGCTGCGGTAGACGTAGGGGTCGTAGTCGCTGCTCAGGGAGCTGCGGAAGGTGGAGCAGCTGCCGTACACGCCCCGGTTGCTGACCTCGGTGCAGTCCAGCATGGAGTCGCTGGACGAGCAGTGGCACTGGCCCGAGCCGCTGCTGCTGCTGTCGCTGCCGGGGCAGTCGGCCAGGTAGCCGCTGCACACCGAGCGGTGGCCGTGGTAACAGCCCAGACCCAACGCGCTCCCCGTCTCGGCCGCCCGCGAGCCGGAGGCCGGCCCCGCGTGCATCACCGTGGGGTACAGCAAGCCCTGCTGGAAGGCCCTGCCGTGATGGCCCTTGTGGGGGCCGGCCGCGCCGCTCGGCGTCCCCGCCGTCGCCGGTCCCTGGGCCCCGTCGGGCGGCTGGGGGAAGGTCAGGCCCTGGAAGTAGTAATGCTGGTACATGGTCTCGTACTGCGAGAAGCAGGTGGCCCGCGAGAAGCTGCGCCCGCCGTGGAACTTGGGTCTCTTGAAGGCCGTGTGGTGGGGCTGCAACGCCGGGTAGGCCGGGGGTCCGCGGTGCTCCAGCCCACAGTGGTGGGGGTTGAGCGAGTGGTCCAGGTGCAGGGTGGGGTGGTAGCCCCGGAGGAAGGCCGCGGAGGTCGACTGGGCCGGGTAGAGACCCTGGGGGTCCGGATGCTGGTCCACGGTCAGCACGGTGATGGGGTTGCCGTGGTGGTCCATACTGGTACGGGTGGGGTAGGCGGTCACCTGCCCGGCTCGGTGCACCCGGCCCGGGTAGTGGACGGGCAGCACCACCCTCTGCTGCCGCCCGTGGACGGAGCCGGTGGGCTCCATGCACACCGGGCCAGGGTTCCCCTTCTTTTGCTCTGGGAGAGGAAAGGAGAATGAAGCAAGGTGTTGGTGAGCCACTGAATGAAAGAAGAAGACCGTTGCACTTGCTTTCTTTATATTTGATATACACTAGACGAAACACGTCAATGGTTTCTAATGTGCTTCAGACATCCAGGGGACTGGAACTCACCGATGATGTTGTGCCTGCAGTGGGGGCAGGTGTGGTGCTGCAGAAGCCAGGGGTCCACACACTTCTTATGGAAGCGGTGAGCGCAAGGGATGACTCGCAGCTCCTGAGGGCGGAAAAAGCAAAAACAAAAACAAGGCTGAGTAAATAGCGCCTGTTTGTACCGACAGAAACACGTCTTTCAAGTCAAAAAGAAGAAAGCTAAGCGTTGCACCACCGCTCCACAGCGTCGACCTGTCACGCTGTGATTGGATTACAGCGCCAGAAAAACATGCAGAGAGGTTTACGGAAGGCAGGGTTTAACAGTATCTGCTATTCCATCATCTGTCATCTGCTATTCATAGATAGCTGTACATATATGAATAGCAGATGAGGAATCATTTGCA
>CM051017.1:1970200-2025200 GCA_027704905.1 Muraenolepis orangiensis
CCCCTCTCTCTCCTCCTCCCTCTGCCCCTCTCTCTCCTCCTCCCTCCCCTTCCTCCCTCCTCCTCCCTCTCCTCCTCCCTCTTTCGCCTCCTCCCTCTCCCCCTCTCTCTCTCCTCCTCCCTCCCCTTCCTCCCTCCTCCTCTCTCTCCCCCTCTCTCTCCTCCTCCCTCTTTCGCCTCCTCCCTCCCTCTCCCCCTCTCCGCGCTGGCCCTTCGCGGGACCTTCACTCCACCTCCCTGCCCCTCGGCATTGTGGGTCCTGTCTCTCTGCCTGATCCACCCTGACTGGAAAAGCCTCTCGGGGAATTTTTAACGCAGCCGCCCTTTCGCCGCCTTTCATGTGGTCTCGGCGCAATCCCTTTTATCTCTGGGCTCTACGCGCTTTACAACCCCGCCGCGCAGGGGAGGGGGGGGAGAGGGAGAGAGAGAGAGAGAGAGAGAGAGAGAGAGAGAGAGAGAGAGAGAGAGAGAGAGAGAGAGAGAGAGAGAGAGAGAGAGAGAGAGAGAGAGAGAGAGAGAGAGAGAGAGAGAGAGAGAGAGAGAGAGAGAGAGAGAGAGAGAGAGAGAGAGAGAGAGAGAGAGAGAGAAAAAGTTTTACAAGTCCGGGCCTGGGGAAGATGAATACCTCGGGAGAATTCTTGCGACAAAGCCACTCACTCCGAGGAGAGAGAGAGAGACTCCTGTGTTATATCTCAAGAACAACAAAGACACGGGAGGCAGTCGCCACGGAGACGGGGACTGACAGGGGGGACAGGGAGAAGAGCTTCACGTCGTTTTGAGTTTGAGAGAGAGAGAGAGACAAAGAGAGAGACGGAGAAAGAGAGAGAGACAGAGAGAGACAGAGAGAGATAGAGAGAGACAAAGACAGATAGAGACACAGACAGACAGAGACAGACAAAGAGACACAGACAGACAGAGACAGACAGGTAGAGACAGACAAACAGAGACACAGAAACAGACTGAGACAAAAACTAAGTCACAGAGACACAGGCAGACAGAGACAGAGACAGAGACACAGACACAGACAGAGACAAAGACACAGACACAGACAGACACCGGCAGACAGATAGACACACAGAGACAGACAGACAGAGACAGAGGGGGCAGGTACAGGGGAGCATGTTGAGGAGAGACAGGCAGCTACTCTAAGGTTGTGTGTTTGCGCTTCAGCTTAGCTGGGGGAGTGGAAGAGGATCACGTCGGCTCTCACTGCCAACCCCACATGAGGCTCCGCACCAGTCATCCATCAGCCGGTGTATTTATTTGTATTTGTAGTGTTGTTGCACAACACTGAAATTTCGGGAGAGCAGAGAGGATAAGCTGTACATAAACAACTCCAGACAGACAAGGCTCTGCGAGAGGCAATTAAAAATACTTTAAGAAACAGAAAGAAAGTGTGTCAACGAGTCGCACACAAACCTGGTCGATGGCGTCCGGGTTCTCGGACACGTCGAATATGACGGCCGTGGCTCCCCTCTGAACCGCTTTCTTTGCCTGTGAGCAAAATAAGACAACAGAAATCAGTTATAACTTACAGAGCTGACACTGTGGTTAGTTAGTTAGTTAGTTAGTTAGTTAGTGGCAGTCAGTAGGCCACATTCCAATCGTCAAGGTAGTTCCCCCCCCCCCTCTAGCAAGTCAGAATAACGACCACTAGAGGGCGTTCTCAGACTATGGGTAAAAAGCTGCGATGACCCTCCTTAGGGGCGAGAGAGAGAGAGAGAGAGAGAGAGAGAGAGAGAGAGAGAGAGAGAGATGGAGACGTAAACAGTGGTGGCTGACTAGTGAGAGGAGATAGGACACACATGTTCATCTCCGTATCTTCAGTCTTCATGAGGTCACCGCACTGCACATCTGCGCCCTATTACAACCACGCTAGCAGCTAATACCATTGTATATCGGTACCAGTGACACACACACACACACACACACACACACACACACACACACACACACACACACACACACACACACACACACACACACACACACACACACACACACACACACACACACACACACACACACACACTAACCGCACCGTCTTCAATGATGATGACAGGAAGGTGAAAATATTTGATTCCACCGGCAGTTCAGTGGATGTTTTTAAGCCTGCTTTTGAAGGCTGCTTAAAATGAGACTCCTTCATCCAAGGGTGGAGAAAAAACTGTTCTGTAGACGAGGTATTTTGGAGACTTGCTGAAGGCTAGAGATAAAGAAAAATGCTTGTATCCGCAGAAATCCAGAGTATCTCCTTGCAGAGACAACCCACACACACCCACACACACACACACACACACACACACACACACACACACACACACACACACACACACACACACACACACACACACACACACACACACACACACACACACACACACACACACCACACACACACACACACACACACACACACACACCCACCCACCCACCCACCCACCCACCCACCCACCCACCCACCCACCCACACACACACACACACACACACACACCACACACACACCACACACACACACACCACACACACACACACCACACCACCCCCCCCCCGCCCCCCTCCTGCTTTTCCCGGCAAGCCGTTGGCCTCCGTTTGATCCGTGGTGCCTGTTTACACGTTTGATGTCTGCAACACAAGACCTAACAGTTCTTCTTCTGGGATCATATCCTGGTATTATCAACTACCCCCCTGGGCACCTGCCAGCACGCTCCGTAACTCGGAGGATCAAAGTGACAATTGTGTGTACGCGCACTGTGACTCCCGCAGAGCCCCGTGATGTCGTTGCTTCCGCAAAGTCTGGTAACCGAGCGCCGAGCGCCGGAGTCATCGGTGAGACACGCACACTGAGTCTGTTCCGACTCCACTACCAGACACGTCAGGTTGAACTAGTGGGGGGTGGGGGTTTGATGGAGCTTAAAGCCATCTCTCTCTCTCTCTCTCTCTCTCTCTCTCTCTCTCTCTCTCTCTCTCTCTCTCTCTCTCTCTCTCTCTCTCTCTCTCTCTCTCTCTCTCTCTCTCTCTCTCTCTCTCTCTCTCTCTCTCTCTCTCTCTCTCTCTCTCTCTCTCTCTCTCTCTCTCTCTCTCGTCCCATCATTAGAAGTTGTGGTAGTAGTAGTAGAGTCGTTGGCCAATAGAAGCCCTGCAGGGCGCCTTCACCTTCCTGAGCCCCTTCCCCCCACCCTCCCCCCCGTCCCTCCCTCCCTCCCCCCGTCCCCCCCTCCCTCCCTCCCTCCCCCCGTCCCTCCCTCCCTCCCCTGAAGTCTCTAACTTTCTTACACAAGTTCAAAAGCGGGTAAGGGGTGGACATGGGGAGAGGAGGAAGGGAAAGGGAGAAGGGAGTGTGTGTGTGTGTGTGTGTGTGTGTGTGTGTGTGTTGTGTGTGTGTGTGTGTGTGTGTCAGCTTTTGCCTCTCACACAGTTTTTTTTCCCCCCTCTCAGCTTTTAAATCGCTAGCCTCCTTCTCTCCCCTCCCTCCTCCCTTCCCTCCCCTTCCCTCCCCTCTCCTCCATTTAATTCCGCGCAAGCCTGCCGCTTTTGATGTTAGCTCTGCCGGGTTAATAATTAATAGCTGTTGGTAAGACACTCGGAGAAGAGTGAGAGAAGAGTGAGATCTCCCCCTGTAAAGACTCTCAAGAGAGTGCACAGACATGCCTGACTGAGGCAACAAAAAACGCATATATTTATAAAATAAAATGTAAAAAGAAATAAGCCGGCAATTATCAACCCCCCCTTTCTAACTTGTACAAATGTTTAAAAAAAGAATATAAATATGACCAATTATAACATCTAACTAATTTCATGTGATTCTGTTCCAGTGTGGAGTGGTGGTGACCGCCATAATCCCCCGTTTGAACCGTCCCTCGCGACGGAAGGAACAAGAAAACCAAAAAAGACTTTGCTGCTTGCTGGTTGCTGCAGGAGAATTAGGGTACAATCTCACCAAGTGGCCAGAACCACAGCACAGGGAGCCCAGGGCCCGTCTAGACGCCAGAGCACACAGAGAAAACAAAAGCTATGTTTAGTGTCTTCACGTCGGCCTGCCAGCTCTACGAGGTCTCTCTCTCTATCTCTCCGTCTCTCTCTCTGTCTCTCCCCGTCTCTCTCTCTGTCTCTCCCCGTCTCTCTCTCTCTCTATCTCTCCGTCTCTCTCTCTGTCTCTCCCCGTCTCTCTCTCTGTCTCTCCCCGTCTCTCTCTGTCTCTCCCCGTCTCTCTCTCTCTCTATCTCTCCGTCTCTCTCTCTCTATCTCTCCGTCTCTCTCTCTGTCTCTCCCCGTCTCTCTCTCTGTCTCTCCGTCTCTCTCTCTGTCTCTGTCTCTCCCCGTCTCTCTCTCTGTCTCTCCCCGTCTCTCTCTCTGTCTATCTCTCGCTCTCTCTCTCTGTCTCTCCCCGTCTCTCTCTCTCTCTATCTCTCCGTCTCTCTCTCTGTCTCTCCCCGTCTCTCTCTCTCTCTCTCTCTCTCTATCTCTCCGTCTCTCTCTCTGTCTCTCCCCGTCTCTCTCTCTCTCTCTCCCCGTCTCTCTCTCTCCCGTCTCTCTCTCTGTCTCTCCCCGTCTCTCTCTCTCTCTATCTCTCCGTCTCTCTCTCTGTCTCTCCCCGTCTCTCTCTCTGTCTATCTCTCGCTCTCTCTCTCTCATTATTATGAATGCATGCTTCTATGTAAATGCAAAACATTCTTTGGATCACTTCATATGACCCTTGCGCGCGCGCACACGCACACACACACGCACACGCACACACACACACACACACACACACTCCCTATCATTATCACACACGCGCGCACACACAGACGCGCACACCTGGGCCACGCCTTCAGCAGGTCGCCAAGCTGCCCTATTTCTACATCTTCTGCTTTATTTTGTTGTGTACTTGGTTCCTCCTCTCCTCTCCTCCGGGCTGCTCCTGCTGCCCGGCTCCCGCTCGCTGCTATAATTAAGGCAATTAAGTCTTCAGAAGACTCTGCTCTGCTATTATGCCGTAATTCCATGTTGCCTCCTGGCTTTGCAGTTTATTAAAAGATAAAGCTTTCTCCCATGGATTCTTTCATGTGTTCACTGCTTTTCCCCCTCCACCAGTCGTATACACCAGTCCTGTGACGAGAGGAGTTCCAGCTCCTCCTCCTCCAGGATGTCCCGAGGGGGAACGCATTCGAGTTCACCTCAGAAAAAACTGAATGCAGGGATCCTAGGACTTTCCTTTTCAACACGCCGCCTAATTCCTCAGCCTGCGCTACGTCAGCAGGCAAAAATGTTATCTGTGACAGCCACGCATATTTCATAAAACATTTGCACAACATTTCCACCTTTCCAGCAATGCGGTAATATAATTAACATGTTCAACACCGGCATGCGTCTCATTATGCGTGTCGGTGCACAATCCACGTCAAGGGGGGGCGGGGGGGGCGTGACATAGGCCGTCTTTATTCACAAGCCTGCAAGACATCTCGGCTATCTCCACCATGTCGCAGCTCCATCAGCGTTACACTATGGGTTCACATCCGCACCGGCCTGACAACAATCCTCCTGAACGCCTGCATAGTTTCACTTCATGATTCAGTTTCCATCATCTTTGAGTTGTTGTGATTTGACCCTCTCACTCTGTTGTTAGTCAAACCCATAAACCCCAAAAAGATACTTTAAACCAAAGCCTGAATTTTTCACGAATTCATGAAATTCAGGGTCTGGAACCCAGGCAAAACAACACCGACCCGGACGCCAGCAACCATCCACAGCAGATACTTTGATAGCAAGAGACTTTTCTCTCCTCACTCCGCTGTATGTATTGTTTTGGGGGGAACCCCTTCGGCATACGCAGCACCGCTTCTCACAACCTGGGATTGGAACAACAAAAAGTGAGCGGCTGGGAGGCGAGACTCCCTCCACCCTGCGGAGCCAGCGGTGGACTCCAGTGTAAATATACAGGAGGGGGGGGGGGGGGGGTCACTTGAGACACTCAACCATCTCCGCCACAGTGATCCATCTGAATACCAAGAGAGACGCTGAGATGTTGTGTTTACTCAAGTGCTTTTACAGCACACATGCCGACCAACAGGGGGGACCGGGGGGTGTCCACGTTTGTGGACACCCCCCGGTATTTTCAAAATGAGGAATATAAACAAGGTGGTCCCTCGTCACAAACACAAAAACACACACGGACACACACGGACACACACACACACACGCACACAGTGTCGAAAGAATACCTGGCCAGACCACGGACGCCTGTTTGACGCCGCGTCTCAACCCGTGGGTTGGACTGGATAGCCGACCCTAAGTGGGTGGGCGATTACAAGCAAACTCAAAACAGCAAAAGAGAGAGAGAGAGAAAAGAGAAGAAAAAAGGACAGAGACACAGACATGGGGGTGAGGAGGACGAGGGTGGAAGGGTGACCTCATCATCACGGGACAAAAGACGAGGCCCAGCCCCGGGTCCTCTGCTTCCCACTACTCCGGTGTGACGCACACGGGGTCTATGCTGCGTTGTTGGGTTTATCAACTGGGCTGTGGACACTGAACTCTTGGAGAAGGAATGGTCCACATCGGATGAGAGGACAGGCCGTCCTGTCTGCCTGCCTGTCTCTGTGCGTACAACGTACGGTACGTATCGTCGTGCCTCTGCTGGTGTGTGAATTCCCATCATTGAGTGTACGCTGTCGCTCGGCCTCTATGGAGTTTCTTCGCGGTTTCCGTCAACGCTCTCCTCTTCCTCCTTCTCCTCCATCTTTACAGACGCCCCCCCTTCCCCCGCCTCGGTGCTCACCGTGCGGTTCGCCATTCAGCCCCGTGTTGCGCAACCCGGCGTGGGGAAGGGGGGGCGGTGTGGAGGGGGTGTGCGTAGGCGCTGGTGTGTGCGTGAAGAAGGGGTACCTCGGAGGGCGCCTGCCAGCGAGGCTTGGCAAAAAGCCGGCCCCATGACAAAATAATATGGGGTGATGGGAGCACACTCACTTTGTTCACTAGGCAGTCCATTCTCTCTCTCTCTCTCTCTCTCTCTCTCTCTCTCTCTCTCTCTCTCTCTCTCTCTCTCTCTCTCTCTCTCTCTCTCTCTCTCTCTCTCTCTCTCTCTCTCTCTCTCTCTCTCTCTCTCTCTCTCTCTCTCTCTCTCTCTCTCTCTCTCTCTCTCTCTCTCTCTCACACACACACACACACACACACACACACACACACTCACACACTCACACACACACACACACACACACACACACACACACACACACACACACACACACACACACACACACACACACACATACATACATATAGGCCGACACATGTACAACACAACTCACGTGTTTGTCTCCTCATTGTGAGTGGGTCAAAGCGATGGGTGGTCTGGTGTGTTTTTGCTAAAGCGGCGCATGCTGAAATTTAAATACAACAAAAGTCGAACAAATTGAAAGCATACAAGTCGACGGTCATCCCTGCAGCTATCAGCCACCCCTCTGCCTCCCAAAGCTGTTGTTGTTGTTGTTGTTGTGTATGTTTGTGTGTTGTGTTCCTCGGGATGGACAGGAAAACAAACACCCCCACCTCCTTGGCACACAAACAGTATTTCTACTGTCTACCGTCGACCATTGAGACCAAATCAAAAACAGCTGGACCTGGGTGGATAATGGACTACATGTATGCACACCTCAGGTCACAAAATGAGCGTAGACTATTCTTCACGCATGTGGCGTCCAAAAAAAAAAGCTTTCGAAAACAAATATGATTGTTTCACTCAAAAGAAATATCGAATATAAATCAAAAACTAGAGCTGGGGCTTCAAAATGGGTGAATACATCCACACGGGCCCATCCATACACGACCTCGGCCGGGACAGACTTCCCACGGTCGGCGTGGCAACGCGGCCGTGGAGTGGAGGGTAAACAATAGACCTGGCATTCTAAATATCGAGGGAACATACGCCGTCTTCCCAAGCACCTGCGTCTGTGGCACAGAAAAACAACTCCCAAGAATGCCCCAGACCAAGCCAGACCAAGCCTCTTTTTTTTGTGTTGCAAAAATAAAATATAAAGCTGGCAGACGAAGAAAGAAAGAAAATAAACAAAATTGTTGGCGCTGGTGGCTTTGCCAATACCAACATACTCTCATCGTCTATCTGGATGTTGTAAGAGGGGTGATTAAAACAGGACGGGATGGGCACGACGTGTCATAAAAAGGTCTTTGTGTGTGTGTGTGGCGTGTGTGTGTGTCTTGTGTGTGTGTGTGTGTGTTGCCTGGAAGGGAGAGAGTGTGTTGATTTAAAGGAAAAAGGAGAGAGAGAAAAATGAGAACATAAAAAAATCAGTGGTGGAATACATCAGCTCCAACTTCCCCCCCAGCAAACAACAACAACAACCACCACAACTCATCCGCAACAGGTTGTCTGGTGAGTTGAGTCACATGATCCGGACCACATGGTCCATCTCCAGCGGGGGGCCCCCCTAACACGGACCATGTGGTCCGGATCATGTGACTCAATCTGGATGATTGACTGTTGTTTGGTGAACACCTCGGTCCCCGGGGGGCCACAGGGGGGCTCCAGCCGCACGGGCCCCAAGGAACCTCACTGGCAGTCATTAGTGTTTGGGTGTGTGTGTGTGTGTGTGTGTTCGGGTGTGTGTGTGTGTGTGTGTGTGTGTGTGTGTGTGTTCAGGGTGTGTGTGTGTGTGTGTGTGTGTGTGTGTGTGTATGTGTGTGTGTGGGTGGGTGTGTGTGTAGGGCCTTTCTGATCCCCCTAGTGAGATCCCTACTAATAAACCATGTGGTGAAAACACAATCTGACCACTGGTGCTGCTGTGGTGGTGCTACAGGTGGTGGTGGTGCTACAGGTGGTGGTGGTGCTACAGGTGGTGGTGGTGGTACAGGTGGTGGTGGTGCTACAGGTGGTGGTACAGGTGGTGGTACAGGTGGTGGTACAGGTGGTGGTGATGGTACAGGTGGTGGTGGTGGAACAGGTGGTGGTGGTGGTACAGGTGGTGGTGGAACAGGTGGTGGTGGTGGAACAGGTGGTGGTACAGGTGGTGGTACAGGTGGTGGTGGTGGTACAGGTGGTGGTACAGGTGGTGGTGGTGGCACAGGTGGTGGTGGTGCTACTGTGGTGGTGGTACAGGTGGTGGAACAGATGGTGATGCTATGGTGGTACAGGTGTTAGGATCATATATGCCTACCTTACCCGTTGCATGTTCTTTAGAGATTCTTCTGTCAGAGACAGGGATACTAGAAACTCATTTAGTGAGCAATGCATCCCCGATACTTAGTTATCTTGATAAGCCAACATGTGCGTTTAATATCCTTTTTTTACTTTTTCAGCTGCAACCAGCATGGTTAACATGTTGCTAAAACACTACTGTACAGCAGAGTTCAGCTCTTTCTGTAAAGTTTGAAAGTCAGATAAGGACGGCCGGCAACTCTGATAAGAGATAAGATCAAAGGCCTGCGGCCCCAGATAGCCGCTCAACAGCGCCGGGTGACGCAACACTCGTGTGAGCTTACCTCATCTGGCAGGACTACGATACGTCGCACGTCTGACCCCCGGCGGAATACTAAAGCCTTCCCACAAGTGGACCGAGGCGGGCCAGCGTTTGTTCCGCCACGCCGAAGCTTCAGGGCAGTTAACGCTCCGTTGAGCTAGCAGGCTCCATACAACGTCGCTTCGACCTTTCCGCCTAACATGTGTCCAGAGCGGAGACGTTTTTGGAGAAATAGACCGAGAGTGAGAACAGAGGTAAATAATACCGTTTTCACACTGGGCTAAAATACGGTATTCGCTTTTGCGTTCACACTGGCAAGTAATGCGCATTCGCTACCCAACTGGTGCACATTAACTAATCCACCTTGGGGTAGGTGGTTTGGATCCAGAAGTAACTAGTTTGGGTGCAAAGCAAGAAAACTACCACGGGTTTCACTTCCCGTGTGTGTGTGAAGAGAATCTTTAATGTGCATTACTTTCACTTCACACAAAACTTACCAGTCTCCTAATTTAATGCGCATTCGCTTCTCTATCGTGTGTGTGAACGAAAAACCTGGTTTGATCGAGTGCGCAGCGAATCGCAAATTAGAAGAGAGTGTGGACATAAAGTGGATTCGATGCACACTAACTAATACGGTATCGACACCCGTATTAACTAATACGGGAGTCCATACCGTATACAGTGTGAAAACGGTATAATACTGGACCCGATCAAACAGCTGAAGTGTTACGAGTTCCCCTACGGTGAATGTAGGGGCTCGGACTAAAGAGGACCATACTACGGCCAGTGAATGGACTCCGCTGGGTCGCACTGGGTCACACTAATACCCGCATTTAGTGTACTATTAGACGTCTGCCTTACAAAGACACACACACACACACACACACACACACACACACACACACACACACACACACACACACACACACACACACACACACACACACACACACACACACACACACACACACACACACACACACACACACACACACACACACACACACACACAGGAATCCTCAGAAGTCCAGAGAAGGGACTCGATGAGTGATAAAGGAATGTGTGTGTGTGTGTGTGTGTGTGTGTGTGTGTGTGTGTGTGTGTGTGTGTGTGTGTGTGTGTGTGTGTGTGTGTGTGGGGGGGGGGGGGGGAGATAGCTAGAGAACGTGAGAGCGAGTGAGAAACAGAGAGAGCAAGAGCGACTTAGGTAGACGTCTGATACTATCTTCCGAGATTTACTTTTTCTCTGGTAAACTTCTTTTGATCAGAGAACACTTTCATTTTTGTTGGTCTTCCAGCCGCTGTGTGACAGGGAAGGGAGCTGGCCCACGGAGAGATGTCATATCAGTCTAGTTGCTGCTTCAGGAGCCTTTCTTCACACCGGAGACCATTAGTCTGTTTTTATCAAACCCTTGGCCAGGTATAGGCCTACTACTACTATGTGAACTTTTCCTAGATTAACATGAGTCGAGGTCAGACGTGGTGCAATCAGAAGGTAAACGCAATCATCAAGAGAAGCAATAGCTTGTGGTCACTTCTTCTGTGTCTCCCTCTCTCTCTCCCTCTCCCTCTCTCTCTCCCTCCCCTCCTCTCTCTCTCCCTCCCCTTAAGTCCACAGGGCTCCTTTCTCCATTCTTTAAAGTGGGGCCCAAGCTGTGAAGTTTAATAATGGTCATTTGCCCCCCCCCCACCCCCTCCTCCTGAGCCACATGACACAAGGAGCTTCCCAGTGGCCATGGCAACGCGGCGCAGTGGGCTCCCAGGAGCCTTGGAGTGGCGGGAAGAGTTGTGATGAAGCAGAGATTTAAGAGAGAGAGAGAGAGAGAGAGAGAGAGAGAGAGAGAGAGAGAGAGAGAGAGAGAGAGAGAGAGAGAGAGAGAGAGAGAGGAGAGAGAGAGAGAGAGAGAGGAGAGAGAGAGAGAGAGAGAAAAGGGGGATCAACAGAGGGGTGGGGCAGGGGGACCCCTGGTCATATTAAGACTCTCTCCCCCTCCCCCCCTGACACCCCATCATGAGGAGTGGCCTGGATTATATCAGCAAGTTGAGGCACAAACATGAAAGGGGAGACCCGCCCCCCCCCCCCCAACACACACACACACACACACACACACACACACACACACACAAGTGCTCTCCGCTTCACCAGCCCTCTCTCTCTCTCTCTCTCTCTCTCTCACACACGCCTCTCTTTTTTTAACTTCCCATTGTTTGCAGTCTCGGAACAGAGGGGGACCTCACAGAGGAAGCTTACAGGGTTAACTGTGCACCGTGTTGGTTAGCGTCGCCGGGCTACACGCACACGCACACACACACACACACACACACACACACACACACCTCTGACTCTGGGGGGGGGCCCCCCTCCCCAAACCCCCCCCATGCCGAGGACCCCCAGATCTGGCTACTGGAGACATGACAACGAGACAGCCGGGACCCCCACCTCCGAGTCAGGGGACTTGGTTAAAGTAACGCTCGTCCTCTAACAACTAATCAACTCAACTCAAGCCTCTTCACGTTCAACAACGCTTTCAAGCGACTTCCCAACTGCACTTCAGTTCGTTTTCGGTCCCCAAGAAGACTTCACAAACACGGCATTAAGTCGCAGCGTGAGAAAAATAGCACATCACGGTAGTTTGTGTGAAATACTGGTTTAAACTGCCTCAAAATTGCCACGCAATTTACGAAGCACAACGGAGAGAGAGGAGCAGGAGGAGGAACAATTGTCAATCAATATCGAGGATTTCTTTTGAATCCGCAGCAAAAAAAGGGAAAAAGGAAAATCACACTGAGCTGGTGAGAATGAAAGGGGGGTGATTAAAAATCTCAAACAAAAGCCACCATTGTAAATCAAAGTCGTACGCAGAATGGCAGCAATCTAACAAAACACCACTTGGAAGACAACGTAAAATACAGCAATTTTCATCTCTGCCGTCTCTTGCCAGCGATCGGAGGAGCAGCAGCAGAGAGAGAGGGAGTCCAACGCACACAGGGTTCAGACGGTGTTCACATTTTTCTGTCAAATCCGTCTAACCGGCAGCCATTCCCTGTGTCTTCAGAGGAGCCGGCCTGAACTTCTGCAGGAAAAAGCATGCAGATCCGTACACACACGTTCCAGGGAGCGCAGGGGCTCAGTCTGTTGGGACGCGGCTCGGGAACCGGAGGGTCGCCGGTTCAAGTCCCCGAAACGGACCAAGTACAGAATGAGAACTGGTACTTGGAAAAAGGTGCCAATCCTACCACACCTTGAGCAAGGCACCAGACCCCGACACTGCACTGTAGGGGCGCTGTGTGTACAACAGCTGCCCACTGCTCCTCATACTAGGATGGGTTCAATGCAGAGAAACTCATTTCAATGTGTGTGTAGTGTACATGTGTCAAAATCCTCCAGATTTTGATTTAACAAACATGTATGTGCAATCAAATGAATGATATCTTTTCGACAGAAGCAGGCACACACACACACACACACTAATATCCACAGTGGACAGTCTGGACACCATTTTTGTCAACAGTGATCATTGTATGAAAGCTAGGAGGCTTGTGGCACCGTGCTGGCACAGCGCTGGCCCGTGGGTGACCTCCCACACACCGGTGCGTGTTTGTGTCTGCGTGTGCAGGAACAGCTAACATGGCCGCAGGCTCACTGCCAGTCGCTTTCCACGTCACACTCATCTGTCTGCTGGCCCTTCTCCCTCGCTTTCATGTAGGCACACAGGCGCGCGCACACACACACAGGCGCGCACACACAGGCGCGCACACACAGGCACACACACACAGGCACACACACACACACACACACACACACACACACACACACACAGTCTCCGTCCGTTTACGGAGCTGCTGTTTGCTCCGGGCCCCCGGGCCCCCAGTGTCAGCTCAGGGCCATGGGGGCAGAGAGAGAGCGGCTGGTACATCCAACCCCTTCCCGCTCGCTGGCACCACTGTGCTCCTCTAGGGTTCGGAGACGTCTGCCCGTCTGTCTGCGTGTGTGCGCGGGCGTGTGCACGTGTGAGAAGGGAGAGCATTTCCCATACAGGAAGTTGGGTTTGTGTGGCAAGGTGCTCGGGGCCAATTCTTGTGTTACGGCGCTTTGTCTCCAGCAGAATGTGCAGATGACTTCTTTAGAAATGTGGTGTTGCTGGTGCCGGGAGATCAAAGTTCTTGTGTGAGCAGGTCTGTGGCGGTCGGGCGAGCACCTCCCAGAAATCTCCAAAACACAAACTGATCCGAACTCTGAGAAAAGAATGTTGGGGAGGTGACACGCCACGCAGAGCCATGGGCTTTCTGCTGTTTTGTTGTTGTTGGGATGTCCCACAAAAGCATTGAGGCATGTGGGAGGAATATGTACACGACAACCCTCACATCCTGACTACAACCATTGGTCTGAAAAGCCGCCAGCCAGCCACCCGTAGTCCTCGAAAAGTCAAGACACCGCTACCCTCTCTCACCCATCACCTCTGCTTTCACACCCTGGCCGTGCCTCTCCTTCTCTGGCCAATTCAAACCCCAAAGCCCTTCAAACCCCGACATGAACCTCCACCATGTGCTGAGTTAGGGGATTGATGTCAGGGGAGAGCCCAGAACAGTGCAGTGCAGGCTGGGTAAAAAGGGAAGGTGGTGGTGGTGGTGGCATGCCTGGGCCCCATGTGGCCAGCAGAACGAGCGTTACGGCAACATGAAAGGCTAGGATATATCAAGCTGGCACACCCATGAGGACCCCAACCAATGAAGGCCCACGGTATGACGTTGCAGGGATGGGTGCCAAGGACTGCGGTGCGGGAGGAAAGAGCCAACCCTAAGCTTGGGTGGGGGCAGATCTCCTGGAGAGAGATCAAGGGAGCGCTGGTTTTAATTACCAGGACAAAGAAAATGTTATTTACTAGCTACAAGAGTCTTCAGTCTTCTAACATGATGTTGTTGTGTGATGTTGTTTCACCAACGTCACACAAACACAAAACTCGCACCTCATGAATGTTTTAGTATTATTGTGCCAAATACATAGTCGATGACTTGAAATAAATAAACGGCCAATGCAGATTGCAGATATGTGAGAGTCACCCTTGAGCGGCATTCCGCGAGTGGAACCGAGGGCTTTCGTGAAGGTCTTGCGTAATGATACGCCTAAAAACACCAAGGTGACTCATGTGTTGCCAAAACCCGATAGCAGCCACCAACTATCCCCAGAAAGGAGGCTGTTGACAGCCACTAGGATCTGTACTAAAAAGGTAAGAGTGAGTTACATGGAGGACTGTGCCACGCAGCTCAGTAGAACACCGTAGATCACAGCCCAGTAGAACACAGGGGATCACAGCCCAGTAGAACACAGTGGGTCACAGCTCAGTAGAACACAGGGGATCACAGCCCAGTAGAACACAGTGGATCACAGCCCAGTAGAACACAGTGGATCACAGCTCAGTAGAACACAGTGGGTCACAGCCCAGTAGAACACAGTGGGTCACAGCCCAGTGTAACACAGTGGGTCACAGCCCAGTGTAACACAGTGGATCACAGCCCAGTGTAACACAGTGGGTCACAGCCCAGTAGAACACAGTGGGTCACAGCCCAGTGTAACACAGTGGGTCACAGCCCAGTGTAACACAGTGGGTCACAGCCCAGTAGAACACAGTGGGTCACAGCCCAGTGTAACACAGTGGATCTCACCGCGCTCTCAGCCCTCAGGAACGAGATCCCAGTGTGCTGCACAGGAGGCGGCGCTGGAGGTCAAGGGTCAACAGCCCTGCGGCTCTCACAGGAACCAGACAGGAAGGAGAGGAAAAAACTGTGTACATATAAGTGAACGGCCAGCACTTCAGAGTGCTTCCTGTGGACTTCAGAGAACTGCATGATTTGACTCTCTTCCTTTTCCCCAGCCAGGAGTTTCTGATATTGTGACCAAGAGTTACAAGAAGTTCAGAGTAAACATATCCATTTATAAAATGTATAGTTATAGCATAATAAGTTCTAACTCAAATCCAAAGTTAAGAATAGGAAAGAAATAGGACCTTTAGATACATAGGATAGAATATCAGACTCTGCCTCAACTTTTATGCAACTTTTATGCAAATGTCTTCATAAATACACAATCCTCGTTCCCTCTTGATGTACGATTGAGGATGGGGTGAAAGGGACACTCTACCACCAAGTTCACAGTCATCAGTGACATCTTCATCTTATGCAACACAAATCCTAGTCTCCACCTGGACAGGGGACGCCATCCCTTACTGGGAACCGTCTTGCTGTCTAGTTTGGGTGAAGAGATTTCATAATCGACTTGGAAGTTTGCTCCCGTTAATTGATTCGAATTGGACACTTAAAAGCAGGGGAAAGGAACCTACCTCATTTTGTCCCCAGTGTAATTAGAGCATTGTTTCATCCTATCAGCGGGCCGTCCTGGGTTCCAACACACAGCTGGGGTTCCCACATTCTCCGCCAGTTCAGTCACACTCCAAGTAAACAGCGATTCAGATTTGTGTGCTCACTGGGAATAATAATCGTAATTGAGCGGAACCCAAATTCACCAGACAAACACCCCCCCCCACCCCCCCCTCCATGACCAGACAAGGCCCCCACCGACACATCATTGGTGGCAAAAGTGGCAGCAGAGTGGGACGGGCGCTTGGGTTCAGCTTGGGGCCGTCTGGTGGGGTGGTGGGTGCAGGACAAGGGGGTTGCAAACCATGAGACTGCAGTAGGGGCGGGGTAAAACGAGGACAGATGAGGCCAGACAAGGCCAGACAAAGCCAGACTTGGTCAAGGGAGGCCAGGCAGGGCCGACAATGTCCGGGCCGAAGCCTATGAGAGCTGGCAGCTAGCTGAGCCATGTAGTATTCGATCTTGGCCCAGCGCGATGGCACAGCCGGCCTGTGGGGACAGGCGACACTCGCGGTATTTTGGTAGACTGGCGCGGGAGAACAGTGCCTTGGGTTGGAAGACGCTACCGACGGCGGTTTAGAGGGTCCAGCTGTGATCGAAGCCCCGGGGTGAGAATCTGTCAGGCGGCAACAATGGGCTTTTCCTCCCCCAATTATAGCCCCAGTAAACGTGCGGGCCTAGAGGCAGTGGGAGGCTAGACGGGGCTACAGGGTCACCACTCCAACATGAACAGAGTCCAGGAACAACAACAGTCAGTCCTGCCACAGATCCATAGTGCATGACACCAACAGGGACTGGAATGCATTTTTTGTTTTATTCCCTGTGTCTTGCTCAGGGAGACCTTGACACTCTGCTAGGAGGAGTCGGGGTATCTAACCGGCAACCTTCCAGGTTGCCAGACAACTCCCTCTACCTCCTGAGCTACTTGCCACCCCATGTTAAATGTCCACACTGCAGTCCCTTAATGGTACACTGAGATGGATAGTGTATACACGCAGCAGAAGGGTTCCGTGTTCAATCCCCAGTGTCTGCACACTAACCTGTAGGTCAGATACCTACAGGTGAAGTAGCTAGTAAGTATGTAACCAGTAGGTTAGATACTAACCTACACCAGCTGGGGGATAGAAATGACTACGCTATTGAGGAAGAAGTAAAAAAAGGAGAATGACTTGATCTGTGGTGTCGGTCACTAATGGTAAAGCTTTATGCTTGCCTCCTGATAAAGATGGGACAGATTGAGTCAAACATCAGATTAGCTTTCAGCCCTGAGGGGTGTGTGTGTGTGTGTGTGTGTGTGTGTGTGTGTGTGTGTGTGTGTGTGTGTGTGTGTGTGTGTGTATTGATGTATCTGTGTGTGTGTGTGTGCGAATCTCGGTGTGAGTGAGTGAGTGAGTGAATGCGCATGTGTGTGTGTGTGTATCCATGTGTCTGTGTATTGGCGCGCCGGTAGCAAGCATCCTCCTCCTCCTCCGAGAGAGAGAGAGAGAGAGAGAGAGAGAGAGAGCGCCATCAGTGTGTCTGCATGAATTATAAATGGCTGCTCTCTTTCTGTCACTGGGCATGTCCAGGAGAACTGAGATGCCTTGGTCTCCCCACACACACACACACACACACACACACACACACACACACACACACACACACACACACACACACACACACACACACACACACACACACACACACACACACACACACACACACACACACACACACACACACACACAGCTCCGCTCCCTTGGGAGGGTTGGAACATTCCATTATAAGGAACACTTAATTAAGGCATGATACAATACCACACTGGGGCTCCAGGGGTGTAGTGTGAGTGATGAGGAGCACACAGGGGGAGGAGGAGGAGTAAGAAACACAAACCAGTTTTGTCCTCATTCTATTCTAGTGCAAATGATTAGCTTGAAACCCAGCAGAATACACCCAGACAAGTGAAACTGTGTGATCGACTTAAGGGAAAATAAAAAGGACATAAAAAAAGCAGGGATTTTTGTGCAGCTTCGTGCAGCTTCGGTGTCACGCCCCCTGTCCCCCCCGGCCCCGCCCCCCCCGCCCCCGCCCCCCTGCCCCGCCCCACCCCGGCCCCGCCCAGATTTGGGTCACGTGACTCCCATCCCCGGCCCTTTAGTGTGTGAGTGACCGTGTGTTTGTCTTACCTTTCCCAGCACCGTGAGACAGCTGGGGTCCAGCTCGGGCTGCTCCAGCTTCACCACTCCTACCCATCCGTACTCATAAAGGTCCTCCTCGTCATTGCTGTTACACAGTCCCAGGGGATGCATCTGGAAGGAGGAGGAGAAGAAGAAAAACAACCAGGGTCAGGGTCGTCTGGGGAAAAAATATATATATATATAAAAATAAAAAATAAGACTAAAACCTTTAAAAAATAAAGCAACAAGACAAAACCAAAAAGCCACACAAATAAGTCTACTGTAAAATGACAAAACCAACTCATTTTCAGCTACATTCATTTACTTTGATTTAGAAAAGGCGGTATTAGAGTCCCATGATCGGGCGGCTGCCATGAGATAACATAGCATGCACCACAGCTGAGAAATCACACACCATACGGCCCCCTATAGGGCCCCAAGCACAGCGTGAAAACACCCCCCCCCACACGATGCACCAGAGTGGAGGAGGGTCCTTCACCATCGCATCACTTGGCTCCCACCAGGGGCCGACGTCACGCCTCCGCACCACCACCGCCTCCGCTACACCCCCACCGCCGCGACCCAAGCTTCCCCAGATTGCTCCCTATTTCAGGGAGCGCGAGTGAATATAAGCCACTCGACGGCAATTTCTCATAAAGTTACGTGAGGAGCCTTAGTGCTCTGTGAAGTGGTCACTGTGTGCGGCTAAACATCGAAGGACTACAGAACATACGGTAGAGTATGCTACCCTTATCGGCGTGACGTTATTATTCGGCCCCTCGAAAATGAAAAGAAGGTCATTATCATGAAAATCAACTGATTTCGTCGGCCAATCGAGGTCGATATTCTAGGTGTAATAAAATGGCGTAATCTGTTCAAGGATCTCATGTTACGATTCAAAGTTAGCGGAAATTTCAGTCCGATCCTTGTGGCTTCAACAGGTGGTCCCCTCCCCCCGTTCATAGCCTCTTAACAATGGTGAACAAAGACTCGCCTGCGAAGCAATAAGCTTTGTTGAAGTCGTCAAAATTCCTTTTGACAAGCAATAATCAGTGACTACTTGTAAACCTCCACAGGAAATAATATAAAGGCATTTTTGACGATGCATGCCATCAGCCAATCCCATGTGGCGCATTAGCCTTAAAGTTAAACCCCGCTGTATTATCCCGGCTCAAGCTACTTCAAAAAGGCCTGCCGGGACACTTGCCAGGAGATGTCTTCAGAGTTTATTATGACTAAAAAGGACAGCCACAGACACAAACACTGACTCACTCCAAATCACTCAAGAAAAGGAGGTGGCCGCCTCTGTAATTAAGGACTAATACTAATCAGTGCATCTTAACTGCTGCTGCTGCCGGTTCTGAGGGGGGGAAGACGTCAGAGGAAGACGACGCACGTCTCAGAAGGCGGTTAATGATCCCCGCCGTCGCTCGACGGGCTTTGCGTGCCATCGGAAGCCGTAGTTATCTTGGCGGCTTGCTGTCCCCTAGCGAAGGTATGAGTCACGGATCGGCAGAGTGTTTTGTGACGAACAAACTAAATGCGTGGCAGTACAACATCGACATGAATAAATTGTGTACATTTTTACTGTACTTGCCGTGTATATTTTAATCTTCAACTGTTGATAGAACTGCATATCCCTGCTCTCTACCTGCTGTATATACATTTATATATATTTATCCTGTTTTTCAAAATTGCACAACCCTGATCACTATCTGTTAAATACTTACTTATATATATATACCTAGCATTATGCTAATATCCCACACATACTCTATAAGTAATCTTATAACTGTTTTTATACATAGTAGACAGTTTTTTAGCAACTGTAAACTGTAAATTATATTACCATGCACTTTACTGCAACATTTGCACTCTGGTTAGATGCTAAATTATTTTCGCTGTATTGTACTTGTGCTGTGCACTGACAATACATTTGAATCGAATCTAATCTAATCTTATCTAAATCAAATAAAAACAAAAGCAAAGAGCGAGAGCCGCCAGGAGCAGGTCGGACCTGCGGTGTAAACAAACTACAGCGCACGGCCCAACGCATCAATCGACAACAAAAACAAGGCTGATTCCTCAGAGAAGGGCATCAGACTCCAGTATTCAGATGAAACGCCGGGGAAAACCACCTCTGCCGTTAATGGTCATAAACAACACTGAAGACCAGCAGCGTGGCGCCGGGGCCTCGGACACTCGGGACCCCCGGGGGCCCGAAACCGATGACCCCAGAGATACCCTTCTCCTATTCTGATGACCCTCCCACTCCCCCCCCCCCCCCACCTGACCTTTGAACCACACTTCATCACGTTGAAAAGCGAGGCTGGTTGCGTGCGTCGGGGGCGATTCAGAGCACCCGGTTGCCCGAGCAGCACAGGGGGTCTCATCCGTGTGTGTGTGTGTGTGTGTGTGTGTGTGTGTGTGTGTGTGTGTGTGTGTGTGTGTGTGTGGACGGTAGTAGCATGGAGGCAGGGTTCTGTCATCAGGCTGGAATGTGGACAACCTGCCGCTCTGGGGTTTCGTGGCGCTGCGTCTTTCCTTTCTTTGCCTGTGGGTGAAATGTGATCGCGACACCGGACTCCACGCATCACCACCACTCTGTGCTAGCGGGTCTGCCGACCAGAAGGAACACTGAAATGCTGAGAAATGGCGGAATCGGCGCCTCGGGAGGAAGAGGGTAACTCCGTCGATCCTCAGACTTAACGCGGAAGGGAAGGGAGATCCCTGGTTACAGGGAACAACTGAATGAGCAGCAGAAGTGCTTTTCGGGGAGAGGAGCGCCGCCTGACACGGTGGACCGCCAATGAAACCATGACCGCACAAAAAAAGGCTTTCTGGAATGAGTCTCGCCGGTTGCGTCAAGAGCTGGCAAATAAGACGAGAAGAGTAGTAGTCGATGTACAGATTACAAATGTACCATCCAACTCAATTCTAGTTTTGAAACGTCTATTCGACAAAACTAACTTCCAGATTCCTTCCAACAGTTTAGTTGGAAGGAATTGAATGAGAACCTCCTTCGTCACACTCATCCTTCGTCTCTTTGTTTTCGCTACTTTGCAAAATGAGTTGATGGCCAAATGCACAATTCTCTCTCTCGCTCTCCCCCCCTCTCTCTCTCTCTCCCCCTCCCCCCCCTCTCTCTCTCTCTCTCCCCCCCCCCCCTCTCTCTCTCTCTCTCTCTCTCTCTCTCCCCCTCCCCCCCCCTCTCTCTCTCTCTCTCTCTCTCTCTCTCTCCCCCTCCCCCCCCTCCTCTCTCTCTCTCTCTCTCTCTCTCTCTCTCTCTCGGAGGACTGAGGGGAGCCTGTGGTCCCCGGTCCCCAGCCCTGGTCCATTGTGGGGGTCTCTCACCCTCGGACGGCCCGTTGTTGCTGTGCACCGTGTCTTTATTTTAGAAGATGGCGGTGCTGATGGCGTCAGCTCATCACAGAGGGGAGTTCCCTTTCTCTTCTCCCAAAATGTTTTGCTCTCAAGGGTTACGTTAGTACAGACCAGCTGATCTTGGACGAGGAACGAGGCAAAGGGCAGCCCAGCAGGAACAACAAATTATATATATATATTATATTATATACAGTATATAATAATAATAATAATAATATCTAAGAGTGTGAGATTGGGTCCCAGTGAATCGGGTCACAGATTGTGTGTTCGGGCTTGGCAGCGAGGAGAGGGGCATATACACAAAAGATGCGCGCGCACACACACACACACACACACACACACACACACACACACACACACACACACACACACACACACACACACACACACACACACACACACACACACACACACACACACACACACACACACACACAGTGTGCCTTCTTGTGCCCATGGAGGCGGGTTATCCCCATGCAGGCCCCTGAAGCGCTGAAGCTCGTCCCACTAGGAGAGCGCTGCCCTGCTCCCTGCCCTGGTGGTGGAGTGGCAGTGGACCCCAGGGGCCACAAGGGGGCAGGTTTCTGGTTCTGCCTGTGTGCCGCCCCTGGGGGGGGGGGGTGGTGGGTCGGGGGGTGGTGGGGCAGGCTTTCGCATGGGTATCCTCTTACAGGGACACACTCTCAATGAAATCATGGACCGGGATTTGAATTCCACCCGCCACTCAAGTGGACCAACCCCTGCCATGCGCGCGCACACACACACACACACACACACACACACACACACACACACACACACACACACACACACACACACACACACACACACACACACACACACACACACACACACACACACACACACACACACACACACACACACACACACACACACACGTAGCTGCAGCTTGTTTGGGAAAATGACAAAGCGTTTGTTTCAAGATTGGTTTTCTAAACTTTTTTTCCCACCATCAACTGTCTCTCCGTCTCTACCACCACGACACGTGTTCATCCACTTCAACCCTCCCTCCCTCCCTCCCTCAGGGGGGATGGTGGGGCCGCTACGAGGGGTGGGGGAGGTTTGTAGCGGGATAAAAACAGGGCCGCACACCCCCCCTCCCCCCTCCCCCCCAGGCCCACAAAACCCCCACGGGGGGAGCAGCTCTCAGAAGAAATCAAAATGCAAGTCACACCGTCCGCCATTCTTCCCGTGCGCCACACATTTCACTGAACCTTTGATCATTCAGCGACCACTTCTCAAACGGCCCGCCCACCGGCACCTCCCATCTGCCCCTCCCACTGCCCCCCCAGCCCCAATTCCCTCCTCCTCCTCCAGGCCTCCACATGAATGCTGCCCCGAGTGAGACCCCCTTACCCCCACCTCTCCACCACCACCACCCCCCCATTAGGAGTGCTCCGTTGAACTGAATTCACCCCCACTCCCAGAACCTCTGTATGTGTTATCAGCCTTCTGTGTGTGTGTGTGTGTGGTCCACAAGGTAAATGTGGCTTCAAGCCACAAAGGGACAGGGAAAGTTTTGCACATGGTTGCAACAAAAAAAGGATTATAAACAACTTTATAATCTAAAAATAATCCATACGGGCATATCAAATATATAAAACAAGCAGACTTTGCCAGCCTGGGCTGTGTAATATTTGCACAGTAGGGAATTTAAACCCGTGAATAATACAGTATTTAGCTGACATCACATCAAATGTATTTGCTGTCAAGTTTGTGCAATATGGCACTTTTTAATATGCCACTTCACACCAGTGCATTGTGCACCGGGAGTGCAGTGCATGAGTGTACAGGTTTGTGGTACAGGTGTGTGGTACGGGTGTGTGTGGTACAGGTGTGTGGTATGAGTGTGTGGTACAGGTGTGTGGTATGAGTGTGTGGTACAGGTGTCCCCAGTCAGACTGATTAGAGTCTGGTTGAAGCAGCCTCACCTGGCCCCAGTCAGACCGATTAGAGTCTGGGGCTGCAGGGCGAGGCTGCACACCTGTAGGTCCTTAGTAATCAAGGCCCCACAGGTTAAACCAGCCATCGTCACCCCACACACACCCATGAGGAGAGAGCTCTAGCATGTACCATCTGTCCATCATGCTCTGTTCATGTCACCTACACACCTCTTCACAAACCACTGATTCCTCATCAACCCGTGTCTGTATTCTGGGAGGGGGGAGAAGCCCTCGAGCAGACATTTTAATGGCTAGCGGCAGCGCCGACCGCTACGGTTTGGACGCCATTTTCCAGAGGTGGCGAGCGCCATTAACTTTACGAAAATGCGTAGCGGCCGACGCGGCGCCTGGTCTCCGGGGACGCCGCGCCCGGCTCCCACAATGCATTGCAAAGCCGTTTACACGCAAAATGAACGGTAAGTGTTGAGACGACGGGGCCCGGACGCCACCGGCAACGCCGCTCATTCCCTTTGTTGGTCATTCAAATGAGATGGTGTTGTGGTCTTGAGCGAACACCACCAGCCCTAACGTGGCAAGGTGTGTGCGTTCGTGCGTCTGCGTGTGCGTGTGGCTGTGTGTGTGTTAAACACGAGGAAGCATCCGAGTGGAATTGCTAATCATTGAACTGTGTCCGTGTATGCACCCCCCCTCCACCCTCACCCTCACCCTCACCCCCCCACCCTCACCCCAACCCCCCCTCCACCCTCACCCTCACCCCCACCCCCCCCACCCTCACCCCAACCCCCCCTCCACCCTCACCCTCACCCCCACCCCCCCTCCACCCTCACCCTCACCCCCCCACCCTCCCCACCCCTCACCCTCACCCCACCCCCCTCACCCTCACCCCCCCCCCTCCACCCTCACCCTCACCCCACCCCCCCTCCACCCTCACCCCAACCCCCCCTCCACCCTCACCCTCACCCCCCCCCCCCTCCACCCTCACCCCCCCCCTCTGTGGTGCGTTGAACAGCAGACTGGAGGAGGAAGACTGCTTCACCCTGCGACCCCCCGGGTGCTTTAACCAATTAAGACCCCGACAGTTTTTCAACCCTGCCTTGCTTCAACACACACACACACACACCACACACACACACACACACACGGCGCACACACAGGCGCACACAGACAAACACACCGGCGTGCACACACACACAGGATATACACGCACACACACACACCCCCCTTGAGCAGGGAGCGCATGATTTCCCTCCCCCCCCCCACTGCCACCTCACCCCCCCACTTCCTGCTCTCTGTTGAGGCCAGCGGAGGATGAAAGGCATGTATGCGTGTGTGTAAAGGATAGGCGTGTATGCGTGTGTGTAAAGGATAGGCGTGTATGCGTGTGTGTAAAGGATATGTACGCCACCGCACTGCTGGCACCCGAGTGTTCCACAATCTAAAAGGGGAATCACAATTCATAGCTAGCGCACACGCACAGAGACACACACACAGAGACACACACACAGAGACACGCACACACACACACACACACAGACACACACACGCACAGAGACACACACACAGAGACACACACACAGAGACACACGCACACACACACACACACAGAGACACACACACGCACAGAGACACACACACACAGACACACACACAGAGTATATCTTAAGGGTTAAACACGGCTACAGTAGAGAGCAGGGGACTGGATCAGGAAACACCCGGTGCTCCACAGAAGGTGGACCGGACCCCCAGGGCGTCCGATAACGGTGTGTGTGTGTGTGTGTGTGTGTGTGCAGTTCTGTAAGGTTCACGGAACCGCACACCCACACACACACATGGCATTAGAGGACTGCACACACTCGCGAGGTACAGGAACAGGAACAAACTCGGCCAACAGGCAGACACACGGGGACACACACACACACACGAGTACACACACACACACACACAGCTCTCCCTTTCCCAGTACTACAAATAACTTGAAAGCGACTGGTAGCCTTGAGTAGAGCAGGGGCGGGATCAGGTTACAGAGAAGCAGCTGGGAGGGCCATACAGGTGGAGCCTGATCTCTCTCTCTTCCCCCCCTCCCTCCTTTCCTCCACACAGTGTGTGTGTGTGTGTGTGTGTGTGTGTGTGTGTGTGTGTGTGTGTGTGTGTGTGTGTGTGTGTGTGTGTGTGTGTGTGTGTGTGTGTGTGTGTGTGTGTGTGTGTAACACTATCTCCGTAAAGCGATCCCCTACGCTTCTCCCCTCATAAAGTCCACTTCCTCCCCCTTTGTGTCCTCCAGCCAGGGGCCTATAGCGACAATTAGCCCAGTCACTCGGATTCGGCGCTGGCCATCTTGGATTCGGCGGGCCTGGTCCCTAAGTCATGGCGTTGGGCTTTTAGCTCTCTAAGTCTCCAAACCCGAGGATGGGCGATGAGACGATGATTCAGACTGACGGGAAGTCGTCCTCGAAAAGGTGGGGGTTTGGGGCGGGGAGGGGGTCCTTGACGGGTCATGTGACGACACAGGCTTCCAGCACAGGAAATACCAGGACATCACCTAGGAATCACCTCCACCCCGTCGCCATAGCGACGGGCAAAGCAAAGGCAGAGGGGGTGGGGGGCAGAGGACACATAATATCATGCAGACGTCCCGACATGCGGCTGACAGCTTTAAGGTCCGGCCTGTGACTCTATTAACCGGCCCTGAGCTCAGCCCTGCTGCCCCTCGGCACGTGGTGTGTGTGTGTGTGTGTGTGTGTGTGTGTGTGTGTGTGTGTGTGTGTGTGTGTGTGTGTGTGTGTGTGTGTGTGTGTGCACCTACCCAGCACCCGCAAAGTCGCCTGGGTGTCACTTTCAGCTCGTCAGTCTTTTAAACCCGGAGGAACAAGAACAAAGGAGCGGCCGACAAAGAGCAAAGGTCAACACAGGACTGGACGCCACCATTTTGTGACCGGGGGGGCGGGGGGGGGGGGGGGTGACCTCCAGTCCACCCCTTGAAGGAGAGAGAGAGTGAGGCAGCAGTGTGGTCAATGATGTGCTCAGAAGTGTAACGTTGCCATAGTGTCTCAGCTTGTTGTCCTGCGGTCCAGACAGATTTACATGTTATTCACATGAAGGATCGGGCTCTGCAGGATTGTGCGTGTGTGTTACTGCATAGCGTGTGTTACAGTATGGTGTGTCACAGCGCAGCTACAGCATAGTGTGTGTTACAGTGTAGGGTATAAGGGTGTGTTACAGCGCACTGTGTGTGTGTGTGTTACAGCGTAATGTGTGTGTTACAGCGCACTGTGTCTGTGTTACAGTGTAGTGTGTGTGGGTGTTACTGTGTAGTGTGTGTGATACACCGTAGTGTGTGTGTGTGTGTGTGTGTCTGTGTTACAGTGTAGTGTGTGTGCGTTACAGTGGAGTGTATGTGTTACAGCGTAGTGTGTGTGTTACAGCGTAGTGTGTGTGTGTGTTACAGTGCAGTGTAATGAGCAGTTCCCTCCTCATATGCCCTCATTACTTGACGGCATACGAGCGCCTCTGAAACGTGATTAAAACTACTTTTTAAATGGGTTCACGTGAAACAATATTCTATATAACAACCAAAGGCTCCCTAACCAAAATATTCAGGGGGTGAAATCCTCAAATACTAGGAACAGAAAACCTCTTATCCAACGTTTTCTGCAGAGCCCCCTTTCAGGCCCCGCCCACCTACAGGCCCCGCCCACCTACATGCCCCGCCCACCTACATGCCCCCACATGAAGACGCTCGCAGACACATCCTTTGCTTGCACACTCGTATATAATTGTCGGTAATTAATACAGAACTGTAAAATGTATATTAAGCCCCCCTCCCCCGTCATAACTCCCAACCCCCAGTTTGGGAACCACTGGTCTTAACGACCCTGCTCCACGCGCTCCCGTCGCCGTGTGTCGCGGAGCGTGTACAGGTGTAGCTACAAGTTTTTTGCATTCACCATCCATGTGCTGTTGTTACGTAACGGAACGGAACTTCAAATGCACGTTTAGTAACGTCGTCCGGCCCACGGATCCGTCCTCCTCGCTCCACGCCGGCAACAAGTGGCGTTTTTGGACATAAATAAACCATAAACAATACCCCCACTCTGCTCTGCCATCTGCTCCTTTTCACAACGCTCTTCCCCCTCCCCCAAACACACACACTCACACACACACACACACACACACCCACACACACACGTATAAAACCACCACCACAGAACGTAATGTCACTGCTTACTTAATGAGGACTGCTGAGAGAAGGCCGCTACCCAGGCGGTCTGACTTCATACCTGGTGCCTCGCAGTTCTCTCCCGGCGCTGCTCTCCGTACATGCATGCATGCATGCTTATCTGTTCCGTGCATGCGTGCGTGCGTGCATGCGTGCGTGCGTGCGTGCGTCCGGGTTGGACGGCGCTGAGGGTCATGCTAAAAGTGGAGGAGGGGGAGGAGCCGAGTCATCAACACCTCGCCTCTGAGGGGCCTTTGATGTTCCGCGGCGTCTTTGAAGGGCTCCGGGCGTGGAGGAATGCTGATCCACCCACCCCACCACCACCCTCCTACCCCCCTCCCTTCCACCCTCCACCTCCTCCTCCCAGAAAGCTCCCAGCCAGGGTTGTGGAATGTGGCTCAAGCTGCTGCCGTTCAGCCTGCCGGAATGGAATTAGAGTGCACACACACACACACACACACACACACACACACACACACACACACACACACACACACACACACACACACACACACACACACACACACACACACACACACACACACACACACACACACACACACACACACACACACACACACACACACACACACACAGCCAAGCTCAACGTTTTGGTGACCAGAGAGACGATAGGAGTGGAGCAGTTCTAAGGACTGGGTTCCGTATATCCCCACAGAGACAACACATGTGTGTGTGATGATGAAAAGGTGAAGCTCCGAGCCTCAGTTGGGGTGTCGAACATACACAATCAATCAATGAGACACATTTTGCGGCGATGCAAATATTGGATGGTGGATATTATTCAGTGAGAGAGAGAGAGAGAGAGAGAGAGAGAGAGAGGAGAGAGAGAGAGAGAGAGAGAGAGAGAGAGAGAACCCCACGATGCCATGCGGAGATCAAAAGGCCACGAGACGGACCGGCCTCCTCAGCAGATGCCCTCTACGGCGAAGCTTTGGGATACTAGAGGAGAGGAGAGGGCCTCCGCTGATCAGTCCTCTGCCCCACAGTCCCCGCAATGATAGATCAGCAACAGGGGGGTTAGGCGTGTGTTGATGGATCTGTGAGTGTGTATATCACACACACACACACACACACTGCACAGTTATAGTAGGAGTGAGTGTTCTAATCCAACCACCCCTCAGAGGGGGCTTTAGGCAAAGGTCAGGTGCATTCTGTTTTCACGCACGCACACACGCACGCATGCACACACACGCACACACAAAGAGAGAGGTGACCTTCTGCACAACAACTGCAAAAACAGAAGCATCGGCGACCATCAGAGAGAGAGATGTGACCGACAGACGGGGCCATACCATGGATATACCATGAGAGGAGAGCATAGGATAAGATAGGCCCAGCTGAGGTCTATGCACTGGCCATAATGAGGTAAGCAGACCTCCTCCCACACTGGGGAGGAGATTAAAGGACAACAGAACCAACATGTGACTCGGTCCGACGCCACAGAGAGACCCAGAACCACAACCAGTGGTCCTCGAGCGAGAAGCTCAACCTGGAGATGCAGTGTCCCACTGCTCCTCCTCTGGCTAAAGAAATTGATGTGTAGAATACTTCACTTTGAGACTATTACAGGCTTGGGGCTATATCTATATATCTACAGCTATCTATATATCGATATCTATCGATATATCGATAGATACCTATATCGTTCTATGCATCGTTAGATAAATCGATATATATATATATATATATATATAGATATCCTTGATATATATGTATTTCTTTCTATGCATTGATAGATAAATATATATATATATATATATAGATGTATAGATATCCTTGATATATATCTATACATAGATATATATCGATAGATAACTATACATCTTTATATCTATACATATATATATTTATATATAGATATCTATACATATACATCTATATATATCTATAGATATAGATATATAGATATAGATATATACACACACATTCAGTTCATCCATAACCCAGATCAGCCTCTGGTGGGAGAGTCAGGCCCAGCTGCCGCCTACCGTGTGTTGACTTTCTGTGGTTAAGGGGAGGGCGGGGAGGCAGAGAGGGGGAGAGAGGGACAGGCTAACGGGGGAGAGGCTTCAGACATTAGCACTAGCTTCAGGTTTCACTCCCCTCCACCTTGTTTTCTTTAGGAAACACTTACCAGGGCTCAAGGAAGTGCCGCCTACATCACTTCCTGGCCTAGGTGGTGGGAGTTCAAGTCACACTCTTTGATAGAGAGAGAAGGTAGAGAGAGACACACACAGACAAACTGACATAGGGAGAGAAAAGTGTGTTCTGGAACATTTAACACCACCAGTAATGAACCCATGAGAAGAGAAGGTACAAGAGTTACCCCACAGAGGAGAAATGATCGCTGGTTGTATTCATCTCTCTCTCTCTCTCCCCCCCCCCCCCTCTCTCTCTCTCTCTCCCCCCCCCCCCCTCTCTCTCTCTCCTCCCCCCCTCTCTCCCCTCTCCCCCCCCCCCCTCTGGCTTTCTTGTTTCTGTGAATGGTGACATGATCAGCTTTCACAGCGACCTGAAGGTGTGTGTGTGTGTGTGTGTGTGTGTGTGTGTGTGGTTGTCCAAGGAGCCGACGATATTTCTGAAGGAAAAAAAACTCACAAGCCAACACATAAACTGGAACGAGTTGGAGACACAACCTGGAGGACTCACTAGCTAGCCCCATCCTACCCGCCAGCTAGCTCTATCCTACCCACCAGCTAGCCCCATCCTACCCGCCAGCTAGCTCTATCCTACCCACCAGCTAGCCCCATCCTACCCACCAGCTAGCTCTATCCTACCCACCAGCTAGCCCCATCCTACCCACCAGCTAGCTCTATCCTACCCGCCAGCTAGCTCTATCCTACCCACCAGCTAGCCCCATCCTACCCACCAGCTAGCTCTATACTACCCACCAGCTAGCCCCATCCTACCCGCCAGCTAGCTCTATCCTACCCGCCAGCTAGCCCCATCTTACCCACCAGCTAGCCCCATGCTACCCGCCAGCTAGCCCCATCTTACCCACCAGCTAGCCCCATGCTACCCACCAGCTAGCCCCATGCTACCCACCAGCTTGCCCCATCCCACCCACCAGCTAGCCCCATGCTACCCACCAGCTAGCCCCATGCTACCCACCAGCTAGCCCCATCCCACCCACCAGTTAGCCCCATCCTACCCACCAGCTAGCCCCATGCTACCCATCAGCTAGCCCCATGCTACCCACCAGCTAGCCCCATGCTACCCACCAGCTAGCCCCATGCTACCCATCAGCTAGCCCCATCCTACCCACAAATCTCCTTTCTAAAGTCTTTGATTCTCAACCCATTCTGGAGTCTGGAGGCGTTACAGGTTTCTTTTGTGCTTAGTGTTGCAGAGAGAGAGAGGCTGTGTGTGTGTGTGTGTGTGTGAGACTAGGATCTCTCTCTTCCCTCTTCCTTCATTTGTGTTCCCTGCCAACACCCCTCCTCCCTCCCTCCCTCCCTCTTCTTCTTCTTCTTCTTCTTCTTCTTTTCTCTAGAAGAGAAAAAAAGTTGTTCTTCCAAAAGGATGATGATGAGGATGAGGATGAGGATGATGATGTCCATTTCTTTTTCTTTTTTCCATCATCGTCATGGGAGGAAATGAGCAAAGTAAGGCAGGATGTGGTGTATTTGAGGATCAAAGTGATGTGGGTGGTGGTGGTGGTGGTGGTGGTGACCCGAGCTGCTCTTCAGAAGACCATCAGCGGGGGGGGGGGGGGGGGGGGGGTGAGGTGCCCGCCCCCCCCCCCCTCCCTCCGGAGACTTCTCCTAAACCTAAACCCATTACATCAGCTGTCTTCTGCTCCGCGGCCCCCGAAAGCGGGACCCCTTTTGTAGAGAGACAAAATGACCTTAGTCGACATTCAAAAAGGGCTGCGGTTGATTGCGGTCAGGGCATAAATAAAACAAGATTCCTGAGGTCTCTCTCTCTCTCTCTCTCTCTCTCTCTCTCTCTCTCTCTCTCTCTCTCTCTCTCTCTCTCTCTCTCTCTCTCTCTCTCTCTCTCTCTCTCTCTCTCTCTCTCTCTCTCTCTCTCTCTCTCTCTCTCTCTCTCTCTCTCTCTCTGCCCGCCAAGACCCTTTTTGAAGACGCACACGGCGGTACCTCCCCCCCACCTCTCCCCCCCCCCACCCCCACCACGAAGGCCAAAAGTGGTTTAATTCCCAAGGCGACGACGCCAGCGCTCCGAATCATACTCATCGTCACGTTCTTCTGCTAATTAAAAAGGTGGCGATTGGTGTGATATCGCATCATCATATCGCACCCTCTCCTGTCGGAGGAGCTGAACTCAAGACTACGTCAACGACTCACCCCCGTACAGCCGCACCCCCCCCCCCCCCATCCAGCCCTCCCCCCCCCCCCATCCAGCCCTCCCCCCGTCCAGTTTTGTCACTTTGCTATTTAAAAAAAGTATAATTAATCACTGCGATGGCACACAAAGCTCTGCTTTCATAAACGCGTGAAACACACAAAAGTGTGAAATAAGAAAGAGCTAGTGCCCACACGTCTTAAAGAAGAGTGGCTTTAAAAGAAGGATGGTTTAAAAAAAAGTTGTTTTAAGAAGATTTGTTTTAAGAAGAGTTGTTTTAAAGAAGGATTGTTTTAAATAAGAGTTGTTTTAAAGAAGAGTTGTTTTAAAGAAGGATTGTTTTAAAGAAGAGTTGTTTTAAAGAAGAGTAGTTTCAAAGAAGAGTTATTCTTAAGCACGGCAGGCCCCTCGTGCATCAGCTCAGCACCCAAACCGACCCTCAAAAGATCTTTGGGGCCGTCAGAAACAATGCAGATCCTCCCCCACTCCACTCTCCCTTTAATACGATCAAACAAGGACACTTTCACCGGAGGAGGCAGAGCGAGAGAGTAAGAGAAGGGAGAGAGCGAGTAGAGAGCGGGAGAGAGAAGAGAGACATGGAGCCCTTTGCTTCACCATAGGACGCCCACCACCAGCAGGCCGAGCTGCTATCACAAAAACACACAGCGCCTCCTACGCTTCGTTCCAATCCCCCCACCAGGCCTGTGCACGGAGGAGAGGGTGGAGGACGGGGGGGGAGGAGGAGGAGGAGAGGCTGGCCCAGGGTAGCAGCGAGGGGTAAGGCAACAAAAGGACCCTCGGTTGCCAGGGAGAGAGACCAGCCTCTCCAACTATGTCCACATGAAACACCCAGCTCCGGGGCAGAGCCCGGCGGAGGTGAGCTGTGTGTGTGTGTCCACCCAGCTGTTCTATCCTCCTCATCTTCAAGCAGGTGATCCTGCAGCACGGCCCCAGGGCCAGGTTGGACTCGGGGCTTCAAACATTCCAGACACACTTCTAGATCCCATTCTGGAAGTAAGTGATTTTATGACTCTTGTCCGCTTCCTGGTGGTTAAATCAGCTGTTTTCCCCCCCCAATTGTTTTGATAAGTATTGCTGTGTGATCGATCGCAGCCCAGGAGCAAGGCATCAGCCATCACCGGCACTTCTTACCGCGAGTCAGCAGCGGGTGGAGAGCAGAGAAACGTGTACCAAGCCGTGTGTTGCCTTCTCCCAACCTTACGTCACCCACCGCCAAGGTAGGCACTGATATGACGAGAGAGCAATGTGCACACACACACACACACACACACACACACACACACACACACACACACACACACACACACACACACACACACACACACACACACACACACACACACACACACACACACACACACACACACACACACAGTGAGAGGGCAAGCAAGAGTGGGAAGGGAAAGAGGGGGAGAGAGAAAGAGAGAGAGAGCGATAGATAGCTAAAGCACTGGCTTCACAGCACCTTCGAGGAGTTAAACATCAAACCTAGTAGCCCGGGCTCTTTGAACCGATAATGGGCAACAGAAACGGCGGTCATTTTACAGTTGAAAGGACTGAGTGGACCTGGCATCCCCTCCCCCCTTTTGAAACAAGCACCCACCCAACCACCCACCCACCCCTGCTAGTTAACCCCTCAGGCATGGCGGGTTTATGAATGATACGGTAGAGAGAGGAACCTGAGAGGAACCCACAGGTAAACACACAGGTTGACCCGCGGGGACGAGGATACCCGAAGGCGATTAGTCGGCTGAGAGTTTGTGACTGCGGCGTCATGAACCTCCAGGGTTCTGTTATTGGATGAGTATTTTTTTTTATTGGGAGACGAGCCGGGCTATCGCCCCGAGGGCACCTGGCTCAGAATGGCGACAGGTGCACCGGGGCCACGCCGCAAAGAGACCAAACCATTGAAATGGGCCGTGGTCGATATCGCCTGCGGGGATGAACACCAACCACCACACTGACGTTTATTTATTCAACCCGGGTGGATGGAAGCGTGTCCCCCCCGTGCACCGTACATACCGTAAAGATGGCCAACAGGCTTGGTGAGAACTGGGAGATGCAGGGGTAAGGTGAGGTAAACACAATGAGAACCCACACTGTGAGGCATCAGAGAGGGAAAGAGGGCGGGGAGACAATTTGTGTTAGCGCCATCAGGGGCTCTGTTTCAGGGCTGCTTCAACCCACTCCTCATGTTTTCGACAATAACTTGTCGAGCGAGTCACTAGTCACGGCCATCCACTGTAACAAAGACCCCATCTTGTGAACTTCCATGGTCAAGGTGGCCTGGGCCCCCCCGCTACACCCACGGAACGTGAGGAGAGAGAGTTAGGCCCTTATGTGATCCACGGTGACCGCTAACCTTCAGGTCTACAGGCCTGTAGTCAAGACTGAATGTGAACCCCTTACCTTTCCCCTCAGCTTAGTGGAACGGGATCATCCGCGCAGAATGCAGGCGGCGGGATAGTTTGGCGGGATTGTCTGTTGGGACTCGGCTTGGGGAACCGGAAGGTCACCCGGTTCAAGTCCCGAAACACCTGGGGCACTGCCTAGGTGCCCTTCAGCAAGGCACCAGACCTCCTACACTGTTGCCCGGGCGCTGTTGTATACAATAGCTTCCCCACTGCTAAACTCCTAATACTAGGATGGGTTAAATCCTATATTTAGCATCATTAGTGACCAAGGTAATATAATCATTTTTAGAACCATCAGTGGCCTTCTTTCACTGTATTAAGCACCGAGACAGGTTAACCTAACAGTCAACATGGTACCAAACACTAATTATAGGGATATAGTTACTGCTGCATATTCATCCATACAGTTTACTCTTGCAATGTCCTCCAACACCAGATGAGAAACATCTAAACAGTCTGCTTTCATTATACTTCAATGCGTCACGTTTTACTAGAAAACATAATAAACTGGGAGCGATAACATACACCTACATACATCTATACACACACACACACACACACATACAGGCAGGTGGATACAGGCCTAGTGGGCTCATACCCCTCTTCTGCTAGTGTGTGCGTGTACGTGTGCGTGTGTGTGAACAGAACAGAGTGTCTTTTGTAGCAGAGCCAGGGCGACCCTCATCACCCGTCGGCCCTCAGTCCCTACGAGGGAGCCCAAGCCTTCCCCTACCGCTTGTATCTCGTCTGCCAGCCGAGCAGCCGAGCAGCCAGCAAGCCAGCCGACTGACCGGCCAGCCAGCCAGCCAGCCAGCCAGCCAGCCAGCCAGCCAGCCAGCCAGCCGACTGACCGGCCAGCCAGCCAGCCAGCCAGCCAGCCAGCCAGCCAGCCAGCCAGCCAGCCAGCCAACCAACCAGCCAGCCAGCCAGGGCCCGGCCCATAGGCCTGTCATCACAGCCACAGAAGCATCTATTCATCCCGGCCGAGACGAAGACATCCCAGGCGTTCCAAGCATCCAGATGTCCACCAGCGATATCATTTCAGGGTGCTTCTCGGGTGCTTGTGGGTTTTTTTTCCCCGCCGTTGTCCTCCTTGTCTCTCTCTCTCTCTCTCTCTCTCTCTCTCTCTCTCTCTCTCTCTCTCTCATCCTCTTGACTTCCACGTCGCCAACTCCTCTCGGGGAGAGAAAGGAAGACAAGAGAAATCAAGGTCCTCACTGCTCATTTTACTTGTGAACAAATGCACGGCGTGCACCCCTCCTCTGTTCCCTCATTGGACGGCCGCGTCACCCGGCCTCACATAGTGTGAGACAATGTGAGGCAGCGGCAGGAGGCGGAGCGCGGCGGCCTCATACAAATCAAAGAGCGGAGGCCGAGGGTGTGCAAGCCTATCACGGTTTGCATAGTTGGAGCTGCGAGTCATGTTGCCGCAGACAGGGGCCCTCGCATGGCTGAGGACCCCTCAGCTCAGTGGCACATTCTCCACCTGCTGATACCATCAGCCTCCATCCCTCTCCCCCACTCCCCCTCTCTCTCTCTCTCTCTCTCTCTCTCCTACCACCCCCTCTCTCTCTCTCTCTCTCGCTCTCTCCCCTACCACCCCCTCTCTCTCTCCCCCCTCCCTCGATCTCTCTGGGCATGTGTGCTGGCTAGTGATAAAAGAATCAGAGATAAGAGGAAACACAAGTCGTGATGAGGAACACATTGCTGGCAGGAGAGCAGAACAATGCAACCGAGACAAAGCGAGAGAGAGAGAGAGAGAGAGAGAGAGGACACAGAATAATATAAATACTAGGATAAAGATAGTTTGTAAAATAAAGTGTTGCGAGAGTCAGGGCTGTGAAGGAGAGCCAGGATCTTTGTTTAATAGTATTTTTTGTTCTCTGCGTGGTGGTTTTTTTGTGTGACACTTTGGATGCACCAAAGAATTAGAAAAAAATAAAACAGGCATCCACATTTACGGAATTCAAACATACCAATTGCTCAGTGCATTGTCCTGCACTTGTATATCTCACACACACTACACTCACACACACACACACACACACACACACACACACACACACACACACACACACACACACACACACACACACACACACACACACACACACACACACACACACACACACAGTAGTCCTCGCTTTCCAACGACTATAAGATGGAAAATAAACCCTCCAACAGGGGCTCAAAGCCATATAATCTTGTCCGGTGGCAGCAGTTCACTTCTTTTGAAAAACAAGAGTGGATGTTAATAAATCCAGACTGTTGACAAGAGCCGAGAGGGAGAGACAGGTGACTGTTGACACCATGACCTCAGGGGACGTATGATCCCACAACAGTGTCCCCTTTCAATATAGACCCCGCTGGAGGGGTGTGTGCGTGTGTGCGTGCGCCTGCATGCATGCATGCATGCATGTGTGTGCGTGCAATGTTGCATGGGTAATTCAGAAGTCGCTCCCAGATGTTTCAATGTAACTACACATCGTTTTGAGGTAGGATATGCACTGTACATATCTATCCTACAAACGAAGATCAGACAGATCACCTTAAGGCGTTATAAAAACCTACTAAAACAACATCTCACGACTAAAACGTCCCACTACTGCAGAATACTCATTAGAATGAGTGATACGAGCTAGTAAAGACACACAAGCACAGCGTGTCACCCAACACGCGCTACCGAGATGCTAGGTGTGGATACTTTGTGTGAAAGCGCGGAGCAGCGCTGGCCGCCGCCGGTCGACAGGCAGAGGGTCTTGTAATCCAACAGTTGTCCTCCTCTATTAAATGTCACCTCAGAGCGGCCAGCTCCCAACGCGTCAACGGGAATCCATAGGCTCTTCAAATACCAACCGGCCGGATATCCTCTTAGTTAAAAAGCCATCTCCCGAGCCAGGGCCTTGTGACCACAGCCAACTGGGAGGTGGAGGGGGGGGGAGATGTCATTGGCGAAGCTTAAGAGGTTTGAGGAGTGACATCAGTGTCAGTTGACACAAAAAAAACAACAGCAGTGAGAGCAGACTATTCAGAGAGAGAGAGAGAGAGAGAGAGAGAGAGAGAGAGAGAGAGAGAGAGAGAGAGAGAGAGAGAGAGAGAGAGAGAGAGAGAGAGAGAGAGAGAGAGAGAGAGAGAGAGAGAGAGAGAGAGAGAGAGAGAGAGAGAGAGAGAGAGAGAGAGAGAGAGAGAGAGAGAGAGAAACCCGTCTATGTTCCTAACCGCTAACCACATGCCAGAGTTCAGGTGCTCCTGTTCTGACGGCGTGCAGAACAGTGCTGCTATTGGCCCACATTGTCTGGGATTATTCCCGGAAAAACGGGGACTCCGCATGTGTGGTCACCCCCACCTCACAGCAAAGGGAGCGAGAGATCAAAAGTACTATGACCACTACCACTACTACTATTTTTACTATAATAATGAGCATTCCAATATCTCCTCCCGCTCTGTTGAGAGGAACAACCCAGAGCTGCTAACCTAAGCTTCTAATACACAGGTTACCAATACAGGCATCCACAAGACCCTGGCTTCTTTATTATGTAACAGGCTGAAGCAGAATGTCTCCCTTTTGCCGCGGCCGAGTTGGAGACCTGCACACCCACTGAATTTCTCAGGCTTGGACGTTGCCTGGGTGATTGCAGCTCCGCTTATTGCAAAACAATAATTATGATGAACGTACGTATCGGGAGGGTCACCGAGCCTCTGGTCGCGAGCGGGGCCCCGAGAGGCAAATCAGCCCTGACACGGTCTGGAACATGCGAGGCAGTTAGCCGCATGCCAGCACTGTAATGAAAACAAAACAAACCAAAATTGTTCAAATCTCTTGCCAGAGATTTGGTTTAGTGAGGAACTGGCACCATTTTGTGCTCCTGCTGCAAGATGCCATCTGCAAAATGACACTACTGTGGTCATCTCCAGCGTTACAACTTTTCATTTGAGCATAGATTCAAGTTTGGACGTCACTGCAGTGTCTTGAAATGAGAGAGCGTGCAGCGTGAGAGGACAGTCGAAGCCAGTACTGTGAATAAATGAATAAATACATAAACACAAGCGGGCCCAAACCCCCACAGACAGCTCACCTTGGAAGTGTGTCCCACTAACCCCCCCCCCCCCGCCACCCTCTGGGATGCAGGGGGCAATGAAGTCAAGGACAACCATTTTCTTGGCTGGGACCAGGCCGTCTCGTGAGGCGACTGGGAATGCGGGGCTACACACATGAAGCTCGACGAGGCCCGTTCATCCACACCTTCTCTGAAAATCTCCCCACATCTTGTGGGGACATGGCAACTCGTGTACAAAGGACCTCACATCCCATTGGCCGTTGTTCACCTCAAACCCCATTGGTCGTTCTTGATCTAAAATAACATTGGCTGTCGCATTGGCCTAATTGGCGATCGGACTTGCATATCCGATCCGACACACGGACCCCGACACACGGACCCCGACACACCGGGCAACAGCACGGCCAACGGAATGCAAATAAGAAGGAGAGACCTGCGGGTAAGTCCATCTCCATGTGGTTCTAAACACCATCCACAAACCAGTCGGCTGAGAACCATAGACGACGCAAGCCTCCAGTGGTCTTCCCAACACCTCGGTGAGAACAGCGATGAAGGCGGCACTGCTTCAACATGCAAAAGATCAGCCAGCAAACCAAATAATATTCAGGTGAATACTTGGTAATTAGGGGACTGTGAAAGGAAAGGTTACCCATGTCACATTACTACTACCAGTAAATGGACCGATCATGATGATCCATGGACACCGTTAACCTACATTAAATGTCCTGACCTTTTACACACACACACACACACACACACACACACACACACACACACACACACACACACACACACACACACACACACACACACACACACACACACACACACACACACACACACACACACACACACACACACACACTATATCAAGATATAAAGAGAGGGCAGGTCGATTAAATTAAACGTCAGCTCTGTTAAGCCCAGCTTAGTCAGAAGGTCTGCATGGTTCCTGAGAGGATGAGTCTGGTTGGCATCTCAAGCAAGTGTTCTTACGTCAGAGGCGATGAACGCTACCATTGAAAAATAACTGAACAAAAACATGTGTGTGGGAAAATGATGGGACAGAAGACCTATATTAATACCTGGAACGAGAGAAAAAAGGACAAGCATTTAAAGTCACCCGCCCCCCCCCAAACCCCCCTTCCCCCCCCCTCGTCTGAACGCTGGAGAACGTTGACTCACTCCATCCGCTCTCCAGGACGTTAGTCTGCCCACTAGAGAAAGAGAGGTCTGTTCTTTTACAACTATGAACATCCAACAACACGGGCGGAAAAAAAACAAAACCAAAACAGAAAGACTCCGGGTTGTTTCGAATCTCGACTCCCACTACTCCCACACCGCCGCCGTGTTAAAAAGGGCTGACCTCGCCATGAACCCCGAATAAAATAAAAGCACAGCTGTTTATCTCAGAGGAATGGGAGCAGATCTTGGGTGGGGAGGCGTGTGAACAACCTTCTGCAGCCGATACTTTCCTACGTTGCGTTGCGGTGCCTTCCGACCGTCATGGGAGCTGTCAATGAGTTATCAGCTCCCTGACCTTGGCGGCATTTTAGAAAGGCTGCCGCGCGTGCTTTTGTCTAACACACATTAGCATGAAAACACGTACAGTAAACACACACACACACACACACACACACACACACACACAACACACGCGCGCATGCACGCACACACACAGTGCACCTGGCATAAACTTCACAGAGAACAAGAGTCGAGTCTGTTCCACCTGTTGTGTACTTTAGCACACGCCCAGCGGACGATCTGCAGAGCTGATCTAAATCTCTGGTGTCTGTTCTTGAGTTAGGGTCTGTGTTAGGGTTAGGTTTAGGGTCCGTGTTAGTTAGGTTTAGGGTCCGTGTTAGTTAGGTTTAAGGTCTGTGTTAGGGTTAGGTTGAGGGTCTGTGTTAGGGTTAGGTTGAGGGTCTGTGTTAGGGTTAGGTTTAGGGTCCAGGTTAGGGTTAGGGTCTGTGTAAGGGTTAGTGTCCATGTTAGAGTAAGGTAGTGTGTGTTAGGGTTAGGGTCTGTGTTAGGGTCCAGGTTGGGGTCTGTGTTGTGGTTCAGATTAGGTGTCCGTGTTAGGTGTCCGTTCTAAGCGTTATAAGGCCTCGACACTGGTTGCAACAGGGGACAAAAAGGAAGCAAAATATTCACACACACACACACACACACACACACACCCTCCCCCTCAGTCTAAGCAAGGGGACACCTCCACCTTTATGTGTGCATGAGCAGATTTAGCCCGGAGGCCTGCAATTGCATCATCATTCAGTTTGGCTGTGCAGCGTATCAGAGCACAACCACTCAGAGGCCTTTGAAGACATGGGCCTGAGCTGCTCGCTCTCTCTCTCTCTCTCTCTCTCTCTCTCTCTCTCTCTCTCTCTCTCTCTCTCTCTCTCTCTCTCTCTCTCTCTCTCTCTCTCTCTCTCTCTCTCTCTCTCTCTCTCTCTCTCTCTCTCTCTCTCTCTCTCTCTCTCTCTCTCTCTCTCTCTCTCTCTCTCTCTCTCTCTCTCTCTCTCCCAGCAACCCCTGACCCTCCACACTAGGGCTGAACAATTCATGAGTATATTAGCAACACAATTGCAATATGGCCAAGTGCAATATCCAAATTGCAGGGGTTCTCTCCAGATGTAGGAACAGAGGACAGCATGTTTGTGTTGGTACAGACCCCAACAACTGTCCCCCATGTGACCACGTGGTTCAGTCCTACTCCATGCAGCCTTTCATGTTAGCATGAAGAGCTAATACTAGCAGCATTGCAGCTGGATCCAAGCCAAGCCGATAGCCAAGTTAAATTAGGTAGTGTACAGTACATACAGAGGGAAGCTTCTAGTCCTCTTATCCCTGGTTACATTAAGACCACGTGTTTTGTCCCAAGCGGCACACAGAGATGCATAATGGTGTGTACACAATGCATCAAAGTGTTGTTCCCGTCGAAACAAGCAGGTCAGTCAGTAGGGTTAGCAGTTTGTTTTAAGGTATTGGATTTAAGGGTGAGAAGTAACAACTACTACACACTACAGTACCAGAGTACCACACACTATAGTACCAGAGTACTACAGTACCAGAGTACCACACACTACAGTACCAGAGTACTACAGTACCAGAGTACCACACACTATAGTACCAGAGTACTACAGTACCAGAGTACCACACACTATAGTACCAGAGTACCACACACTATAGTACCAGAGTACTACAGTACCAGAGTACCACACACTACAGTACCAGAGTACTACAGTACCAGAGTACCACACACTATAGTACCAGAGTACTACAGTACCAGAGTACCACACACTACAGTACCAGAGTACTACAGTACCAGAGTACCACACACTATAGTACCAGTACTACAGTACCAGAGTACCACACACTACAGTACCAGAGTACTACAGTACCAGAGTACCACACACTATAGTACCAGAGTACTACAGTACCAGAGTACCACACACTATAGTACCAGAGTACCACACACTATAGTACCAGAGTACTACAGTACCAGAGTACCACACACTATAGTACCAGTACTACAGTACCAGAGTACCACACACTACAGTACCAGAGTACTACAGTACCAGAGTACCACACACTACAGTACCAGAGTACTACAGTACCAGAGTACCACACACTATAGTACCAGTACTACAGTACCAGAGTACCACACACTACAGTACCAGAGTACTACAGTACCAGAGTACCACACACTATAGTACCAGAGTACTACAGTACCAGAGTACCACACACTATAGTACCAGAGTACCACACACTATAGTACCAGAGTACTACAGTACCAGAGTACCACACACTATAGTACCAGAGTACCACACACTATAGTACCAGAGTACTACAGTACCAGATTACCACACACTATAGTACCAGAGTACCACACACCATAGTACCAGAGTACTACAGTACCAGAGTACCACACACTATAGTACCAGAGTACTACAGTACCACACACTACAGTACCAGAGTACCACACACTATAGTACCAGAGTACTACAGTACCAGAGTACCACACACTATAGTACCAGAGTACTACAGTACCAGAGTACCACACACTATAGTACCAGAGTACCACACACTATAGTACCAGAGTACCACACACTATAGTACTACAGTACCAGATTACCACACACTATAGTACCAGAGTACTACAGTACCAGAGTACCACACACTATAGTACCAGAGTACCACACACTATAGTACCAGAGTACCACCCACTATAGTACCAGAGTACTACAGTACCAGAGTACCACACACTATAGTACCAGAGTACCAGACACTATAGTACCACACACTATAGTACCAGAGTACTACAGTACCAGATTACCACACACTATAGTACCAGAGTACTACAGTACCAGAGTACCAGACACTATAGTACCAGAGTACTACAGTACCAGATTACCACACACTACAGTACCAGAGTACCACACACTATAGTACCAGAGTACCACACACTATAGTACCAGAGTACTACAGTACCAGAGTACCACACACTACAGTACCAGAGTACCACACACTATAGTACCAGAGTACCACACACTATAGTACCAGAGTACTACAGTACCAGAGTACCACACACTATAGTACCAGAGTACCACACACTATAGTACCAGAGTACCACACACTATAGTACCAGAGTACTACAGTACCAGATTACCACACACTATAGTACCAGAGTACTACAGTACCACACACTACAGTACCAGAGTACCACACACTATAGTACCAGAGTACTACAGTACCAGAGTACCACACACTATAGTACCAGAGTACCACACACTATAGTACCAGAGTACTACAGTACCAGAGTACCAGACACTATAGTACCAGAGTACTACAGTACCAGATTACCACACACTACAGTACCAGAGTACCACACACTATAGTACCAGAGTACCACACACTATAGTACCAGAGTACTACAGTACCAGAGTACCACACACTACAGTACCAGAGTACCACACACTATAGTACCAGAGTACCACACACTATAGTACCAGAGTACTACAGTACCAGAGTACCACACACTATAGTACCAGAGTACCACACACTATAGTACCAGAGTACCACACACTATAGTACCAGAGTACTACAGTACCAGATTACCACACACTATAGTACCAGAGTACTACAGTACCACACACTACAGTACCAGAGTACCACACACTATAGTACCAGAGTACTACAGTACCAGAGTACCACACACTATAGTACCAGAGTACCACACACTATAGTACCAGAGTACTACAGTACCAGAGTACCACACACTACAGTACCAGAGTACCACACACTATAGTACCAGAGTACTACAGTACCAGATTACCACACACTATAGTACCAGAGTACTACAGTACCAGAGTACCACACACTACAGTACCAGAGTACTACAGTACCAGATTACCACACACTATAGTACCAGAGTACTACACACTATAGTACCAGAGTACTACACACTATAGTACCAGAGTACCACACACTACAGTACCAGAGTACCACACACTACAGTACCAGAGTACCACACACTATAGTACCAGAGTACCACACACTATAGTACCAGAGTACTACAGTACCAGAGTACCACACACTACAGTACCAGAGTACCACACACTATAGTACCAGAGTACTACAGTACCAGAGTACCACACACTATAGTACCACACACTACAGTACCAGAGTACCACACACTATAGTACCACACACTATAGTACCAGAGTACCACACACTATAGTACCAGAGTACCACACACTACAGTACCAGAGTACTACACACTATAGTACCAGAGTACTACAGTACCAGAGTACCACACACTATAGTACCAGAGTACTACAGTACCAGAGTACCACACACTATAGTACCACACATTACAGTACCAGAGTACCACACACTACAGTACCAGAGTACCACACACTATAGTACCAGAGTACCACACACTATAGTACCAGAGTACCACACACCATAGTACCAGAGTACTACTGTACCAGAGTACCACACACTATAGTACCACACACTACAGTACCAGAGTACCACACACTACAGTACCAGAGTACTACAGTACCAGAGTACCACACACTATAGTACCAGAGTACCACACACTATAGTACCAGAGTACCACACACTACTCAGGAGCAGAGGAAAGGACCTTTTGTACATCCATTACAGAGGGAGGGGACATGGACACACGGCTGGTTTCCCAGGGCATCATTTGATTTGAGTCATTCCCAGGAAACTGAGGAGGCAGTAGGGTGGAGGTGATTGATCACATGTTCCCTGTGGAAGTGACTTCATTTCATGAGAGAGAGAGAGAGAGAGAGAGAGAGAGAGAGAGAGAGAGAGAGAGAGAGAGAGAGAGAGAGAGAGAGAGAGAGAGAGAGAGAGAGAGAGAGAGAGAGAGAGAGAGAGAGAGAGAGAGATCCCTCATACCTCTGGCCTCATTGTGTTGTCTCCCTCATTACCGGACCACCACTATCCCTACCAAGCGCCCCCCGGAAAAACAACCCCGGGTGGGGAGGGGAGAGTGAGGGGTGAGGGATGACAGGGGGACTACAGGGGAGAGGGCAGGTGGTGATGAACCTAAGGGAGTGTATGGACCTCCATCACGGCAGTCTGATCTGTGCCCATCTGGCACCCCTGTAGATGACCCCCTGACCCCCGGGTGTGTAGGAACCCATTTAACAGGACACAAAGAGAGAGAGAGAATTAAAAACAACACAATCGCAGGGTGGCGGTGATGACAGAGCTCCTGGCGTGCGGCGTGCCCGCAGAGTGAATGTGACGCGCGGGAGAGCCGGTCGATCAGCCATGGAGAGGACGGATCAATAGGACACCCACAGTTAGTCTGTCGTGTCGACTTTGCTTTGACTTTGATTTTGTCATTGGTGGTTAATTACAGATTGTCCCACACAAAAGAACAAGCGTTTAGCTGGCGTTGAAGTGACTCACGGTACGTGACTGCGTGTGCGTACCTGCACTTCTCCAACCCTGTTCATTTGTTTTGTTGCATGCTGCACGTGTATTTAGGTCAGGACACAAAGGAGGAGAAGGAAAACACCCCATCGTCCAAGGAGGGAGAGGGGGAGAAGAGAGGAGGGGAGAGAGAGGAGAGGAAAAGAGAGGAGAGGAGTGGAGGAGAGAGGGAAGGGAGAGAATAGAGGAGTGGAGGAGAGCAGGGGAGATGAGCGAGGAGTTCAGATGGGAGGAGAGGGGAGGGAGAGGAGAGGGGGAGGGAGAGGAGAGAGGAGGAGAGAGGACCTACGCGTCCAACCACCCAATAGTCTCCTCAGCCAATCGGTGATAACAACCTGGACGGCCCAAAGCATGCCCACCACGGTGGTGGCGGTGGGTTTACTCAGCACATTCCTGGAGGTCAACAAAGCGGCTGTCTGGACCAGTGGAGCACTGTCCTTTCATAGGAGGAGGAGGGGGGGGGGGGTTCATCTCAGGCATTGCTGATAAGACCACAGTCCCCCTCCTCCTTCTCCTCCTCCTCCTCCACTAAAACAAAGCCATCTTTATGGAGCCAGTAGCACGCTGCAGGTGTAGCATTACAACGTTGGCATATCAAAATGTGTGGGGCGCACATCCCATCACATCACATTGTGCCACGATTATGATTAACATATGAATACATATCAAAGCAAATCACATGCAGGGACTCCATACAAAAGGAGCCCTGACAAATCACCAAGAGATCAAGGAAAAAATGATGACCTAGATGCTAGGAGCGGGAGAGGGATAGAAACACAGAGAGACAGAGGGACAGAGGGAGAGAGAGATAGAGATATGCTAGCTAGTTCATTTGCATTTCAGTAATGGCGCAAATGGCTGCATCGGTATGTGCTTGATGAATGGGGAGAAAAACAGCCGTTTCTCCTTGAAGTCAATTCACATGCGCTATAGGACGCGTGACAAATTTAGTCCGCTGCTGAAAGAAGCAGACAGTGGGGGAGGGAGGGAGGAAGAAAGAGAGAGAGAAAGCCAAAGCGAGAGAGAGACATAGACAGAGAGAGAGAGACTGAGATAGAGAGAGAGACAGAGAGAGAAAGAGAGAAAGAGAGAGAGAGAGAGAGAGAGAGAGAGAGAGAGAGAGAGAGAGAGAGAGAGAGAGAGAGAAAAGAAAATAAAAGAAAAATCCTGCCTAGTCTGTTCTACTCCAGAACGGGGGAGAGAAAGGCTGCCTCAAATTACTTTGGCTGAGACTTGAAAGTCAAGCGGTTCGCGGTCCGGAGACGATAGCGCTTAAAAATACAGCCAATAAATGGAAAAAAAGTGGGCGAGCACACTTTTAACCTTTAGAACCAGCGTTTTTGTGTACAGCGAGTGTTGCTCTGGCGCTGGGAGTGGCCGGCTGCCGGGTACCGTCCCGTCTGGGACCGGCCCGTTACGGCCGCTTGGGGTTTCCTGCCTGCGGGGAGAAAGATGCCGCTGGATCCCTGAACGACTAAAGCTCTCATTATAGTCTAAATCCAGCCGACAGAACCGCTGCCAGCTCCTAGGTAGGCCCGCTACCATGGATTGCTGCTCCTAGGTAGGCCCGCTACCATGTACCTCTTGCCAGCTTAGACGTAGGCCCCCCTCAAGTTCCGAGGTAGGCCCCCTCAAGCTCTGAGGTAGGCCCCCCTCAAGCTCCGAGGTAGGCCCCCCTCAAGCTCCGAGGTAGGCCCCCTCAAGCTCCGAGGTAGGCCCCCTCAAGCTCCGAGGTAGGCCCCCTCAAGCTCCCAGGTAGGCCCCCCTTAAGCTCCCAGGTAGGCCCCCCTCAAAAGTACTGCTGCCATACCGCTAGCATGTAGGCTCATCAAGGTTATCCTCAGATCACTAAAGCACCCAGAAGAAGAACAAAGCCCAGTCACTTTAAAGAAGTCATTAAGAATGTCTTTCATCAACTGTTGATTAAATGTTATCATATTTCCCACACCGCGTGGAGGTGACCGCCGAGAGGCCACAGTTGTCGTCGGTTTTTTTAAGTGGGCAGAGCGAGACGATCCGTCTCAGACGGCTCCTCTCAGGAAGCCACACTGTTCTCTGTGGTTTAAAAACATTTTTTATTTTTTTTAAAAGGCGCTACAGACTTCCATCTGGTCTCCTGGGCTCCGTCTTGCTTGCTTGAAATCAGGGCCATGCTGGAGATGGGAGGCAGAGCGTACAGCAGCTCATCCCTCAGAGAGCATTCTGCAGAACGCCAATAAAACAGGGATGCATGGCAGATGCATCAATCCAGGATCAGACCTAGTAACTCGGTGGATCAGACCTAGTAACTTAGTGGATCAGACCTAGTAACTCGGTGGATCAGACCTAGTAACTCTGTGGATCAGACCTAGTAACTTAGTGGATCAGACCTAGTAACTCGGTGGATCAGACCTAGTAACTTAGTGGATCAGACCTAGTAACTCGGTGGATCAGACCTAGTAACTCGGTGGATCAGACCTAGTAACTCTGTGGATCAGACCTAGTAACTTAGTGGATCAGACCTAGTAACTTAGTGGATAAGACCTAGTTACTAAGTGGATCAGACCTAGTAACTCGGTGGATCAGACCTAGTAACTTAGTGGATCAGACCTAGTAACTAAGGATCAGACCTAGTAACTTAGTGGATCAGACCTAGTAACTTACTGCATCAGACCTAGTAACTAAGTGCATCAGACATAGTAACTTAGTGCATCAGACCTAGTAACTAAGTGCATCAGACCTAGTAACTTAGTGCATCAGACCTAGTAACTCAGTGCATCAGACCTAGTAACTAAGTGCATCAGACCGTTATTTAACTTATGTGTGTATTTAGCGTTAATGCAGATTAAAAAAGGCCATAAAAATAGGTACTATTTTGCTAATATGCACTTAGTGCATCAGACCTAGTAACTTAGTGGATCAGACCTAGTAACTAAGTGGATCAGACCTAGTAACTATTGGATTAGACCTACTTACTTAGTGCATCAGACCTACTAACTTAGTGGATCAGACCTAGTAACTTAGTGGATCAGAGCTAGTAACTAAGTGGATCAGACCTACTAACTTAGTGGATCAGACCTAGTAACTAAGTGGATCAGACCTAGTAACTTAGTGGATCAGACCTAGTAACTAAGTGGATCAGACCTAGTTATTTAACTTATGTGTGTATTTAGCGTTAATGCAGATTAGAAAAGCCCATAAAAATAAAAAAGTCTGAGTTGGATCTTAAGTTGAGTGTTCATAAAAATATATACAATAAAAACTGATTCACCGCCCTAACTTTGCTATTAAAAGTAAACGGTAGATCAATATTTGTGTGTTTCTCGATAGAAATATGTGCAGGTTAAGCATATATTATACAATGACCAGGCAGTTAGAATAGTTAGTAAACAGTTATCTCCCTGCCTGGTGTAACGCCTGTGTCACGTCATCCAGTACCAGGTGGCTCTAAGGAGACGCTGATTTAAATCACACAGTGAAATGTGTTTCTCTGCATTTAACCCATCCTAGAATTAGGAGCTATAGGCAGCTATTGTATATACAGCTCCCAGGGGAGCAGAGTAGGGGTCTGGTGCCTTGCTCAAGGGCATCTCGGCAGTGGCCAGGTGTTGTACCCGGGGACTTGAACCGGCAACCTGCCATTTTCCCAAGCCAAGTCCCAACAGACTGAGCTACTCCTGCCGCTCTTCATTTGCTTTGCGATTATAAAGTCTAATCAGATCAGAGAGTGAAGGTGTAGTTAAACGTTGGGTTTTGGCACGCCGCTCACAGCCCAAACGCCTCTCCCCTCCTCGCAGCCCAACCAGAAGCCAATTGACTTAATATATTTTGTTTGGCCCCCCCAACCACACGGGGCCAAACTCTGTGTACTTCGGGCAGCGCCGAAGCGGTGTTAGCTTTAGGGAATTAGCGAAGGAGAGCTGGGGAGTGTAGAGCGGTGACTGTGGTTAGCGCTTTGACTCAGGACACCTGCCAACACCCCTTCGTACCCCACGGTACACAACCTCAACCCTCAACCTCTCTCTGGGTCCTGGTTCAACAGCAGACCCTGGAAACCTCAGAGGCCAAATCAACAGGTTCATTCAATTCACCAAAGCCCCTCACCTCCCCACCAGCCCTCCATGACTAGAAGGTAAGGCAGCACCGCTTAGTGTTGGAGAACACACACGCTGTGCTCCAACACTAAATATTTATGTGCGGTACGTAATTGTGATGCTCGATAGCAAACTGGCCGGGCTGAGGTGTCATTTCTCACAAGTACTCAAAGTATGCAATCTGTGTTACAAATCAGCAACCAACCGCTGCGAGCACACACACACACACACACACACACACACACACACACACACACACACACACACACACACACACACACACACACACACACACACACACACACACACACACACACACACACACACACACACACACACACACACAAAGAAGCTAGGTGTGCGAGTGCGATGGAGAGAGAGGGAATCCACCCGATAGATGGTAACAGGAAGTGCCGTGGTATTGCGGGAGGAAAGGATTTAATACATCGTATTAAAAAACGTTATTATTCCAACACCGTGTCATGTCTGCTGCCCTGCGTCGTTTCACCAAGCAAAAACCCACCAAAGTAAAAACAGGAGAGACGAAAAACCCGGCGTGTGGTTTGAAATTACACTTTTTTTTCTAAAGACATATAGTTGTCATTCCTTCTTGTTTTCACATTCATAAATCCAGAGTAAAACACAGAGGAGAAACTACAGCCCACGTTGTGTTGTGCTTGACAAATGGACACTCATTATAGCTCCCTTAAAAACAGGAGCTCGCATCCCGCCGGGCACAACACTGTTAGCAGACCCAAAGCTAAACCCAAATAGATGTGGTTTCCCACGTAAAGCCGAGGTCCCACATTTCTGTGTGGTGAGCGTGGCGTCAAAACGACCGTGGCTATGTTTAAACCCAGGGCCACTTTAGTGTGTGTTCAACATCCCCCTTCGGAGCACCACAAATTACCTTCATTCTTTCAAAAAGATATGTATTGTCCACACACACACACACACACACACACACACACACACACACACACACACACACACACACACACACACACACACACACACACACACACACACACACACACACACACACACACACACACACACACACACACACACACACACACACACACACACACACACACACACGGCCTTGGTGTATTCAAGACTTCCCTATCCCGGAGGCTCTTTCACCCGCTAAAAAAGGTAAAGAACAAATTGCCTCTGCCTCTCTCGCCTGACTTAAAACAAAAAGTATGAATATATTGACCATATTTGACTAGTTATACTAAAGATCCCCTGTGGAGTTATATGTGTCTACTAGATAGACTAGTGAAGACTGTACTGTAATAAGCAAGGCATTATAAATCTGTGTCCTCACAGACACAGACGTCGGCCGAAGGCCGACGTCCTCCATTGATGATTAAAAGTTTGACCACAGCTAAAAAAACAATTACAATATGGACCGATATATTACAGAGACATTCCAAATCAAAAGCAGTGTGGGCCCCCATTGACCACAAACATAATAAACATAAAGACATAATAACAGACTTTCTGCCTCTGTGTGTGTGTGAGATGGTAATGGACTGCTTTTATATAGCGCTTTTATCCAAAGCGCTTTACAAGTCATGCCTCACATTCACCCATTCATAGTGTGTGTGTGTGTGTGTGTGTGTGTGTGTGTGTGTGTGTGTGTGTGTGTGTGTGTGTGTGTGTGTGTGTGTGTGTGTGTGTGTGTGTGTGTGTGTGTGTGTGTGTGTGTGTGGCGGCTACAAACTACAAAGGCAATGGCTACAGAGCGCAGCACATAACGGCGCACCATGGGTCGGACGGTTGGCGCTGATGTTGGAAGCTAAAAAGACCTACACGATTGAAAAGTGTCAAAGGCATACGCTACTTTTTGTGTACTTAGTGCACTAATTAATGTGAATTAAAATCCACCCCTTAGACCACATTGAACTCCATGGGTCTGCTGTACAACACAGTCCGCCTGGGGGTTGGTTGGGAGCACGTTGAGGAAAGTTGACTAAAACTTTCGGATCAAACCAAACCTTGTTGTTTTTCCCCCTTTACTTGTCCCCGACATGGGTACATGGGTACATGGTTACATGGTTACATGGTTACATGGGTACATGGTTACATGGTTACATGGGTACATGGTTACATGGTTACATGGGGTCCAGGACGACATGGGTACATGGTTACATGGGGTCCAGGACGACATGGGTACATGGTTACATGGTTACATGGGGTCCAGGACGACATGGGTACATGGTTACATGGGTACATGGGGTCCAGGACGACATGGGTACATGGGGTCCAGGACGACATGGGTACATGGGGTACATGGGGTACATGGGGTCCAGGACGACATGGGTACATGGTTACATGGGGGACAGGACAGGACGACATGGTTACATGGGGTACAGGACGACATGGTTACATGGGGTACATGGGGTACAGGACGACATGGTTACATGGGGTACATGGGTACATGGGTACATGGGGTACAGGACGACATGGTTACATGGGGACAGGACGACATGGTTACATGGGGTACAGGACGACATGGTTACATGGGGGACAGGACGACATGGTTACATGGGGTACAGGACAGGAAGACATGGTTACATGGGGTACAGGACAGGACAGGACGACATGGGGTACAGGACAGGAAGACATGGTTACATGGGGTACAGGACGACATGGTTACATGGGGTACAGGACGACATGGTTACATGGGGTACAGGACAGGACGACATGGGGTACAGGACAGGGCGACATGGTTACATGGGGGACAGGACGACATGGGGTACAGGACAGGGCGACATGGTTACAGGGGTACAGGACAGGACGACATGGACTCCACACTGATGAGAGATGAGACGTCACACAACCACCACAAGACAACCGATGTCCCCTGCGATGAATGTGGTGTACTATACTTCACTGTGAATGAATTCCTTCCACAAGATAGAAGCCATCTTGTGGCCGCATATGTGCAGAGGAGGAGAGAGAGAGAGAGAGAGAGTGTGGAGCCATCCTCACACACACACACACACACACACACACTATGAATGGGTGAATGTGAGGCATGACTTGTAAAGTCCATTACCATCACACACACCCTCCCGTTTGAAGACACAAGTTATGAGAAGGGGTAGATAGGGGGGGGGGGGGGTGTCCTCCTCTTGGTGGTCCCGTCATCGGCAGATGAGAGATCGAACATTAGTAAGTTGGGTTAGTGAGTGAGTTAGTTTGATTATTGATTTGTCGTAACCTACTTGCACGATCTCCCCCTCCGCGCTAATAGTGGCCCCCGCCTTGGAGAAGCGCCCCTGCAGCCCGGTGGTGTACGTGGTGTAATCTCCATTGGGGCTCGACTCGAACAGCACCACCTCCACAAAGGCGGTGTCCCGGGCGAACACGAGTCCGCCGAGGGACGTGGTGACCACGAAGATCACCAGCACCGCCCGGTCCGAGGCCAGGCTCCCCGGGAACACCATCATCTTGCCGGTTGGATCTGCGCCGCCGATCGGAACATAATTTCCAAAGAGGTGGAGGTGGGGGGCTGGTGCTGGTCGTGTCCGGGGGGGGGGGGGTGGTGTAAAATCAAAGGAAAACGAAATCGGTATGGTGGTTCAGGAATGATGGTCGGCGTCGAGAAAGAAAGAAAGAAAGAAAGGGGGAAAAGAAGCGGAATTGTGCAATGGAAGCTGTGTGTAGTAGTAGTAGTAGTAGCGAGAAGCTGGAGCGTGTTTATTCCACCACTGCAGCCTTGTCAATTACATTGCGCTCTCTCTCTCTCCCTCCCTCTTTCTCTAACTCTCCTCTCTTTCTCACCCCCCCTCACCCCACCCCCACCCACCCTACAAAGCGGATCTCCTTTGATCTCCCCAAACACGTGATTTTTTTTCTCTCTCGCGCTCTCTCTCTCTCCCAAAAGGGTTATTCCCACCCACCAATCTTTCTGACCCTCTCTCCTTTTTGCACTCCCCACTCTGAAGTGCCAGCACTCAGTCAGTTAAGGTGGTCCGGGAGTTCTCTGTCGGGCACACATGCGGGACATGCTTTAATAGTCTTTTTCTCACCCCCCCCCCCCCCCACACACACACACACACCTCACCCTCCCTTTTTTGTCCGTCACTTTGAACGCGGGGGTTTGGTTGTTTCGACGCGCAAAAAAAAAAGATCCAAAAAAAACACGTGTGTGTGCGTGTGTGTGTGAACTCAGACGCGGCTCTCAACTCTTTGTGCCACCTTAACATAAACATCGGCCCTGTCCGGAACGTTTCATTATTCACCCGGTTCTTCATTTATCAGATATGTGTTTACCTCAAGGTTACAACCTGGTCAACAACACATGGTTTGATCTCAAAACATCCCAGTTTAAAACATATGATACATTTCATACACGCAAAATTACAAATGTTATTGTTGTTTTTTCCCACTAAGCCGTTTTGTAAAATGATTTATGATGGGTCATTCTGTAAATGGTGGTTCATTAGAAGCAGGTGAGTAGGTCTTATATGTCTGATATGAGCGACAGCGAACCACTGCTGAACCACTGCTCTGCAATATCTCTATCAATATCTCTATCAATATCTCTATCAATATCTCTATCAAGTCTCTATCAAGTGTCTCACAATAAACTCTTCTTCCTCCATCTTCAAAGTGGCCACAGTGAGACAGACTTGGCAAGCCGTGTCAAGTGGCTGGGAGTTTAGTAAACAGCTGTCACTTCATTGTGAGATAAAGCTTCTTCGACCACACATCATATAGTTTATAGAAAATATAACCTTATGTTGGGCAACATACACGTCTTTATAGCCAATAGTCCACATTTTAAGTTGTGGCACTTTTATCATATCGATTTAATCATGCATTATCATATATCATATATATATATATTGTGTGTGCATTTATTCCCCCTGTGTCAACTGTTGCACCTTAATTTCCCTCGGGATTAATAAAGTAATCTGAATCTGAATCTGAATCTGAGAAGATGACATTAGATTAGATTACATTCAAATTGATTGTGTACAGTAGTACAGTACATCGAAAGGAATTTGGCATCTAACCAGCATGCAAATGTTGCAGTAAAGTGCATGCTAATATATAATATGTAATATATTAACAGCCTACTCAAAAAAACTACTACTAAAAAAAGGTATAGAATAACTTAATGAGTAAGTTTAACACTGCTCTCAGACCACACCAGAATGGCGGTATGGCTTAGCTGCACGTCCAGTGAAAGAAGCTAATTGTGGAAGCAGCTCTGGGCCAGAAGACAAAGGAGATATCATGTATACATACAGCACGCACTGTCCTCCCCTACCCTCCAGAGCCCCGTCTCTGTCTCTATAGACACCCCTACCCTCCAAAGCCCCGTCTCTCTGTCTCTATAGACACCCCTACCCTCCAGAGCCCCGTCTCTCTGTCTCTATAGACACCCCTACCCTCCAGAGCCCCGTCTCTCTGTCTCTATAGACACCCCTACCCTCCAGAGCCCCGTCTCTCTGTCTCTATAGACACCCCTACCCTCCAGAGCCCCGTCTCTCTGTCTCTATAGACACCCCTACCCTCCAGAGCCCCGTCTCTCTGTCTCTATAGACACCCCTACCCTCCAGAGCCCCGTCTCTCTGTCTCTATAGACACCCCTACCCTCCA
>CM051017.1:2030200-2052700 GCA_027704905.1 Muraenolepis orangiensis
CAAATATTAATAACAATAACAATATAACAAACCACTTTTTACTTATTCCTATTGAGAGCTCTGAGTCTGCATTATTTTCAGATCAGTACTTTCAGATCTGGTTGTTGCTCAGTTGTAGCTGCTCTGAGGGGGGGGGGGGGTTATGAGGGGGGTCATGAGGGGGGGGGGTTATGAGGGGGGGGGGGGTTATGAGGGGGGAGGGTTTATGAGGGGGTGGGTCATGAGGGGGGGGGGTTATGAGGGGGGGGTCATGAGGGGGGGGTGGGTCATGAGGGGGGGGGTTATGAGGGGGTGGGTCATGAGGGGGGGGGGGGGGTTATGAGGGGGGGGGGGGTCATGAGGGGGGGGGGCAGGGTTCTTCTCTGGCCCTCTGGCCCTCTGGCTTCAGGGGGGGGGGGGGAGTTCTCTTTGAAGTGCAGAGGAGACCAGGGACTTATTTCAATAGGCCTGCAGCTCCACGGTGGAGTAGAGTTGCAGCCATACGAGACAGATGAGAGGGTTAGAGATAGAGGAAGGGAAGGGAGGAAGGGAGGAAGAGGAAGGGAGATGGAGGAGTGACAAAGGGGGAGAGAGAGGGGGAGAGAAAGAGGGAGAGAGAGAGAGAGAAGGGAGGGGAGGGGAGGGGGGGTGTCAAAAGGACTGAGAAAGGGAGAGAGAGGGGGAGATAATTAGAGGGAGGGATAGAGAGGAAGAGTGACAAAGTGAGAGGGGAAGGGAGATAGATGAGTGACAAAGGGGGAGAAAGAGGGAGAGAGAGAGAGAGAGAGATATAGAGAAAGAGTGAAAAGTGAAGTGAGAGAGAGGGGAAGGGAGATAGATGAGTGACAAAGGGAGAGAGAGAGAGAGAGAGAGAGAGAGGGGGAGAGAGAGACATACAGAGTGAGCGAGAGAGAGAAAAAGTAAAACAATTCCAGACAGAGGGCGGTGAAGGGGGGAAGGCCTGTAGGCTGGAGGCTGGTATGAACTGGTCTGTTCCCAGGGGGTTCCGAGTCTGATCATTCAGTCGTTTCAGTCAGTGAGCTTCAAGATGAGCTTGGGCGCTTATCATGTTCAGAGTGCCGAGAGGGGGAGAAAGGAGGCTCATTGATGTTGATACACTTACCCATGTTGGGACATGCAACCGAGAGCTGGATGGATGGACGGGTGGATGGAGGAATTCGAGTGTGTGCATACATTTACACCTACACATATATGTCCTGTACTATATCCTATTTTCTTTATTTAAATGTAACTAATATATATATATATACACCTGTGTATATATATATACCTGTATATTTAAAGTGTTTGACTTGGATACTATTAATGCATGAACGTTCAATTGTTAAGAATAATTGTCGGTTACACACTTTCAACTAACCAACGTAACAACATTAAAGATTACATTACATTACAGTCAATTAGCAGACGCTTTTATCCAAAGCGACCTCAGTGTTGTGAGGTCATATCAGCGAAATGGAAACGGAAACGCCACTGAGGGCGGCCTGCTATCTCGGGGTCATCTTGAGGTTGTTCACTCAGTCAGAACCAGTTTATATTAAGAGATATAATACCACCTATCACACCAACCATCGTGAACCAACACTCACTCACTCCATGGAGATGAACAGAGGAGAAAGGATGGGGAATCGGATCCGGCAGGTGGGGACATGTCGGTTAAAGTGTTAGAGCCACGAGGAAAACCTCCTGGGAAATCGGGAAGAAGAGTTTGAGGTATTCGTCATAATGTACGTCTGGGTGTACACTCATTGTGATTGTGTGTGTGTGCACATGTGAGAATGGGATTACAATGGGATTACAATGGGATTACAATGGGATTACAATGGGATTTCAACTCTTTCCTCGTTCACTTGGTCGAGCCGTTTTCTTTTCTCCGTGATACTTTGTGGCTACTCTGTGTTAAATAGAGACCATTTGTCATTCACACACTCACTCACCTCATTGTAGCACTCCTCTGTGCTCCTCTCTCTCTCTCTGTTGTGCCCCCCGCTCTCTTATTATTATCCCAGGCCTCAGCCGGCCTGATTATGATGGGAAACACCTGGGATCCACCTGGGATCTACCCTACTTAAGGCGTCGTAGACCGACGTCGGGGCTTGACCATCGCGCACCTTACTGAGAACCTTACGGCTCCCCCTCCCCCCCCCTGCTCCAAGGACCCTCTCCGCGGTCCACCCTCTGGACCCTCTCCGCGGTCCACCCTCTGGACCCTCTCCGTGTTCCACCCTCTGGACCCTCTCCGCGGTCCACCCTCTGAACCCTCTCCGCGGTCCACCCTCTGGACCCTCTCCACGGTCCACCCTCTGGACCCTCTCCGCGGTCCACCCTCTGGACCATCTCCCCGCGTCGACCACCCCACGTCACCTATCCTACCTTGTTGTGTTTTTGATTGTGGAGATTTGTCAGTAAACGCATTTTCCGTTGTTTTGGTTGTCCTGTGTCTCTTCTTCTGGGTTCGGTCTCGTTGGGTCCTAACACTCTCTCTCTCTCTTTCATCTGTTAAGAAGTCCCAGCATTTCACTGCTTACATAATTTAAAAAAATACACATTACATTACATAACATTAGTCATTTAGCAGATGCTTTTGTCCAATGCGACTTACAAAAGTGTGTTCAACAAAGGAAGGTGAGAGAACAAAAAGTCAAGACAAGACAAAAGTGCATTTCATTCCTTTCAAGTCTCCAAGAACTGAACCAGTGATCAGCTAGAAGTACAATAAGTTCAGGTAAAAGTACAATAAGTTGGACAATATCAAGAATGAACACAAACAAGCAAAGCCAGTAAAAAGTGATAAGAGGATGCGCTAGGAGGAAGGATCCGGGAAGTGTGTCCTGAAGAGATGAGTTTTCAGCCTGCGGCGGAAGATGGGGAGTGACTCTGCAGTCCTGACATCCGTGGGGATATCATTCCACCACTTTGGGGCCACAGGACAGAGAAGAGCCGTGACCTCGTAGATCGGCCCTCAGGGGCCCCTAAGCGAGGGGGCGAGCAGACGGCCCGAAGAAGCAGAGCGAAGTGGACGGGCGGGGATGTAGGGCCTTGACCATTACCTGGAGGTAGGAAGGAGCTGTTCCTTTCACTGCCTTGTAGGCTAGCACCAAGGTCTTGAACTGGATGAGAGCATCTACAGGTAGCCAGTGTAGAGTCCGGAGGAGGGCAGATGTGTGGGAGAACTTGGGACAGTTGAACACCAGCTCCAGGGGTCTGATGGCAGACACAGTATGGCACACAGTTCTCCCTCCCCAGATGCTGAAAACAGAGAATACCGTGGAGCTGTGACGATTAGTCAATTAAACGATTAGTATTAAAATGTATAAAATCCAATGAAGAATCGAATATTTGATCTTTTAAGTTATTTACAAGTACACATGCTACATTGTACATTTGCTGCTTAATGTTTCCTAAATTAAAATACAGTATGCGGTTCACGAATCATGTGTGTGTGTGTAAGACAGACAGACAGACAGACAGACAGGTATACAGACCACAATTACACAAATATGCAAACGCACCATTACATTGACACACAGACTGTCAACTGTGACAAATGGAATGTCAGTCTATTTACTATGGAAGTAACACACACACACACACACACACACACACACACACACACACACACACACACATAAATACGTTTAAGCATTGAACATAAAAAGTCCAGTTGATGTAGACATCTTGGTAATGACTTTCATTAATCTAATCCGTTAGATATGGCAATACAATATATGTAATGTGGTTTTCCACACGGGGGCAGTATTGAGAATGCTTACAGTAATGCTTTTTTTTCTTACCAGGAGAATGATTATTGTTTCATTTCAATATTCCACCATATTTCACCATGGGGACAGTCCGCTCCAGAAGAAAGGTTGTGCAACATGACTTCTTAATTCTATAAATAAACCATTGATATATGAATTCACTCAATTTATATTATATACCAGTGACATTTTAAACATTTTTCCAATATATACGCACATATAAAATCATCAATAAAAAGAAAACATATTTTACATGTAAGCTGATAGCTCTATTAGAATGGATATTCTAGGTATTGCAAGAATCGGACGACTCTGCAGTTGTTGGTTGTGTCAGCGAGGGAAACGATGAGGAGTACAGGGGCGTCGTGGACTCCTTCGTTGAGTGGTGTGAGCTGAACCACATGCAGCTCAACACTGACAAGACGAAGGAGATGGTGGTGGACTTCCGCAGGAGGAAATCTACCCCCACACCCATTTCCATCAAGGGTGTGTCCACAGAAGTTGTTCAGGAATATAAATACCTGGGAGTTCACCTGGACAACAAACTGGTCTGGGCCAAGAACTCTGAGGTTGTGTACAAGAAGGGCCAGAGCCGTCTCTACTTCCTGCGGAGGCTCCGGTCCTTCAACGTTTGCAATACGATGCTGAAGATGTTCTACCAGTCGGTGGTAGCCAGTGCCATCTTCTCCGGTGTCGTGTGCTGGGGAAGCAGGTTGAGGTCAGCAGACCAACAAGATCAGCAGGATCGTCAGGAAGGCTGGCGCTGTCCTGGGGGTCCAGCTGGACTCCTTGTTGGTGGTGTCTGAGAGAAGGATGCTGCGCAAGCTGCGTAGTATCCTTGACAACAACTCTCACCCTCTCCATCAGGTGCTGACCTCATACAGAAGCACCTTCAGCAACAGACTCATTCCACCCAGGTGCACCACAGAACGCCACAGGAAATCCTTTCTTCCTGTGGCCATCAGTCTCTTTAATTCATCTACCTCGGGTCGTGAGAGGGACAGTGGAGACTCAGTGACCTGAGGTCAACGCTCTGTGTTATTATTTTTTGGTCAACGCACTGTAAATCCTTTCACTGTAATTTTGCACTGTTATTCAATTTCACTTTTCACTTTTCACTTTTCACATGTCACTTTTTCAGTACACTTTTTCAGTATTTTATTACTGCCAATTTGCACTATACGTATTGTTGTATATTATATATACCTACGTATTACTGTAATAATAATACTGTAAATTGTGCAATTCATCTGTCTATACATTTAGATTTCATTTAGATTTAATTTAGTTATATTTTGTTTATACTAGTTTAGTTTAGTTTAGTTTGTTGTTATTTAGTTTTTAGGTATTAGTATATTTTGTGTGCATTTATTCCCCCTGTTTCAACTGTTGCACCTTAATTTCCCTCAGGATAAATCAAGTCTCTTGAATCTTGAATTGAATCTTGAAATAGGGGACATTTGGGATATTTGTTGTTTGTAATTACATATTTGTAACAGCAGGTGGCAGCAGAGACTCGATTGCTCAAAGGACGACTGGAAACGTTAAAGTAGGCCGAATTCGTAGAATAATTTACAATGCCGAACTCTAGAAAGCACGCACACACACACACTTTTTATTTTAGAGGCTATAGGAATTATACAATGCCTAATTTATTTTTATAGTATTTGTGGACTATGTTTATATATAATACACATACTGTAGCCTATTGTGGTGCGTGTGGTTGGTTGGCCGGTTGGTTGAAGCAGCTTCACCCGGCTGGCCGGCTGTCATCAGGCTGATTAGAGTAGAGAGAGGCTGCACACCTGGTGCATTGGCCAAGCCACGCCCTAACAGGTTCAACCATCCATCACCACACACACACTCCACAAGAAGAGCTCAGCCGTGTCAGCAGGCAACACCACCGGCGGTGGCATCTGTAACATCTTGCCAACCCTCCAGTAAACTGGTTTGGACGTTTCCCCGTGCCCTGAGGAGCCCAGCGCGTGGCAGGGATTCCTGTTACACCTGAATATAACCCATCCCCACGGTCAGATGACTTCCCATCACCACGGCAACATCAGTCGATTATTATGGGGTTTCCATTGGGATCTGCATCTGAATATTTCACTGTTGTTGTTGTTAGCAGCTGGGGGGCTCGGTTGTTGTGGTGACAGAGCTGTGAGAGCAGAACATACATATTGGCCCAGCAAACAAAAGGCATTGTGTCAGCATTGTGTTGAAACAGAGCCGTTTATCTGGGCAACAACATGCTTTCTGCTTTCTGCTTTCCTAAGACCAAACACCCGGAGACCAAATCTACAGTTTCTATTGGTTCAGATTTAGGTCGCTTTGCACAGGAAGGGGTAATTGGCTCAGTGATATCTCTCCCCTCACAGCCAGGCTTGGGTGAATTTAGGCATGGACAGCCTGGATGCTATAGTACCACAACCCTTGTACGTTACGACCTCTACTACTAGTCGCCAAAACTCATTAGAGCATTTCCCTTTCTAACGAGCCTCTAAGAGCAGAACCAGTGCTCAGGTAAAAGTGCAATAACGCCGATGAGTCCCTGGATGTTACATAATGAAGTTAGCACCACAAAGTACATCAAACAATGACACATAGGGAGTACAGCCACTGTTGTAGTGTGCATTGTCCACAGCTCTGTTCTGTTCAACGCGTGCGTGTGAAAGTGCTGCTGTACTCCTTATCTCATAACAAGCGCTGGAACACAGCCAGGGAGCAAAGAGACTCTTGTGCACCTGCGTCAGAAGAGCTGATCGGGTCGCCGGCGCCGTTGTTAACTCACTACACCTGGTTCCGCACGGCCGCAAATTGGAGGCAGTCACACTGTATTTATGTGCATGAGTCTCGCTCCTGCTGTTTCGTAGACAACGTCTGCGTATGTCGTTTTAAAGGCCTCCTTTCTTTGCTGTTAGCACAGGATGTAGAAGCAGAGGTTCTAACATAACAGAATAATTAACAACACATTTAAGTTCAACAATGTTGAGACACGGAATACTGGGGTGGAGTAGATTGTATACAGTGGACGTTGAGCAAGAGAGATATAGCTAAAAAGAGGGAAGAAGAAACAGAGGGAGAGAGAGAAAGGTTGGGAAAGACAGATAGAGACACAGGCAGACAGACAGGCAGAGTGAGCTAGAAAGAGGTTGTGAAAGATAGACATATAAGCAGGCAGACAGACGCACGCAGAGGCAGGCAGACCGCTAGAAAGAGCTAGTGAGAGAGAAGGAGACAGGGCTGTGAAAGACAAACGTGCAGACAGACAGACAGAGCGAGCTAGAGAGAGAGAGAGAGAGAGAGACAGGAAGAAAGATAAACCAAGGTGGGTATGGGAAGAGCCCTGATGGATGTGTGATGTGGGACCAAGTACATAAACACCGCCCCTGGATCCCCCGCAGCTGGTTGTTGTCTCAGGGTGTGACAACAACCACCACAACCAGCACCACCCGCCCACCACCAACAGATACATGCCAGCGCCCACCAGGAGTGTGCACACAAGGGGTGTCGCTGTTTACCCTATGCATCGCATGCATATTGTAGTAGTAGTAGGACATGCTGTTCTTTCACTGTAGTAACCAGGGCAGTCCTGGGGAAGAACCAACAACACACACCGTGTGTGTGTGTGTGTGTGTGGGGGGCTCTCAGGGGAGAGCGGAGAAGGATTCTCAAGTCACTGTAATGGAGCTGTGCCACCATTCGTACTTTCTTGGACCAAACACAACACCAACAACCATTTGGGGGTTTTGTACTTCAAACAATCTTTATCATTTAGTTTTGTTGTGATATAGATTTATATTTAATTATAACTAAACTATGCTGTTCTACAAACATTATATACGACAACACTATTACATGAATAATATTATTAAGACTATTACTATTTTTCAAAAAAGGAAAAGGCTATTTACTTTTAGTCTTTTACCAGACACTCTTTTAAGGTCCTGTACCCTCAAACATTGACCCTGATCCTGCTGTGTTCCCCCTCTCCCTCTCATCTGATGTTACATATGAAGACAAGACAGTGCTAATAACTATTTAAGGTCCTGTACCCTTCAAACTTTGCTCTTTATTCAGCCTCGTAGAAAGCAGCTCAAACACAATATGAATGACTTCTCTGGAAAAGTTAATAATAATAATAATAAAATCAAAAATAAGTCATAAGACTAAATGTCATATTCCATTCTTGCAACAACCAAATAAGTGACCGATTGAAGCAGAGTAGGGGCGGCGTGTGTGTGTTTGTACATGTACCCCTGGGGGTACATGTACCCATCTTTGGGAATAGCCAATCCAAGAGAACAATCCTAGCAAACCATCAATATTCAATGTACAAATGGAACAAATGCAGCTTATATTGCTTGTCCAGCTTTCCAAAAGAGAGAACAGCTGGACAGTGTGCAAAGTATCAGATGCAGAACCAAATTGTACAATTGTTTTCATATTCTTTATGTTAGCACTAGAGGCGTTTAAGTAGGGATACGCTTCACAGCCAACACACACACATACACTAGTAGTGTAAGTCGCTTTGGACAAAAGCATCTGCTAAATGACTGTTATGTAATGTAATGTAATGTAAAATAATGAATAGAACTTTCTATACTTTCTGATGATGTAACACCGTAACTGATGAAAAAGCATTGTGTGGAAACTAAAATGGTCCCTAACTTTAACATCAGATCACATTCTGCCATCTGGAAGGAATCCAGTGTGTCTGGTTTAGGCCCTGGAGGAGCTTTAACAGCTCTGTGATCAGCCCGTCTTAATCACAACCTTCCACCCAAGCACTAGGGAGGCTCTCTGTGTGTGTGTGTGTGTGTGTGTGTGTGTGTGTGTGTGTGTGTGTGTGTGTGTGTGTGTGTGTGTGTAACTTGGGTGCGGGCTGGCTGTATAATTTGTAAATTTAGTTTAGCAGACAGTGCTTCGCAGCTCCACCCTCTAAAGCTGATGTTCTGGAACAGGGTGTGACCATCTCTTTGTCCATCTTCACCCAAGCATCAATTTGTATTTAATTAATTCCACTGTTTCCTTCCCAGCTCAGATTTTAGTATCTAAAATGATAGGAAAAGTTGTTATAATGCTTATAATGCCTCTGGTTAGATGCCAAATAGTTTCCCCTGTACTGAAAATACATTTGAATCTAATCTAATCTAAAGGGATATGCCGAGATATCCTTAAATTGCTGTTTTACCCAGATTAAGACTAGTTGTTTCGCATTACTACTACTACTACTTTTATAACTACTAATATTATGACTACTAATATTATAACTACTACTACTAGTATTACTAGTACTATTACTACTACTACTACTACTATAAAGACAACATAGCAAAACAACACCCTCCCCTTGTAGGTCCGTCTATCTCTATTTGCAGACTAAGAAGCAGCATTTGAATATAAACAGAAAATTCCTTCTAGAAACACACACACACACACACCCACATACACTTGAGTCTGCGACAGTGAAGACTCTAGACAGTCGGCCAGGGGTCGGCCGGGCGTGAGGAACCTGAAGTCACAAAAGCAAATTTCCAGGTTAATCTGTTTACTAAAAACAATAATTAGACTAGATCATGGAATACCCGAACGGGGTATGTTTTAATGTATTATTGTTTCCAGCCTAAATGGTCTAAATGCAATGAATATAATACCTTCCCTTAAAAAAGGTTGAATGATAATTCACTCTTTGGCTACAATTTCAAGTCCTTTACTTTCGTACGGCTCTGCCAAATGAAAAGCTCCCGACCCCTGGCCTAGAGGCTGGATGCAGAGCACACTGTGTGCACTGTGTGGGGGAAGAGGAGAGTATTGAACCCTCGGCGGTTGTCTCATAGGTCACTGTTCCACTGGAGCCTCAGGACCCACATGTGTCATTAGTTATTAAGTTACAAACCCCACAAAATAAAAAATAAATGTACCAATATTCCAGTATTGAACGATGCCTTCATGTACACCGTTGAAAACACTGAGTGAACAAAAAGCTGCAACAATCGGGGCTAAAATCAAGGAAATTGTAAGACATTAAAACTTGAATTGACATAGAAACAGTCGCTCTTTCATGGGCTTCTTCCAAAGAAGATTAGGGTTTGACATGTGCTCTGTGACCCGCTCGGCTTGGCAGGCCCTCGCGACCCGCAAGTTGAGAACCACCGCCAGAGGTTATCTCTCTCGTGTCCTTCACGCCGAGCCCCTCTGACCGGACACCGTGACAATAGCGTTGACATCCAACTTGTCCTCATCCTTGTCCTCATTGTACCTCATCATCATCATCATCATCCTCCTCGTCCTCTTCCTCTCTGTTACTCACACAGCTTCCTCCGCGTCAACAGTTGCACAACAGGCTCAACATGTTCCGTCTCATATTTGGATTGGGATTGGCATTACAATTTGTGCTCATCCTGTGTGTACACTTCCTCATCCAATATTAAATTGTCCTGAATGTGGTGACAGCATTTGTTTGAATTAGACTTGTTACATTTTACTTTGTCACATTAAGTTATACGCACACACAGACCAGTATGTCTACCTTTGAGTTGGCCGTATTCTTCTTTCCGTACTTCCTGCTAGAACTAGTAGAGGGAGATACATTCAAACTTCCTGTTCCCTCTACTCCTCACACTGGGTAAACACAGAGATGACCCCTCTGGCTCCCTCTCCTCGGATGTTGGTTGGTGGCGGGTCCAAGACACCTCGTAAAGCTGGGTCAACATTGACTCTCCTGTTGTGAGCTACCGGCACCACGGTGACACAACCCCCAGCAAGAAAAGGACGAAACAAATCGAGGGCAAATAGCAGGGAGATGAAGGCTGGTGATCATAAACCTGCTGACATAGGTTTTTAAAGTTGGCACTTTAAATGCTTTTTGTAAAAAAACTAAAAACATGTACATTCAACACATGTAAATATCATCTATCAGTAACTTTGCTGTTCTTTTTTTGTTGATTTTTATTGTATATATTATCTTTATATCTTGTATCTTGTAGTACTGACATGTGATATGTTCCAGAAGGTGGCTTTGGAAGGGTAGATCTGAACCTAAGCGGCCTACTGGTGTGTGCTAGGAGAGAGGACACACAGATGGGACCTAAACATTAACATGGCTGGAACCCTTTAAGTCAAACAGTAAACAAGTGACTAGGAAGGTCAAAATCAACTAGAATGATTTAAATACATTTAAATGGTCTTTCAGACAGTTAAGGACGTTTAGACTCAGAGGCTGATTCTATAAACAAAATGATTTCCCTGTTGTTGCAGTTAAACATTCACGTTTCACGAAATCACTTTTACCTGAATACCTGAAGTTACTTCCTTAACACTGCTAACGCAATCTATCAAGCGTGGGGAACGCTGGTGACCGAGAGCAGCAGATGGGGAATCCTGATGCACTCAGTTTGAAATAATGATTACACACTACCGGTTACATGACTACAACAAAGCCAAACAATACTCAAAACAGGGGAGTAAAATATTTGACATTTGACAATGGAACCTCCTAATTCAATTCGATAAAATAACGTCTACTCATATGAATGAGTATGTTGTTATTATTGTTAATATTATTATAATATATAAGGAAATGTTCCCTTGGAGAAAAAAAACCCCACTTCTATTACTGAAAGGGTGAAACTTCAAAGGAAAATTGCGTCAGAGTCGTGGCCAATGGGAGGGCGCAATAACGTGCTACGTCATAAACCCAGCCAGCCTATCGGCGCTGTCCACGACTGTAGAAAAAGATCGCGAGCTCGCCTCTTCCTGTAGTTTGAGAATAGACGGGGATCAGGGTGACAGCAGGACAAACCCCGGGGTCCCATTTTAAAAACATTACACCCCATATTAATTAGTGAAACAAAAAATACACCAGGACATACATCATGGTGGTTGTAACCGCGGGGACCGGAGTCACGCACAAAGTGCTTCTGATACCGGGGAAGCGGACGCCGGGGAGCTTTAACCGGCCGGTTTCCGTCGTTTTGCCGTCGAACTCGAACTCGCACTCGAACTCGTCGTCGGATTCGGACTCCAACTCGTCCACCGGCCCGCCGCTCCGCAAGAGACAGCGGCTCACACACCTGAGCCCCGAGGAGAAGGCGCTCCGCAGGTACGTCTCGGATGCTTTTTTTTTTACCGACCTGTACATCTGTGAATATCGTTAGGATGTTTTCCCCCATTGTTCACTACTCTAAAACTGGGGGGGGATCCGCCCCAACCCCCAAATCAATCAATCGATAGATCGATTAGGCGGCGCCCCCCATCAACGTACACATTTGGCAGCCAGCCACAGAGTACGAGTTATGTCGTTGTAAATGTCACATGCTAAGTCTAATTTGTATATTCAGCAACGTACTTTTGAGGATTTGCGTTGGGACTTTGAACGCCAGTGTCGGCCTGTAGTTCAGACCCACCCTGTAGTTCAGACCCAGATCCACCCTGTAGTTCAGACCCACCCTGTAGTTCAGACCCAGATCCACCCTGTAGTTCAGACCCACCCTGTAGTTCAGACCCAGACCACCCTGTAGTTCAGACCCACCCTGTAGTTCAGACCCAGACCCACCCTGTAGTTCAGACCCCCGTAGTCAGACCCAGACCCACCCTGTAGTTCAGACCCACCCTGTAGTTCAGACCCAGACCCACCCTGTAGTTCAGACCCACCCTGTAGTTCAGACCCAGACCCACCCTGTAGTTCAGACCCAGACCCACCCTGTAGTTCAGACCCACCCTGTAGTTCAGACCCAGACCCACCCTGTAGTTCAGACCCAGACCCACCCTGTAGTTCAGACCCACCCTGTAGTTCAGACCCAGACCCCCTGTAGTTCAGACCCACCCTGTAGTTCAGACCCAGACCCACCCTGTAGTTCAGACCCACCCTGTAGTTCAGACCCAGACCCACCCTGTAGTTCAGACCCACCCTGTAGTTCAGACCCAGACCCACCCTGTAGTTCAGACCCACCCTGTAGTTCAGACCCAGACCCACCCTGTAGTTCAGACCCACCCTGTAGTTCAGACCCACCCTGTAGTTCAGACCCAGACCCACCCTGTAGTTCAGACCCACCCTGTAGTTCAGACCCACCCTGTAGTTCAGACCCACCCTGTAGTTCAGACCCACCCTGTAGTTCAGACCCAGACCCACCCTGTAGTTCAGACCCACCCTGTAGTTCAGACCCAGTTCTGGAGGCCGATTTGGTCTCCTGCTGAGTTGCCTGCGTGGCAACAATATGGCCCGTGATTGCGCAATGGCAATGATGCACTCTGGTCCTCGCCTTTTCGGGCTTCATGGGAGGAAAGTTTACTAAACTACTATTACTAATCTATTACCATGCAATTAACTGCAACTTTTGCACTCTGGTTAGATGCCAAATTCATTTTGATGTGCTGTACACTGACAATACATTTGAATAATATTTTTTCTTTCTCTCCCCCCCCCCATTAGAAAGCTAAAGAACAGAGTCGCAGCTCAAACCGCCAGAGACAGAAAAAAGGCTAAGATGGGGGACCTGGAACAGCAGGTCCTGGAGTTGGAGCTAGAGGTACATTAGTCTCCCCACCAGCCGCCCTCTAAATATTTGGAAAATCAGTTGAAGGTGTTAATATTCGTCGTATCCCTCCTTTCCACCCTGTAGAATCACAAACTTCACATTGAAAACGGGCTGCTGAGGGAGCAAAGCAGCGGCCTGTTGACAGAGAACGAGGAACTGAGACAGCGTCTTGGGCTAGATACGCTCGAGTCTAAAGAAAGCGTAAGCAGACTTTACTCAAAACTAAAACGACCCGAGAGTAATGTGATGGCCCCTGAGTGATGTGATGTGCGCAATGCTGACTGCTGACCCTCCTCTGTGTCTGTCCAGGTCCAGGTCTCGGTGTCCAGCGGGGACGATACAGGGTTAGGGATCGGGTCTTCAGAGTCCGCAGCACTCCGGCTACGTGTGCCTCCGCAGCAGGTGCAGGCCCAGCACTCCCTAAACCTGAACACTTCCCAATGGATACAGATGGTCCTGACGTTGCAGACGATGAGGTAGGGGGGAGACCACATTTGGCCTTTTGTTGGTAGGGCCGACAGTTTGACACGTGTGTGGTAGTTTTGTTATTTACTTTGAAGACTACCGGTGATGTGGACAACAAGGCCTTAAGCAGCCGTTGTAACATGTGTGTATATATTGTATGGGGCGCTGTGATTGTATAATTGAATAAGCTGGCTTTGTGTTGATCTGAATGAACCCCCCTTGTGTCACATGACCACAGTTGTAATTTGCGTACAACTCTGTAGTGCGGCTTGTCCACTTCTTACACGTTCTTACACGGGGTCAAGGTTCTGTAGGCTAATCCTCACGGTCTCTCTCCCCCTGACAGTCTGATCTGCTCCTGGGCATTCTGGACATCCTTGACCCAGAGCTGTTCCTCAAGTCTTGTGAGCAGGAGTGCGCAGAGCCGCAGATGCTGCTGGTGGACGGGGGGCACCCACTACCTGCCTCCCCACCTCCGGCTCTGGGGGCCGCACCAGTTAAGCTGGAGGCCATTAATGAACTGATCCACTTTGACCACATCTACACCAGGCCCGTGGAGGCTGAGGAGGAGGAGGAGGAGGAAGATGAGGAAGATGAGGATGATGATGATGAAGAAGAGTGCGACGTGCAGAAGTGTGACGACATGGAGGGCGACTCGGCGGTGAAAATTGAAGCGCCGGCTTACCGCACCGCAGACTACGACGACGAAGCCGCCACCGACGCAGACGCGGAGATGGAGCCGGAGACGGTCTACGTGAAGGACGAGCCCGAGGAGGTGGTCATCCCCCAGCAGGCGGACGACTTCCTCACGGCCACGTCCTCCCCGGCGCTGGGCGGCCTGGACAAGGAGGCCTACCTGGCCGACGCCTACAGCGACTCTGGATACGAACGGTCCCCGTCCCCCCTCAGTGACATCTCGTCCTCCCCCCTGTGCTCGGAGAGCTCCTGGGACGACGTGTTCGCCAATGAACTGTTCCCCCAGCTTTTCAGTGTCTGAACCCAAACGCCAAACCCCTGTTGAAAACCCAATTGAATAGTCCCAGAGTGGCCGTCTCGGTTCTGAACACTCGCTAGGTGAGGAACCCGGATGCGGGAGAAGTCCCGTGTTTTGGGTTCCCAGCTGGCGTTCGGAGCCCCGACGGCCGCTAAGACGGGCGACTACGGCCCACGAGACGACGGCTTTGTAGCGCAAAGAATCCCGCCGTCGGCCACAAAACGCTTCATAATTTTAAGCTCCATCTTAAGAGTAAATCAAGAGTAATCTAGTTTTGTTACTACAGCAGGTCTGTACAATTTGGCGACTCTGCGTTGACTTACAGCGGGTCGAGCTCTCGGCTGGCGGCTTGGCATCACCTCTGCGGCTCAAGACTGCAAGATCTCGCTGTAGGGAAATGAAGAGTAGAAAAGTCCAGTATTTCTGTAAATGCATCTCTGGGGAACGGGGACTAATCATATAAATACAAATCTTATTTATTTGTGTATCTTTTTCAGAGTCTTTGTATGTAATTCGTCGGCATGTATAAATGCATTCTTTAATTGTCGCTCCATGTAGTCTAACTTACTGCATTAAAACCTTCATGCATTCAACCCATGTCTCATAGTTTCTTGTGGTGACAGGGGGGGGGGGGGGCTTGTTTCCATGAAGGGGGAATTACTGTTAAATTTCTCCAATTCCAGTTTTCTTCTCTCCCTGCATCTGTTTATCCTGTGGTCACGTGTCGACCTCGTGATGGACTTCAGAGTGCAGTCCTTGTTGACATTTAGCATATATAGATACTGAACAAAATGGCGCCATGAATACATTGTCTGTATACGTAAAACTTGTGGGAGGAGAGAGTTCCGGAACAAACGGTCCGGTCACGTTTTTGAGTTTAAATGTTCAAGGCTCTTTCCTGAGTGTTCATAGGCTTTAGTTGCATTGCGAAAGGTTTGAATTTGATATATTGTAAACCTTGTCCACGGTTGGTTGGAGGTTACTCAAACCCTAACATCTGGGTTTCTTCACAGGTCTGAGATAACGGGATTAGTTAGGTTAATCATTCAGACTAAAGAACATTCACAGTAGGACAAACTACTACAGTACAGCCCATGACGGTTCAAAGTTCCTACAGATAATAGGCACTTCTCTTTGAAGAAGAAAAATAGTGGCCTATTAAACAGATAATGAGAACAGGGTTGTTGTTGTCCCTGTGACGGACAATGGGGAACACCTTCCACCCCAAAGCCACCTGGATTCTTATCCCACTACCGGGGCTGTGGTCTCATGTCCCGGGAGTGGTGTGGTTTTGTTCCCCAGGCCATGGACACCATGTTAATCCTTTGTGAAACTCACTAGGAGACCCCTCCCCCACACCGCCGAAACTATCCCAGGACAAGCCGATGAGACCAAGGTGTCCGATCCTCCCTCCCCTGATGTAACCGCCTCTGTTTACAGACGTCTTGCTCTCAGTCCATTGGAATGTCTCGCACTGGCTCTGGGCTCCCGTTACAAGATGGCGCCCCCTGGGCCGAAAATATTCCTGCCCCCGACAAACCCGCGTCCCACAGAATGGTTATAGTGGTGGAGCAGTAATGTACGAAGACTTGTCCTCATGTACACGCCGTCATGCTAATTGTGAATGAATACATTGTGTATCTAGATATAGCATGTGTGTTTATTCACCAGCAAATCAAATGAATATACAAGTAAAAAAGGCCCAAACTTTGAATGTTATTAAGTCGTCCATTTTGTGGCTCCAGTGCAGGCAGAGAGCAGCAGTTTGCTTCTGACTGTGGTGAGATGTTTACTACAAGAGACCACAGGAAGCCGTGTCCAAACCAACAGGTGTGCGAGCGAAACTGAGAAGTACTTTGAATGAGATTTCATATGAAAGCGTGACTTTGGTTCTTCAGAGCCTTTCACTCTTGACTTGACTTGATTTGTTTTTTTAAATTTGCCTGAATTCTTGTTGTATATGTTGTGATATGGATAGTCCCCCCATACATTTTTGGGATACATTTTAAGATCTAAATATTATTTTGGTAAAACATCATTTTAAATTATCTTTAATAAGTTGGACTAAAATAAACAATCCAATGTTTGAATATAATCTAGTGGTATAATGTTTAGGGAAAACATTGGCCTCCATTTTTCCATAAAGATGTTCTCCATGCTGGTGTTTCTCGGTGAAGGCTACAGGCAACGCTTCACATCAGAGCTGAAGCTTAAATTAGTGACAGATTTACTTCATATTTAAATACAACAGTGTCGTCAACCTTTTGCGTGCATTTGGATGAGCCCTTCCACCGGTGCCATATTACACCACTCGGCAGAAAGGGCTGCTGCTAAACCTACACTCGCAGCTGTCCCACGCCTGCATATGACGTTATAGAATAGTATTAAGACTATGTGTATGTTCTGTATATCATCACATCGCCGTCTGGATCTATGCCCAGAGGGAGAGAAAGCAAACAAGATGTCCTTCTGTTCGTTCAGGGTCGATTGACCCAAGCGGCCGTGTGGATCCGATTGGTACACGTGCCTCCCCATATCTTAACACTAACCCTCTATCCCTCTGAACCTCTATCCCTCTGAACCTCTAACCCTCTGAACCTCTAACCCTCTGAACCCTGACACTATCACCTGCTCCTTCCCACCCTGCTAACCCGGCGCTCCAGCCCTCACTGTTCCTCAGCACTGTTGACTACACACATGAATGCAGGCGTCATTCAAGTGGTTTCACTTCTAAAGTCCTTTCATACCTCAGATTACATTTACATTTACATTTAGGGCATTTGGCAGACGCTTTTATCCAAAGTGACTTACAAGGAGTACATTTGTTGAAGTAGACAACAGCATAACACTGAGGTTGGTGAGGTCTGATGTGGTGTTATGTTTCTCTGAAGGTATTATCCATATTATTGATATTATTTTTTGCATTAATATCATTAGTAGTAGTAGCAGCAATATTACATATATTATAGTGGGGTATTATATGCAGTAAGTATTATAAGTGATAATAGTTTATATATATATATATAACTGTAAATTCTTTGATTTGATCATTAATAAATGATATTCTGTGAAGACAGATAATTTACCTCCTCAATATACATCATCTACCGGGAGCCTTTCCATTTGAAAGTTATCGCTCCGTCTTGTCTGTTTATGTTTTGTGGATTCTCAGAAAGATTCCCACAATCACCCATTGGAAGATTGTGGGAAACCAAACTGAAAAATGACTCTTGTGTGTGAAAACACACAAGAGTCATTTTGTGTCATTCAAAGGGGAATCCACAGGGGAGACAAATATGGTTAAAAGGCCCAGAGCACATGAAGAGTCCCCAGGGAGGTGGTCATGTGAGAGGCCAGGGAACTAGGGTGAGACTATGGTCTGCAGGATTCAACTACTGCAGTCACCTGACCCAAACACAATTGCCAAAACCAGGCATCACAATAAACCGCTGGAGATCAACAACCTCAAACACAAATCAATCCGAAAAAGTTAAACATAAGCTACAAAGTTGACAAAGTGAGTAGTTCTTATTAAAAGGCCAATTTTTCTCAGAATCTGAATTCTATCATTAAAGTAGCACAGGAAAGCTTTGCACACACACACACACACACACACACACACACACACACACACACACACACACACACACACACACACACACACACACACACACACACACACACACACACACACACACACACACACACACACACACACACACACACACACACACACACACACACACACACACACACACACACACAGATCTTCCATTGTCACAGACCAACCACAACCATTTCACATGCGAGACTGAAGGCTGAAGTAGAGCAAACACAATTCTACTCCTACCAAAACAACTCCAAGCGTTCTCAAAATAGCATTGAAGCTTGACTGTCTGTTACGACAAGTGAGTTGCTGTTTTGAAGCCAGACAGACAGACACACACGGCTTCTCCGGCTCAACCTCCAGCAGTCAAGGTGATTAATGCTGTGGCCGGTCCAGACAGGACAAGAGCTCCATTGGTCGGTTGGTTACCACCGGCAACAAAGAGCCCTTAGTCAACGGTTAACTTCCGCGCTGCCGCCGGACGGAGTCTACTTATCAAGTCTCTAGAGGCCCAGGCTTTTGTATGTAGACCGTTTGTATGGTTAAAACAGCAGTTATTTGAGACGCCCCTTTTTACCACAGTTGTAAGAGTTGTTGGTGGTTAATAGCTCCTAAAGTTGAGCATTTATTCCAAAATAAACAAATACTATATTAATATTATTATATTATTATTAAGTCACCGGGGAGAAATACAGCAAACGGGGAAGCTAATGGAATTAACTTGATCCTCAGATTATCCAGGAGGGGATTCATCCCCTTGGCCAGCTGCCACTCCTATATGATCAGCTTGAGGACTCTATCCTACCCCAAGCCTTTGGCCCAACACACCAACACGTCCCCATCCAAACACACCAACACGTCCCCATCCAAACACACCAACATGTCCCCATCCAAACACACCAACACGTCCCCATCCAAACACACCAATGTGTCCCCATCCAAACACACCAATGTGTCCCCATCCAAACACACCAATGTGTCCCCATCCAAACACACCAATGTGTCCCCATCAAAACACACCAATGTGTCCCCATTCAGACCACGGGGACGTCACCAGGGCTTGTGGCGTCAGCAGGAGAAGCGATGCACCAGACAGGTGACATTCCCCCCCCCCCCCGCCCACTCCCCCCCGGTCACCACTCAATGTCAGCATGAGTGAGGCTGCTCTGACGCACGGCCCCCACCCAGCCCTGCGTCAACAACCCTGGGCTTAAAAAACACAAGAGAGCAACAGGTACTCTCCCTCTCTCTCTCTGGAGATAAGTCCATCTAAAAGGACCCATGAGGGAAGCCCAAACACTATCTCAGCGGGAGACATTAATTACTTTCTGATGAATCTTACAATGGTAGCTCCAAGCTATTCATTCCAGTCATTTAACATACGCTTTTATCCAAAGCAACTTACAATAGTGTGTTTCAACGAAGGAAGGTAAGAGAACAACTCGTCACCAGAAGTCAAAAGTGCATTTCATTCCTAACAAGTCTCCAAGAACTGAACCAGTGCTCAGCTAAAACTACAATAAGTTCAGGTAAAAGTATAATAAGTTGGCAAACAACATAAAACAATATCTATATCTATTCTATATCTATTCAGTGGTGAGGGAGGGAGATAGAACTTAAACTTCTATTATATTGTACTTTAGACGGTATTACATTTTATATGAATTCTGTGCCATTATTACTTGTTGTTAATTAATATATTGCATCTTAATACATTTTTTGTGCTTTGGCAATGTAAATGTACGTTTTCCAAGCTGTTGTGGACAGAGAGAGAGAGAGCGAGAGCGAGCGAGATACGTCAGAGGTTACACACACTCATCGCCATGGTTTCATTTCCTGTAGACGTGGCGAGTCAGTGAGACGGACGGAGGGCATGAATCACTTCCACAAGCCAGAGGACAGACAGACACACAGCAGAGGACAGACAGACACACAGCTGCTGTCTTTGTTTTCCTCCTCCTTCTTCTTCTTCTTCTGTAATCAAAGACCATTTTTTGAGGGATAAAGAAAGCCATCCCTGCTGCTGCTGCTCTGTTCTTCCAGGAAACGTGTTGACTTGTCTTGGTAGACCGGGTGAGGCAGGAATGGGGTCAGCCATAAGGCAGGCCGGGGAGGAGGGGGGGGGGGGGGGGGACAGGAATGGAGCGTCTGGCGCCGCGGTGCAGCAACAGCGAGGCCCTCCAGTGGGTTTTTCCTTCCCTTCCTTTAACCCGAGGGCCCCGGGGGTCTGAGGGCTCAGAGCCAGTAGCCGGCTGCATGGTTGCTTGATGGTAATTACAGGCCGCAAAAACGCATGATCACAGAGCAGCGGTAGAGACACACACACACACACACACACACACACACACACACACACACACACACACACACACACACACACACACACACACACACACACACACACACACACACACACACACACACACACACACACACACACACACACACACACACACACACACACACACACACACACACACACACACACACACACACACAGTCGTTCATAGATTAGACCAGTGGTTCCCAAACTGGGGGGTGGGACCCCTACGGGGGCCCCTGCCCCGATGGGGCGCGGCGAGGCTAAATATAAATGATGCGATCGTAAATAATAGTTCTGCATTAATTACAATGTTTTAAACACATTCTGTAGGAGTGTGCAAGCAAAGGAAGTCTCAGAGTGTCTTTAAGTGGGTGCATGTTTTTTATCTACAAAAGGGGGCCCCTGCAGATAAAGTTTGGGAACCACTGGATTAGACGGTTAGGCGTCTATGAGAGACCTTTGGGTCGAGCTCCACGCTTGGAACACTCTGGACTTTGCAACCGCTGTTTGAAATGACATTTTGTCACCATGACACAATAAATAAAATACAGTTTGAACTTCTCTATTTTTTTCAACCCTGATCCCACCAAAGTGAAAAAAGGGACGTTTTGTGTGTGTGTGTGTGTGTGTGTGTGTGTGTGTGTGTGTGTGTGTGTGTGTTTGCCTGTAAATAACTAGTCTGAGATGTGAGGATGAGGCAGCGACAGAATGTTCCAGTCGATTGGAGTCTTTATCAGTCGGGCAAAGTGGACTCGTATGAACAGAGGGCCAAACAGAGACCGACCCGACACGACCCGGCCAGCTGCTGGACTGGCGATGGGAGGAACCCGGGGAGCCGTCTCTCCTCACAGCTGCAGCTGGCCTTTCATCATTATCACATTTATGAACCACAGAGATGGTTTTAGGAAAATAATAGGACGCTTGGAAAAATGATCACTTTACTGTTGATTGAGTTGCTACAGAGCGTTTTACTGCACTATGGTGAAAGGCAGCGGTTGATTGTAATCTATCTGTGTGTGTGTGTGTGTGTGTGCAAGATATGTTTATTGGTAGGTACATTAGAATGCTTACTCCCCATTCCCTCCAGCAGTATACATCTCCAAAACAATACCATAAAAATAATATATACAATAAAAATAAACAAAAAGAGCAGTGTGTGTGTGTCTCTCCCCCCTCTCGCTCTCTTTCTCGCCTCGCTGCCAAGTTCAAGGCAACCTCAACGCAAACACACCACAGTGGAGCGACCGCCTCGCACGGGAAGACGGAGAGTCAATATTGAGTTTTCCAGGAGGCTCGCTTTAAGGCAATCCATGGAAAGTACAGCGGGTACTGACTCCATACAGACCAGAAAAAAGATCCAACCACTGAACTACGTTTGTTGTGTACTTAAATGAGTTGTGTGAGTAGACCGGTCACGTTTAAGAGAGGAGACCAACACAACTAGGACATGCAATTGGATATTTTATTGTATTTGCCGTTGAAAGACGCACTTGGTTATGGTACACACACACACACACACACACACACACACACACCCGCCCCCTACCCACAACATTCCTGAAGTGAATACTGGTTTCCACCCACTCCCCCCTCCCCGTCTTGTTTAGTCCACACACACACACACACACACACACACACACACACACACACACACACACACACACACACACACACACACACACACACACACACACACACACACACACACACACACACACACACACACACACACACACACACACACACACACACACACGGTCCTGCACCGCCTTCATATTTTCCCCTGCAAAGCACAAAAATCCACCCCCATT
>CM051017.1:2055200-2147700 GCA_027704905.1 Muraenolepis orangiensis
AAGAAAGAGACAAAGAGTAAGAGACAGAGCGAGACACACTAAGAGACAGACAGCATCAGAGAGCCAGACAGACGAGAGAGAGAGCAGAGAGAGAGACAGAGAGAGAGAGCAGAGAGAGAGAGAGAGAGAGAGAGAGAGAGAGAGAGAGAGAGAGAGAGAGAGAGAGAGCGAGACACACACACACACAAAGAAAAAGAAAGAAACAAAGACAGAGGGAGAGACAGAGCGAGACAGAGCGAGGGAGATGGCCCATCATGTGTGCGTGTGTATGCGAGTGTGTACATATGTACCGTACCTCGATGGCCACACACAGATCTGGCAGACAGAGCTCCCAGGGCTGCAGCGCCCCCAGCGCCCTGAGGAGGTGATGCGGTCGGGCCCTGGTCGTCTCCTCGCCAGCCACACTCAGCTTCTGAAGCACCAGGCGCACCCGCCGCTCCCCACACACCTCCGCTGGCAGCCGGCTCAACAGACTTGAGAGCCTGGAGAGAGACGACACACACACACACCACACACACACACACACCACCTGTTCCTACCTGCAGGTATTATACCAACAATACCAGATTGATCGTTTTTCTCTTTTTCGTGATATTTTTTCATTTTTTTTGTGGTCAAAACCATATGTTTCCCAACATGTGAGTATGAAAACACATGTGTGCCACATGGGCAGGCAGGCGCACACACACACACACACACACACACACACACACACACACACACACACACACACACACACACACACACACACACACACACACACACACACACACACACACACACACACACACACACACACACACACACACACACACACACACACACACACACCATACCACATATTGTTATTTTGGTTGTTCGGGACGCTGTCTGCGGCCCCCGTTGCCTTGGTTACCAGGGGGCAGGTCATGTGACCAGGAAGGAGTTTGGACCCAGGCGAGGGGTCTAGGGCCCGGTACTTCTGGAGGCTGCTGTTCAGCCTCTGCCTGTAAGGCACAACACGGAGGAAGATGTGGACACGGATGTGGCCGTCTCAGTGGCTCAGCCCACTAGCGCGCCAAGTGTGCAGGCGATACACATTGCAGTGGCCACGGGTTTCGATTCCCCGTCTGAGGTCCTATTGCTACAAGTAGCCTCACTTCACTCACCTGTCAATAAAAGGCATCAGAAACACATCAAAGTCTATGATGAGAAATGGAAAAGAGGAGTCAAGATCAGTGTCTTCACGCTTCTAGTGTAGTACTGTTCACCCTGTCAAGACTTGCCGTAAAGTAGTTAGTAGGCTAAAGTTCAACTAGGCTAGGTTATTTTTTTTGTACCATGAGTGTCAAAATATACGCCAAGATAAGACGTACTTTATTAACACCAGAAAGGAAAGTACAGGAATTAATTTCAACAGAAAGCATAGGACAGTAATAGAATTAAACCGAGAGTAACAGAAGGCCGTCCGTGCTTTTGATTCATGCAATGAAATTACCTGAAACCTAAGACTACGAATTTGAATGTAAAACGGGAAAGAAGAATCCACCAGAAGAGGAAGTGAGAGACGTGGGTGTTAAGGTGTCAAAAAACCCCAGGCGGTTGTTGAGCGTATGTCATTGTGGTTTAGGCCGAGAAAATGCCAGTCTCCAGTGTAAACCACAATGACATACGCTGGATGTGGTTTTTAGAATGGTAAACAGAATACAACTTCATGTATTTCAAGAATCCCCATCCCCGTGTGTGTGTGTGTGTGTGTGTGTGTGTGTGTGTGTGTGTGTCCCCTCTGACCTGGCTTTGTGGTCCAAGACGTCAGCATAGCTCTGGGCCATCTCTCCGAGTCTCTTCTCCTGAGCTGCTCTCAGATCAGCCACCATGGAGGACTTACTGCTGACCAGGGACCTGCTGCTGACCAGGGACCTGCTGCTGACCAGGGACCTGCAGCTAGGCTGGGTCTGGGCTGAGCTGGCTTGCCTGGCAGGACAGCTGTGTCCTCAGGGAACGTCATATGTCACACACTGATATATATACATATACTGTACATAAACACCTAAATACATTTAGTTAGTAGTTACAGGGGTATATTTGTATAATATGTATTGTGTATATATATATATATATATATATATATATATATATACACAATACATATTATACAAATATATATATATTATATATATTGTAGTTATTGCCATTACACTCATTTTATAGAAGTATTAGTAAAGCACCAACTTATCTTACAGTACAGTACAGCAAGTATTAGTTTCATTACACACAGTCATGGACTAACTCCCATTGTGGTCCCTGTTGTTAAAAAGGGCAAAGTGTGTGTGTGTGTGTGCGTGTGCGTGAGCGTGTGTGTGTGTGGAGACACAGGTGAACGGCCAGGTGAAGTTGAGAGCCGTGGTGGCTGGTCGTACCTCTTGGGCCGAGAGCAGTCAGCCATGTGGGTGTTGTAGCTGGGCGCCAGGTGCTCTCCGGGGTCGGCCAGGCTCCAGCGGTGGGGCGAAGCCATGCTAGGACCCACGGACACGGAGGTTAACATGTTGTGTCTTCACCTCCGTGAGAGCAGCTGGACCACTAGGGGGGGGGTGGGGGGGGGCTTCTAATAGCCTGTTTGTGTCATGATACCCTTGAGAAAAAAAAATAGACCCTGGGATCTGCTGCCATCGGAGACAACAGGCCACCTGCAGAATAATAGTCTCATACTACTACACATTCACACAGTGTGTGTCTGAATGAGCCCCACAGGTGGTGTGTGTGTGTGTGTGTGTGTGTGTGTGTGTGTGTGTGTGTACAGGAAGTTCTGTAAGTTCTGCCGTTCGTGCCGGTAAACGAAAGAACCGGTGAGACTGGAACAGTTAATTTCCGTGAAATGTTGTGATGCCGCCGAACTGCGTTCCTCTCTCTCTCTCTCTCTCTCTCTCTCTCTCTCTCTCTCTCTCTCGCTCTCTCTCTCTCTCTCTCTCTCTCTCTCTCTCTCTCAGCCCATAAGAAGGCCTGACAGCAGGCGCTAAGCAGGGAAGCAGCCCGCTAGTTGGGGCCCAACATTGGAATGTGAGGATTTAGGTCACAGGGGGCCTGACCGATTGGCTAGAGACCGTGGGGTTGACAATATTCAGAACTGTTCTGGTGTATTAATAGATGGGGATTGGGGGTGGCAGGATAGCTCAGTCTGCTGGACTGGACTTGGGGCTTGGGAACCGGAAGGTTGCCGGTTCAAGTCCCCGAAACACCTGGGCACTGCCGAGGTGCCTTTGAGCAAGGCAGGAGTGCTGCCACTATCATAACATTGTCATACTTTTCTGGACTCATATTCATTACATGTTCTGCACTGTACTTTAATCATAATGCTGCCACATTACTGGCACTTTAAAATGCTTTTTGCACACTATAACATATCACCTCAAATATACATCAATCAGTTTATTGTTTATTGTATTTTTATAGAATTGTTTTAAAATGTCATACTGCGGGAGGGAATGGGGAGTCCCACTGTGCTTGCTGCAAAGGGCAAATCTAATTGTTGAATCTTGAATCAGACCCCCACTGCTCCCCGGGTGCCGGATATTAAACAGCTGCCCCCTGCCCCTAATACTAGGATGGGTTAAATGCAGAGAAACACATTTCACTGTGTGTGTCGTGTACATGTATGTATGACAAAATAGAGGATTCAATCCTCCGTGTTTAAAATGTAGACGAGCCTGCCTGGAAACAGCCTAGCGCAGGCCTACCTGCGAGGGGGGGTGTGGCCCTCAGAGCCATAGAGGTCCTTCCTCACACTCTGGCGAACTGCGTCCAACAGCCCACGCAGGTCTAGGGTACAAAAACACATTGGGTGATACATCTTTATTCATTTTAATATAATTATTACTAGGGTCGACATTCGTATGCCAAAGTCTTGGGCTTTATAGAATAATACTGGCGCCGTTACAAAAGTTTAAAATAACCCCTAGCAACACTACGGTTTTTTAGGGTGCTTGAAAAGTGGCCTCACTCCCGTTTTATGCCGAGGGAAAGAAACACAGCGATCCTATGGCGCCCCCTGCTGTTTAAATACGAACACTACACGTACACCTTGAATACAATACAAGAGATCATATCATGTGGAACCACACGGAGACTAAAAAGCCCACATGTAATATTAATATATTGTATGATTTTCTGATAGTGAGATAACAATCAATTAATATACTAAATAAGCTTATAATAATAATAATAAGAATATTAATAATAATAACTTTCATTTATATAGCGTCTTGAAGGGCCCAAGCCACTTCACAGAGGGGCAACAAACATTAAAAAAAACAAGCAAACAGCTAAGGCAAATACAAAAATAAATAAAGTAAATAAAGAAAAGTAGCTAACTATAACCAACGTTACAATATTAAATAGGTTGTTGTTAAAGGCCATCACAGTTTGCTATGTAAACTAACAGAATTAGACTACACTGATTTGCATTCAAAAACCTCAGAGATCAGCGTACACGCAATTTAATGGCAATAACAGACGTTTTATAACCGACATTAACCCTCACAATATATGTTTAATGGAGCACTGATGACCAGGACGTGCGCCTAAATGATTCATCTTCCATGAACGGTGATTTATTCATCAGGGTGCTGAGTATCAGGCTACCGAGGCAGGACATCAATATATAAAAGATTGACTCGTATATCAAGTCTAGAACAAACCCAACACAGACAATTATAATATAATATAATATTATTATTATAATATTTGGCAAATTGGCTGGTTTTAGGGTGAGCACTTAGGGTATCATTTTAATTATCCCAAATGAACACTCAGGATTAACGATCTTTACTGCTGGGGAAAAAAACCCATTTAGGGAACAATAAACCTAATTATTTATATCACATCAAAGACATAGTTTGGGTTGGTTTTTTTTATGACTAAAAAAACCTGCTGAGGAAGCTCTTCGTAAACTGAAATGGAACAACTCCTGGAGCTTAGGATGAGTCACCATCTCTGGGCTTTAGGAGAGGAGTCACCATCTCTGGGGTTTAGGAGAGGAGTCACCATCTCTGGGGTGAGAGAGAGAGAGAGAGAGAGAGAGAGAGAGAGAGAGAGAGAGAGAGAGAGAGGAGAGAGAAGAGAGAGAGAGAGAGAGAGGAGAGAGAGAGAGAGAGAGAGAGAGAGAGAGAGAGAGGAGAGAGAGAGAGAGAGAGAGATGGAGAGAGAGAGAGAGAGAGAGAGAGGAGAGAGAGAGAGAGAGAGAAGAGCAGCACTGTGGCGAACAAACAACTCAACCAGTAACCATGGCAACGGTGCGCATCAATCTGGTCCCTCCCAGATCAGGCAGTCAACATGATTTAATAGGCCATCGGTAGGGCTGGGCCGTGGTTAATTAGCTGACCAATTAGCCCTTGCGCCATATCAGAGAGCATTCTGGGAGCCAGGGTCGGGGGGGTCAGCAGATCAGTTTCAACCCACTGCCCAACCCAGTTCGGTTTTCCATTTTAAACCTTGCAGGTGGTATGTGGTCGTGCCTTCAGAGGGTGTGTGTGTGTGTGTGTGTGTGTGTGTGTGTGTGTGTGTGGTGTGTGTGTGTGTGTGTGTGTGTGTGTGTGTGTGTGTGTGTGTGTGTGTGTGTACGTATGTACACGTATGTGTCTCACACGCGTGTCAGACAGACGTCTGCAGCGCGCACGAGAGCCGAGAGAAAACTAACGGAGCAGAGCGCTGCTGGCGCTGCTGTGCAGCGCTCCACAAACACTCGGCCAGCACTGAACACGCTAGTCTGGACCCAAGGTCTCCTCAGACACTCACATCCCATCTCCTCTTAGACTCACGGCCTCCTGCGTGAACACGAGGCCGGGAGTCTAGGAGGAGATGGGATGTAAATGTGTACATTTGTGTACTCTTTTTGTAAAATTGTAATTCTTGTAAACTCTAACTTACGTGATTATAATAGGAATCATAATAAATTAAGTAATTAATAGTAATGCATAATTAAATGCGTGTGTGTGTGTTATGACACCTCATCCTCTACCATCCACTCTCTGCTTTGCTCTGATCGTCTGATTCTAGTCGTCATAGCAAAGAACAAAACATTTCTTCTGAGAGAGAGAGAGAGAGAGAGAGAGAGAGAGAGAGAGAGAGAGAGAGGAGAGAGAGAGAGAGAGATGAGAGAGAGAGAGGAGAGAGAGAGAGAGAGAGAGAGAGAGAGAGAGAGAGAGAGAGAGAGAGAGAGAGAGAGAGAGAGAGAGGAGAGAGAGAGAGGAGAGAGACCGACCACGATCCTCTTGCTGAAGGTCAGGGAAAAAAACCACCTCAAGGTGAAGTCTAACTCCCACTTCACAATCTGCAGGGACCTGCAAGCTTCCAGAAGAGCTGAATCCAATATTGCCTGATTAGCAGTGTGCTCCCACAGGCCATCATCCATCACACACCCAATATGTGATTGGTTATGATTCATGACGATTATTGAGACTCAGAGAAGCGTGCGCTTCATGCTTGGACACACACACCACCCACCCACCCACCCACACCCACACACCCCACACACACACACACACCCACACACCCACACACACACACACACACACACCCACACACACCACACACACACACACACCCACACACAGGCACTGTTGCAGGACCATGTGTAACAAAGGGAGAGATAACCGATTGATAAAGACATTTTGCGACTTGTGAGAAATATTACCCCAAGTCCACAGCACTGTATGTGAACAGCTCAATCGTAAAAGGACAAACCCTGAAATACTACTAATAATACTATTACTAATAATAATATAAATATAAAGGGGTCAGTTTGGTTCAACGGACATTTGAGGGACTGCTTGTCAACACTGGTATCTACATGTACAAATGTGTATGTACAAACCTCTCCTGACTGGAACAGTCCCCTGACAAAACTCAGTTCTGGTCCACCCATTTTCAAACGATCCATTCAAAACACCATTTCTAACGGTAATACTTTCTGACAAGTGGTTTTTATTATTGTAGCATTTGCTGCCGACATTCTTTGTGCTAATTTCCCTGGGGAAAAGGCGGTTTATAGTCACATTGATAAGTTTCATATTTGTAAATGACAGCAGCTTGCCAATCCACCACCACAAACAGCCAAGTTGGCATGGCGACCAACGAGCCGTGTCCACAAGCATAAAATGCATTTATTTGTTGTCCAATCAGAGAGAAGGAAGAGCGGGGGCTGGTCATCTTTACGTTAATAACATGATCCTCATAGGAAAGATGATGCTTCCCTATGTGTCAAGTTTCAGCAAAAAAATTCACCAACTAGAGGGCCCTCAGAAGAGAGCATCCTTCTGCCACAAGGTTCCTTGGCCCATGTCCAATTCCGTGCAGAACTTTTTGCGTTATCTTGCCAACAGAGGCGAAAACATAACATCCGTCCCATCTTGGACGGCGGAGGTAACAGGCATTACTTTACCTGTAGGGTTTCAACATGTGACCTGAAGTCCCATAAAGGAAGTCCAATGTTTGGTACTTCCTGACCAAACATTCTAGAATCCCTGAGCAACGAGAGGTTACTATTCGTGTTATAATGGAAGGGAAAAGCACCGAGATGCAATTGGAATGTTGCCCAACATCATGTGAAAAACTCCTATATGGGCGTTACAGCGGAGAGAGAAGTGTCACTTACAGCTTGAGACGGGAACCTCTTCGTCGTCGTCTTCCTCCTCCTCCTCCTCCTCCTCCTCCTCCTCCTCCTCCTCCTCCTTCACTGCTCCTCCTCCTCCTCCTGACAGCTCAGCGTGGGGCCTGGGGGTAACAGTGTCCACCGCCGTGGGGCCCAGGGATGACAGACTGCTGCTCAGCATGGAGGCAGGGAGGGCAGAGGAGGTGTAGCAGGAGAATGAGGAGGAGGTGGAGACCAGGCTGAGGGCAGAGGACCTCTGGAGGAGGTGGGTGCGGATGGAGAAGCAGCGGGAAGGCCGGAGCGCAGTGCTGTGGACCTGTGGGGGAGGTAGACAGGTTGAGCTGTGGGGGAGGTAGACGGGTTGAGCTGTGGGGAGGTAGACAGGTTGAGCTGTGGGGGAGGCAGACAGGTTGAGCTGTGGGAGAGTGCGGGGGAGGCAGACAGGTTGCTCATATCTGATGTTGTTGATGTTTTTAGATGCCGTTACTGAGCGTGTATTTAAGACATCAGTCTAACAGCTGCCCATTTCTTCTCAGAGTAATATACATTTTCTCTCTCTCTCCCTCCCTCTTCCACTCCCCCTCCCCCACCTCTATCTCTCAGTAGGGAGGAAGAGGGAGAGATAGAGAGCGGGTGGCCTCCCTTCCCTCTGTCTCAGAGGACTGGTCCTGCCTCTACCATCAGTCTAACTGTGAAGCTGGGAGGCGGCAGACTAGAGACACACACATACACTGTGTGTGTGTGTGTGTGTGTGTGTGTGTGTGTGTGTGTGTGTGTGTGTGTGTGTGTGTGTGTGTGTGTGTGTGTGTGTGTGTGTGTGTGTGTGTGTGTGTGTGTGTGTACACACACACACACACACACACAGGTGCTTTGACAACACTGCTCATCTAATTTGGAATGACTGACAATCAAGTTTCGGCCTTTTTACTTACGGAGGGTTATCTCTGCTATTCTCATGACGGCGGTTTACATCCAACCCCGGGCTGATGCAAACATCGCATTGGATGAAGTTGATATTGAGGTGAGCAAACGTCAGAATCGCTAACCCGAGGCAGTCCCCATTTTAGCGGGGGACTTTAAAGAAGGTATTGCCAAAATACTATTAAGACACGACATATTACATATTACATATTAAGACACGACACAGCAAGGCTCTTGATCACTGTTATAGCGCCATTCAGCAGCTTATCGTGCTGTTGCAAGGCCGGCTTTCGGGAAATCAGACCACGCCTCTGTGCTTCTACTTTGTTTACAAACAGAAGTTGAATACCAAGCCCACAACTGTGAGGACCTGTGCGTCGCTGGACAGACAACACTGTACTACATCTGCAGGGTGGGCTGGAAATCATGGACTGGAGTGTATTGAAGACCACTGACCTGGATGTGTATGCAGATCATGTCACACATTAACAGGCTAGTGGAGGAACGCATCCCCACCAGGCATCCAGAACTGTAAACCATGGATGAATGCTGACATACGGAAAAAAAAACTAAGGGAACAGAGAACCGCTTTCACAACAGGTGATTCAAATCACTACAAGAAGGCCAAGTACAAACTCAAAATCCATCAAGAAGAGGAAAATGGATTACAAAAACCCAGAGGACTATGTTCTACAAATTAAGTCCGAGGTCCGCAGAACCTTCAAGAGGGTGAAGGCAGGGAAGGCAGCCGGCCAGACGGAGTTCTATCCTGTGTCTTCAAGACCTGCGCTGACCAGCTGGCTCCTGTGTTCAAGGACATGTACAACACATCCCTGCAACAGTCCATCATCCCAGTGTGCTTTAAAGAGACAACCATTGTGCAGTTACCAAAAAAGACCAAGGTAACAAGCCTCAATGATTATCCTCCAGTGGCAACAACACCCATAGCCATGAAGTGCCTGGAAAACGTGTCATGTCACGCATGAACTTTTCATTCCCGACTCCCTAGATCCACTCTAGTTTGCATACAGACTGTAGGTCTGTAGACGACGCCATCTCCCTGGCACTACACACGGCCATGGAGCACATAGACAGGAGGGACATCAAGTCAGACTGTTGTACATTGACACCGGCTCAACGTTGGACCTGGCGTGGACCCGCAACATGGAGGTCATGCTGAAGGAATGCACACCAACGCCTCTATGCCCCTCAGGAGAAGCAGCATAGGTGTCTGGTGACCCTGGCACTGTAGAGAGCATCCTGACGGGTGGTGTCACTGTGTGGTACGGCAACACCACTACACAGGACAAGAAAGCCATCCAGAGGGTCGTGAGGACAGCGGAAAATATCATCGGGTGTTTTCTTCCATGCATTGAGGTGATCTTTAGAACCAGATGTCGGAAAAAGGACCGCAACCATCTTTTCCGGTACCATCTTTTCTCCCCCCTAAGGTCCGGTCGCCGGTTCCACAGCATCCGTACAAGGACTACCAGGTTCAAGGACAGTTTGTATCCACTCAGTACGCCTACTTAACTGCTAGGAGTGCTGCCACTATCATAACATTGTCATCCATATTACATTACACAAGCATACTTCTGCTGGACTTTCTGGACTCAGTTACAGTTACTGCACTGTATTCATGATGCTGCTGCACTACTGGCACTTTAACATGCTTTTAGCATAATTCAACTCATGCACGTCATCCATCAGTCACTTTATTGTTATTTTTATTGTGTACAGTATTGTTATAGTTAAGTGTTGTATAGTATGAGTATAGTACAGAGTATAGTATATATTGTTCCATACTGCGGGAGGGAATGGGGAGTAAGCATTCCATTGTACTGGTTGCATATGGCAAAGGAAAAGCAGGGGGGCGGTGTGTGTGTGTGGTGTGTGTGTGTGTGTGTGTGTGTGTGTGTGTGTGTATGGTGTGTGTGGTTTAGCGTTGTCCAGGGGGGCGGTGTGTGTGTGTGTGGTGTGTTTAGGTCGTTTCCAGGGGGGGCGGTGTGTGTGTGTGTGTGTGTGTGTGGTGGTGTGTGTGTGTGTGTGTGTGTGGTGTGTGTGTGTGTGTGTGTGTGTGTGTGTGTGTGTGTGTGTGTGTGTGTGTGTGTGTGTGTGTGTGTGTGTGTGTGTGTGTTATGTCCGGGCAGGTTGTCTGTACCTTGGACGCTGAGACAAACTGCTCCCACTTGGTCTCCACAGCTCTCTCTCTCAGCAGAGCCCTGGGGGGGGTCCTCGATCGCCCGGGGTCCCTGAGGACACACCGCAAACAGGGCTTCTGTGTTCTGCAGCGGTCTGCCTTTTTCAGGAACAACTCTTTAGCCGTGTGTCTGTTAGGACTCGGCCTCGGAATCGGAAGGTGGCCGGTTCAAGTCCCCATCTTGGCTTTGCCGAAGTGCCCTTGAGCAAGCCCCTACACTACTCCTAATACTAGGATAGGCAGAGGAATACATTTCACTATGTGTGTGTACATGTATGTGACCAATAAAGAGAATGCTTTATTTATAATTATCTTGAGCTGAGCGATTGTAACGGCAATCATTCCCGCCCCTTGGATCAATAAAGAAAACAGAATGTGATTTACTCCTCATCCTTTCCGGATGTAAGATGTCGTTGGATGTGCTCGGAGGTGAGAGCAACAAGAGAGACCCCACCCCCCCGCTTTATCCACCCTGCGGCTTGAAGCACGACAGGACGGAAAATAACCAATCCCTCCCTCCCTCCCTCCCCTATTCAGACCTTCCTTTGCTATCCGTCTCCTGCATTAATAATTCAGGCGTAGTGCGTGACGTGAGGAGAGGACACAGGGTGTGTATCCTACCAGGGGCCATTGTGGGGGCTGAGCCTCGTCTTAACTTTATGAAGTCATTCGTCCTCTCTCTCTCCTCTCTCTCTCTCCCTCTCTCCCTCTCTCCTCCCTCTCTCCCCTTCTCTCCTCCCTCTCTCCCTCTCCTCCCTCTCTCTCTCCTCTCTCTCTCCCTCTCTCCCTCTCTCTCCTCTCTCTCTCCCCCTCTCTCTCTCTCTCCCTCCGCTGACACCTAGAACAGCTTTAAAATCACTTTGTTACGAGTACCTTTATTGCGCCAGAGATGGACGATAATGGTTCGAGAAGAAGAGGAAAATGAGAGAACCCCCCCCCCCCACCGGAGGGGAGAAGTGGAAGAGAGTATCACCAAACAACGTCTCCCTTAAGGGGGACATAACTCAGCCTGCGACCAGGTATCCTTCAGCTGTACACATTTGTTTATGACCGGCTACACGGCTACTCAGCCTGTAATTACTATTTATCTTCCACTGTGGGCGACCGCCATGGCCCAATATCGGGAGCGCTTAATACCCTGAGAGCGCCAAGATGGAGGACCGTAATCTCTTCGCTCTCTCTCTCTCATTTTAGAGACTCCATCAAACTGTACCTCCACTCTCCCAGCGCACGCACGCACGCACGCACGCACACACACACACACACACACACACACACACACACACACACACACACACACACACACACACACACACACACACACACACACACACACACACACACACACACACACACACACACACACACACACACACACACACACACCACACACACACACACACACACACACACACACACACACACACACACACCCCTCCCTGAAAGAGCTCGCTCGAGGAGGCACTGTAACATTGATACAGCACCGCGCCCTTAAGGGTCCTCATTCTCCGACTCACTTCGGACATAGAAACGTATATTATCGGAAAGTATTCACTCTTGACGTATGCAATCCTAAAAGCCCATAGTGTGAACAGAGGCGTCAATCACGATCCTAAATTCACCGCTAGGCGGAGGACTTCTAGTCCAACAAACCAATGTTGATGATGCTCCTGGGAAGGAATTGTGACTCTTCATTCTCCTCATTATTAAAACATGGTTCATTCTCCTCATCATTAAAACACGGGTTCCTCTCCACACTTCAACACTTCCTGTGGTCTTGGATGGGGAAAGGACACAGCTTGGCTCATCAAAGGATCAGCGTCAAATTGTGTCTCACGACGCGATATTTATCCCCGAATACAATAATGTGGAAAGTAACATGAATTATTACAGTAAAATATGTGGATATAATATGTGTATATAATATGTGTATATAATTGATATAAATGAACATGTTGTTATTGTAACATATGGAACTAGAGGGCCCTCAGTAGAGAACATACCTCCACCACGCCAAAACGTCCCCTGGATATGGATTTGGATCTTGGCCCATAAGTAACTGAATACGTTTGGTCCAGTTCTGTACATAACCTTTTGACTTATCTTGCTAACAGGCAAACGGTAAAAAAAGACAAAGGGTAAAAAAACAATAACACGTGTGTTTGTATATTATATTTCTGGCTCCTCTAACCTTTGACCCTGGGGCCCTTACCTGGGGTCCCAGCAGGAGGTGACGGGGCCCTTACCTGGGGTCCCAGCAGGAGGTGACGGGGCCTTACCTGGGGTCCCAGCAGGAGGTGACGGGGCCCTTACCTGGGGTCCCAGCAGGAGGTGACGGGCCCTTACCTGGGGTCCCAGCAGGAGGTGACGGGGCCTTACCTGGGGTCCCAGCAGGAGGTGACGGGGGCCTTACCTGGGGTCCCAGCAGGAGGTGACGGGGCCGACCGGGCCAGAGCGCTCGGGCCTCAGCGCCTCCAGGAGCCAGGTGAGGCAGCACAGCTGGCGGTAGATGGCCTCCCTTTGTGAGGAAACGGAAAGCAGAGGTCAAAGAGGTCAACCTCAAACAGGACCCTAACCCCGGCCTCGCACAGACAGTCGCGTTCACGCTGGCTTCTCCCTCCCCGGTGTTTCAACGAGACCCCCCCAAACGCCACAATGTGCTTTGTCCGTTTTCGATCGTATGCAAAGCCTTGTGTTGGATATCTCTGTACGTTGTTTATGAATTCCTCTGCATTGCCTTCTCCAATGACTACCGAAACCACATTAAGAGTTATTTGTTGTCAACAACATGTGGCCCTCTGGGGTCCATCGTACGGCTCATGAATCACACGTGACGCCGGTCTGCTTCAGCATCTTAAAAAATGTATTATATCGTATACAACGTCCGCTGGGCAGAAGGAGCCTTCAGCACGTTATCCGTCCCCACAGCTTGGGCTCCGGTGCCACACAGCGTCAAGCTCTCCGCTTGTCCGTCAAAGCGACACGTTGCCGCCTGGAGGTTCCTTATGAGCACCATATGGCGACCCCCGGCTGTCTCTCTCTCTCTCTCGCTCTACCTCTACTTCTCTCTCTCCTTTGCTCCCTCTCCATTTCTCTGCCTCTCTCCCTCTATTTCTCTCCATTTTCTCTCACTCTCTCTTTCTCTCGCACCTCTATTTTCTCCCCCCTCTCTCTATTTCTCTCTCTCTCTCTCTCTCTCTCTCTCTCTCTCTCTCTCTCTCTCTCTCTCTCTCTCTCTCTCTCTCTCTCTCTCTCTCTCTCTCTCTCTCTCTCTCTCTCTCTCTCTCTCTCTCTCTCTCTCTCTCTCTCTCTCTCTCTCTCTCTCTCTCTCTCTCTCTCTCTCTCTCTCTCTCTCTCTCTCTCTCTCTCTCTCTCTCTCTCTCTCTCTCTAGGGGAACAGGACTTTTACTGTGAAGGGAACATTATCAATGGGAAAACGACATGTCGAGTTTGTGTGTTGCTAGGCGATGCAGACAAAACAAATACTTAAATATATAAATATAGGACCCTTGAAGTGCAGACATTGACAACAACATGCCAGCTACTATACCCCAAAGCGAAATTATAGTATGGAGAATTTTTGAGACTGCATTAGGATATGATTGGCTATAGATCTGTCTAAAAAAACCCACAGCTCTCTTTCTCTCTCCGACACTCAGTGTGACAGTGTGAGTGACACTGCATAGATATTACATGTGTTTCTCTTTGAAACGCAACCCTTTCAGGTGTATGTAGGCACCATTGTCAGGAACACCTGTATGTCTATCACAGAGAAGACACCACCTGCGTGTACACCACCTGCGTGTACACCACCGGGCGCTCTCCAGCATCAAAGCATCCCCTTTCTCGCGGCAAAGCAACGGCGAAATGAAACGCCGTTGTCAGACGTGTTTCATGTGAAATGTCAGCGTTGCGTCTGTTTCTTCCCATGCTTGTTTGTTCTCTGATGTCGTTTGAGGTGCTGTGATGTCATACTTTTGTCTGCCTGCCTGCGTATCAAAGGGGGCGGAGCTTGACTGGCAGGCGCCAGGATATGACCGGTGATGCGTTTTCACGCTTTTTCACGGGAAAACGGGAAAATTGGATTCATCCCGGGGGATGGGGGGGGGGGGAGAGCCACCGAGTGATCCAAATTAAAAATCCATTTGAAGCAAAAACACGTCTGGAGAATGATTGAAGCACTATCGAGACCAGATGTTCCACAATCTAATAGTTTACCATTCTAGTTCATGAATAATGTTATGTTCATCTATTCATTATAATGTTTTCAAAAGAGTTTCACAAACTCTTTGCAAACATAGGACACAAAACAAAAACTGAACCAGTTTTACATAAAGATTGTCAGAAAAAGTCAATGTTATTTGTACATAGTGCTAGTTGCATAGCTGCCCAGTCTGGTCTGCTATACAACCTACATTGGTATAAAGGCCTATTTCATTTTGTCATTTAATTACCATTCTCCATTTTTTATTCTAATTGAATTCTAATCTATTTTGAGCAGATCGTGACATTGACAAACGTTCCCTGGGCTTAAGTATGCATGTTAAGGCCGTAGGAAGACTCAAATATAACCTCACCGTGGCACCTGGCCTATCAGCGGGGAGGTCAGAGAGCAATGCACCGGGGTGAAAGGTCGTGATGGCTGGGCCCTCTTCCTGCGTGGCCCTGCCCACTGCAGACATGACACGTGTGAGGGGCCCCTGGTGAGATGTCAAACAACACAACCACAATACACCCGCTCTTATACAGGTTTTAATAACAAATACACTCTCTAATACATGTTTTAATAACCAATACACTCTTTATTATATCACAAATACTATATACACACTCCAATAGATCACCAATACTAAAAACACATCACCAATATTATATACACACTCCAATACATTACATTACATTATAGTCATTTAGCAGACGCTTTTATCCAAAGCGACTTACAATAGTCACCAATATTATATACACACTCTTAACCATGATTAACACATGATTGATTATTCGATTGTTGACCTTTAACCTCCTGACCCTCACCCTTCCGAATCATCGTCGTCATCCGAGTCTGACGGAACGCGGGGAGGTCGGGCTGCGGCTTTTAGCTGCTCCTCTCTGCTCCTCCTCCTCCTCTCCTCCTCCTCCTGCTCCTCCCGCTGCTCCTTCTGGAGGAGATGAAAGTAGCATCTCCCCTGCTTCACGGCCGATGCCAAGCGTCTGGGGAGAGAGAGAGAGAGAGAGGGGGGGGGAGGGGAGAGAGAGAGAGAGGGGGGGGGGAGAGAGAGGGGGGGGGAGAGAGAGAGAGAGAGAGAGGGGGGGGAGAGAGAGAGAGGGGGGGGGAGAGAGAGAGAGAGAGGGGGGGGGGGAGAGAGAGAGAGGGGGGGGGAGAGAGAGAGAGAGGGGGGGGGAGGGAGAGAGAGAGAGAGGGGGGGGGAGAGAGAGAGAGAGAGAGAGGGGGGGGGGAGAGAGAGAGAGGGGGGGAGAGAGAGAGAGAGAGAGAGAGAGAGAGAGAGAGAGAGAGAGAGAGAGAGAGAGGGGGGGTGCAGATAGCATGTTTCACTTCAACACACATGCCGTGTGCATCCATTCTCTTCAGCCGTTTACTATGAACTCAGAGAGGGACCCTAGGCCGTCATAGTCCGGCACATACATATATACATACAGTATATATATACATATACGTTTAAACACAAGTACTATTCACTGCACAACGGTGCTGCATTATGTGCAACATACTACTGCTACATCCCCACTATGATTACACTACTTCTACTACCACCACTACTGCAACAATACTAATAATACTATAACTGATACTACCACTCCTAATAATAACAATAACAAATATGTCTGAGAAGGGCTGAAGACCCAGACCTCAGGGATAAGAAATAAATGGTCTTCTGGGGACTGTAATACTGATAAACACAACTAATACTGATATACACAACTAATACTGATATACACAACTAATACTGATATACACAACTAATACTGATATACACAACTAATACTGATATACACAACTAATACTGATATACACAACTAATACTGATATACACTACTAATACTGATATACACAACTAATACTGATATACACAACTAATACTGATATACACTACTAATACTGATATACACAACTAATACTGATATACACAACTAATACTGATATACACAACTAATACTGATATACCACTACTGTAATACTGATATACACAACTAATACTGATATACACAACTAATACTGATATACACAACTAATACTGATATACACAACTAATACTGATATACCACTACTGTAATACTGATATACACAACTAATACTGATATACACAACTAATACTGATATACACAACTAATACTGATATACACAACTAATACTGATATACACAACTAATACTGATATACCACTACTGTAATACTGATATACACTACTGTAATACTGATAAACACAACTAATACTGATATACACAACTAATACTGATATACACAACTAATACTGATACACAACTAATACTGATATACCACTACTGTAATACTGATATACACAACTAATACTGATATACACAACTAATACTGATATACACAACTAATACTGATATACACTACTGTAATACTGATATACACAACTAATACTGATATACACTACTGTAATACTGATATACACAACTAATACTGATATACACTACTGTAATACTGATATACACAACTAATACTGATATACACAACTAATACTGACATACACTACTGTAATGCTGATTATACTGTAATACTTATAAACACAACTAATACTGATATTCACTACTGTAATACTGATATAAACAACTAATTCCGATTATACTGTAATACTGATATAAAATATAAACAACTGTAATACTGATATACATTAATATGGTTCTAGACTACTATATTACTACTATTTCTATATACTACCTATATTTACTTGCGCACACACACTCTAACCTTAGAGAGAGAGATAGAGAGACACACACACACACACACACACACACACACACACACACACACACACACACACACACACCACACACACACACACACACACACACACACACACACACACACACACACACACACACACACACACACACACACACACACACACACACACACACACACACACACACACACACACACACACACACACACAGCACAGAGCACAGCAGCAGGAAGCCAGACGGGCGGCCCGTAATGGGACAGCCAGGTGACATCCTGGCAGACTAATGACTCCATTAGGGGGCTTAAGCTCCACCCATAACCTTTCCCTGAATACAGCATGCTTGTTTTCCTCAGACTGCTTGTTTTCCCGCCTAATTACATTCACATCAATGCTCACATTGCGAGCGGCTGGAGGCACATGCCTGACCAAAAATAATACACACATCAACCCACACACACACACACAAACTGAACCACAATCACACAAACAGAACCACACACACGCAAACACAGAACCACACAGACGCAAACACACAGGCACACACACACACACACACACAAACACACAGGCACACACACGCAAACACACACACACACACTTAAATGCGTCTTAATCATCAGCTGGGGGGGGCAGTTCAAAGGTCGGGAGGCTGAACGGTTGGTTAATGTGTGAGGGATAGAGAGTCCAGCTCAGACAATCAGTTGCAGTAAGTTTTTTTCTTGCTGCTCAAAGCACCTGTGGATAGAGCGGTCATCCCCCTCCCCACCCCCGTGTAGAGGGTACTGACGGAGAAACCATACCAAGAAATATGATTACTATTATATGATTACTATCATATGATTACTATTATATGATTACTATTATATGATTACTGTGAGGAGGAGGAGGAGGAGGAGGACTCCCCCCATGCTGGCGTTCAGCCGACTATGATGTTCACGACTTATGGTAAAGGGATAATAGGACAAGCTGTGTTCTCCGTCAATATATCAATATTACAGTCCCTTAACACAGCCGTAGAGGAGAAGACTATGAAGACTACAGACAAGGGTCTCTGGAGGGTCTCCATACGTCCATGGTTTTCATTACGCATCACCGCTAATTGGTAATCAATACGTGTTTAGTCACCGGTGGCACTGGATACGACATAAAATGCAGCAGCATCCTCTGCCAGATTCCTCAGAGTTTTTATTTCTTATTTATTTATTTATTTATTTATAGCGAACAGCTGCCAAACCCGGGAGATCAAAGCACTACCCCGCCCGCGGACGGAGGAGACACATCGACCAGATACGACGACATCTACAGAGAGGGCTCCGTTGTCCGGACTTGTTTTGTCGTTTGGTTTCCTATAGTTCTATCAGTGGTGAAGCGTCAGGGCCTTCAAGGTATTCAGAGAAGACCCTGGAACTCTCAGATGAAACAAAAAATAATCAAATTAATTGTATTAATAAAATGTAATACAATTTAATACAATTTAATACTATTTAATACTATTTAAATAAAATGAATAAATGAGAATCGTATCTGTGTTGTTATCTGTTATATTTCAGTGTTACGTTGATTTGTTTGTCTTTCTCAGTCCATGCACGACGCATTTGAGTGGTTTTGTGTTGGAAAAACAATGCAAACAATCAGATATTTTTCTGGGTTGCTGGGAAGAATATCCTTCAACCAAAGTATTCCCGATGACTTTGGCCCTTAGACTGAATGAGAGCGTACGTTTGGATTGACAATTTGATCAACCAATTATATAGTGATTTGTAGCCAATGGGCGTATTCTTTCAGATTTCCCCACAGCTCAATAGGGAGCTAGAAGGTCTACTGGCTGGAGCGAGAGTGGATCTAGCGTAGTGCTACGTTTTTTCTACGTAGGATTTTACGTCACAATGGCGAAGGCGAAGATGATGGGCTGTTACTTCACTACATGGACACTGCTTTACCAATTATGGTACACTTGGAAATTGGCTGCGACAATCTGATCTGCCTAAATGAGATAAGGCATTTTCTGACTAGAAAAACTGAATTTTCGAAGGGGGGGGGGGGGGGGGGGTCTACAGCAGGGGTTCTCAAAGTGGGGGTCGCGAGATGATTTCAGAATCCTCTTGATGTGACCCATGAGGTTTATTTATTTTTAATTTTATTATTTTTTATCATTTGTATTATTATTATTATTGTTAATAATAACGTGAGTGACAAATAAAGGAATTCTGATTCCCACAGATTCACGACAGTATCATCATTGGAAAAAAAGCCACACACAATGTTCGTGATCGCGATTAACCCCCCCCCCCCGCCTTGGACTTCACGATGTTTGCGATCGCGAAATACACCCCCCACCACGTCGGACGGTGATAGTGGGGGGGTCGCCAGTCTCCAGTCTGTTATTTTGGGGGTCGCGGGCTGAAAAGTTTGGGAACCCCTGGTCTACAGAAGGTCCAGTTGGGATAGACACGCCTCCATGGCGTTTGTAGGCTTGTAGGTCTGTATGTATTGTATGTATGGGGGCCGTAACCTCAGCCTTGACATATCCAGTCTCTTCATCTATTCTATTCATCTATTCATCTATTCATCTATTCATCTATTCTCTATTTCAATTCCGAATTCACTTTTCACTTTTTCACTTTTTCACATGTCACTTTTCAGTCGAATTATTTATTAATATATTATTACTGCCAATTTGCACTATACGTATTGTTGTGTATTGTATATACCTACGTACTACTGTTATAATACTGTAATTATCTTCACTTATCAATACATTTAGACTTCATTTAGAATTATTTTAACTATTTTTGTTTATAATAGTTTTTATTTTAGTTAGTTGTTGTTTTGTTTTTTAGCTTAGGTTTTAGTATTCTTGTGTGTGCATTTATTCCCCCTGTGTCAACTGTTGCACCTTAATTTCCCTCGGGATTAATAAAGTTTTCTGAATCTGAATCTGAATATTGCCGAGTCCAAAGCCTAACCCTAGCCTGTGCTTGCGTGTGCGTGTGTGTGTCGCCCAATATTCGCTAGTGGCGTTAAAGTGACTCTCACAGCTACGCAGGCGAACAAACTGTGAAAAACTGATGTTTTTGTTATGATCTCAGTCGCTGACCGCGTCTTTCCGTCTGGCACACAGGCTAGCAACAGCCGGCTGTCGCCATATGAACCAACACAGAGAACCCCCTGCTCTCCACAACAACAATCGTGAGAATTCGATGGCTGGCGAAGGACGATGTTGAATCAGTAGGGACATTATAAACCACTACTTTTTAAGTAAACACAAACAACAACAACAACTTCAAGCAGACATGGTAAAAGCAACGTTATGGCCGGTTAAACACAGACTAAAACGTTGTCTACATAAGTGTGGACTCTTCGTGATGGGGACAACTGGGCTGGTTTTTTTGTTAACAGATGCACTCACACACTTGGGTGGCAGCCTGTTGCCAGGCAACAAAGGAAATTGGGAGTTTTGTTTTTTTTTTGATAGGTGAGGCATCGACTTGACAGTAATTACATACGGCAAGTCTGTTGTGCCACAATTCAAATGCATTTATGGTGGTTGCTTTTCACTCACTGGCAATTATACTCAAGGCTACAGCAACACACAATGCATCCGCAATGAGTAACACTTGTGTATTGCGGTTTCAGCCACCTGGCGTGACCACGGGCTGAACGCCACCGCACCGCAGTTTCAAAAATCGCACACCAACACGCCATTTAGTTCGCTGAAACACTTAATGTGTGATTTTTTGAGTCCATCCGCCGAAACCCAAGTATTAAACCGATAGTACGTAAAGTGCATACAATTTCCGGGGAAATATTACAATCACTATATATCACTGCATCACTGGACACTACGCCGACATGAATATCCCACAATGCAATGCTGACAAAGTACACACATTGTGTATGTAGTGCATGGTGTGTGTGACTTGGGATGCGGACCGTGTGTGTTGACATTCAGAGGGAGGAGAACCTGGGCTGTTTCAGAGGACCAGGCCAGAGGATGGATGGTGATTAAGTGTCTGGGACACACTCACACAAGAGGGTTTACGTGAGTGTCCACTGTGATAAAAGTCAGGAAATGGAAAATAATAAACGACAAATTGATGTGCGTGTCTCGTCAGTCTAATGTAAAACACTGTACATAAAGCCATCCCAACTATGAAGAGAAAATCCAGATTCAGAAATAATGAAAAGAAACTCATCATGATAACAATAACACGACACTATGTTTATGAGGTCACGGTTTGTAGTCTCAGCACGGTTTGGCCTGAGGAGGAAAAAACAGAAGTCTTTTAAAAAGAATCCCAGGAAATTCCTTGGGGTCTGTATAGTGGACCATAGTGTACAGTAATATAATACAAAGGAACGGAATACACTGTAGTCAGCATTACGTGGGGTTTTACACCATATTTAGTACTCCAGGCACTAGACTAGAATAGAAAGCCTAAAGAAGAAGTGCTGCAGACAACAAATAGAACCACACAGTGCTGCACCACCACCTCCCGGGGTCCGGGTCACCTCATCTGTAGGGTCTCACCCGGGCCAGACAGACTGGACTGTGTTCATTGTGCAGGAGCTGTATTTCCTCCTCCCTGTGAATATCACAACCTTTCCCTGTATGAACAACGCTATGAATAATTCAGCAGTGGGAGAGCGTTCCCAGACCAGTCAAGAATGTCAGCCTCTTCAAGCACCCCCCCCCCCCCCCCCCCCGAGTGGCCGTTCCCTCTACCATTGCATGCATTGTGCGTGACACACACACACACACACACACACACACACACACACACACAGTTGGTGCTTTCAACAAAATGACTTTTTCCCCTCCACAAAGACCATTGAAATGTTTTTCCCCCACGAAAAGAGCAGGGCCAAAGGCCGGGCCGCAGGGCCTTTATGTACGGGGGGATTTGAAAGTGGTTATTTGACCCTCAAAATCAATGTGGTCCTTTGCAGCAGAAAATGAGGAAGAAGAATAAAATCTATATGTAATCATTTTTCCCGATCCGCTAACGGACCATACCTCACCCCGCGTGGTCCAGATGCTTCCGAAGGCACACGCGGTCCTCTCGTCCTCCCACCAGCTTGCCAGGGATTGGCGAACTCTGAAATGAGGATAATGATTGACATTATTGAAGATAAAAACAGGACTAAAAAGACGGGCCAGTCGTTTTTACTGACACACTCTGTCGGGTAGCTTTGGAACTTTGGAAGCGCTTTTTAACGACAACAAAATATCCTGCTGGCTTCCACGCACGATTCCTCCCCGACGCCAAGATGGGCGCTGAGCCCAGGGACAATATAATTGTGTCTCTAATGTGACATCGCTGACTGAAGACTGCAGACAATATGGCAATTAATTGACACCTAAGTTACGTGCACTGAATGACATTCATAAGGTTCTTCGCCCAGGCATGGCATCTGTTGCTTTAAACACGACAACAGTTGCTTTAAATGAGGTTCGGAAAATGACTTCCAGTTCCCAAAGTGGTCGCTGAAACATTCAAGGATGTGGTTGTTAGAAGGTCACCAAATGAGCATGTTTTAATTCGTTTTATGATTTGACACTCATACTTGGTGTTCCTGATGGGATAAACAGTGTGAATGAAGGCCTTGCTCCAGCTTTAAACCTGCACAGCAGTGCATTGGGTTGGAGCTACAGCTAAATCCTCGTCGGACGACTTTCAGAGTTACTTCTACTGAGATGTTCGCTATACAGTATATAAACAATATATCGAGAAATGATTCCATGGAAGGATTGACTTGTGGATGGGCATGTTTTATTCTTGATAAACCTTTACCATTCTGATATTTGTTATTGGAGTAAATTAGATTAGATTCAAATGTATTGTCATTGTACAGCACAAGTAAAGTACAGTGACAATAATTTGGCAAATGCAAATGTTGTTGCAGTAAAGCAAGTGCATGGTAATATACAATTGATAGTTAACAGTGGCTAAAAGACAGTCTACTAGGTATAAAATCAGTTATAAATAGCTGCAGTAGAAAACACCCTGGCAGAAACCACGTAACGACCACATTCAATTGAACACCAACAACAGACTGCTTTAGGTTCTTATTTGGTGTGGGTCTCTGGGTCTGTCCCTGGGTTCATCCCGGGTCAGGGTTGAGTTCAGAGGAGCGGAATGAAAGAGGAGCCCTAAAAATGCATCGTCACACCTCCCTACTTCCTCCTGTGGAATCTCGAGGCTCGCCGTGATTGGGTGGGCCATCTCTGGCCTCCACGGAGGCCAGCATTTGAGGGCGTCAACAAAATTTAAGAGAAGAGAAGATGAGGATTACGGAACATCACAGCCCACAGTACAAGACAGGGTCCAAAATAAACAATTGTTTTACATTAATTAAATTTTTCCACTCGGGCAGGTCAAATTTCGACCAAAACTAGTTCTGCTGCATGTCGAAGAAATTGTAAAGCCTGGTGGATGATAAGGTAGTGTACTTTGGTCTTGAATATAAAGACTAAGAGAACCCTCAGCCGGTTCTCCATGTGGTTCTCAATGTTCCAACTCTAACCACTGATCAGTTAAACACAGACCTTTTGTGTAGCTAATTTTAAAAAATAACCTTTTTTTCCAAAATGAGTTAAAAATTAAAAATTAAAAGCATTATACATGAATCAGTCATCAATATGTTGTGGTCGGATTATTTCCTTCCATAACATCAACATATCTACATACCTAACATTAACATTACATTTAACATACAGGCATACATTAGAGCCATACACAACATGAAATCCACATATGGTCATGAGTGGCCATTAAAATGTTGTCAACAACAAGAAGAAGAAGAATGTGTTTTGAACAGAGACAGTAAGACACATGGCCTTCTGCATCTCACAGACAGGTATTGATTTCAGACTGAAATCGATGACTCGAAGCGACTGACATTCAAAAAGGACTCTGGAAACCCCAACACAGTGTTTTTCACTCTGAGACGAAACGTCACCGAAACCCGGGCACCAGGTCTCTGCCGCCACTAGCTCTCCACGATCTGCTTCGTCCTCCTCATCCTCCTCATCCTCTCACCGCCTTAAGGGTCTCTTGGTGAGAGGAGGGAGTGATGGGCTACTTTAATACCCAATAGGTCTCAGAGTCAAACGAGGACACTCCCACTGCTTTGGTGCATGTCAATATGTGCATGTGAAGACATGGCAAATGCAGACGTGTCTTCAGAAATGGGTTAATATAATATGGGTATGATGGGTTTGTGTAATAAACATTCTTAATACTACTTTGTACTGAAATGTTGTGGCTCGAGGTTGATCACTACTCCTACTATACTGAGAGGTCAGCGGCACAAACTAGCTATGACAGTTATGATCATAGTTTTCATCAGCAATGATTGAAATTATCTAGATCTGGGATTTAGCCGATCATCCTATTCCATTTATCTAGTATCCTTAATAACTACGAGAGAAAAAAATACATCCACAAATAAAAAGAACAGCCCTCATTGGCTCGTCTGCCTGCCAGTCAACACTGTATGACCCACGGGGCCCAACCCCCTCACAATAAGTGTGATTAATGCAACGGCCAGAAGAATAAATCATCATTTGACATTCCATCCAATTGATGCATTGGGCTGGTAATTCCTAGCCAGATTGCTCAAAGGGTTGTGATTGGCTACGAGAGAGAGAGAGAGAGAGAGAGAGAGGAGAGAGAGGAGAGAGAGAGGTGACTACATAATTATCTGACAAATACCAAGTCTTATTCTTATTAGTTCAGACTCATGTATTTTGTGTGTGTGTGTGTGTGTGTGTGTGTGTGTGTGTGTGTGTGTGTGTGTGTGTGTGTGTGTGTGTGTGTGTGTGTGTGTGTGTGTGTGTGTGTGTGTGTGTGCTTCTGAAGATAAGAAAAGCCAGCTCCTCTTTGGCTCCCCTCCACTCCTATTGCATAGGAATTCCAAAACATTATAGAAGAAAACTGGGATTGTGTGTGGGGTTAAGAAATTAAAAATAATAATAATTATAATGACAAATAATAATAATAATGTAAGTCGAGGGTGGGCATCACTCAATGGATTTTTATCTGGATTCCATTTGGTCGTTAATTTTAATTAAGAACCGTGGGTGTTAGTTAGCAGGTGGAAACATATGGCATGCCTAGTCGACAGACTCAATACTCTAACTACTTTCAGAAAGTGCCTTTTCCCAAGTCACACTTCATTGCATCCAAACAACGTATAATTAGGCTACACCCCAATCATAACCCCCCACCTCTGATCAATATATCCTATAATAATAATAATAATAATAATAATAATACTACATCGCCATCAATGTCTTCGACTGCCTTGCACTGTAATCATAACTACCTTCCTCTACCTATAGTTGACATATTTATTTATAACATACCTGTATGATAGCGTGTACATTTTTACATTTTTACTGTACCTGCCGAATATACTTCAACTGTTGATACAACTGCACATCCCTGCTCTCTACCTGCTGTATATACATTTATATATATTTGTCCTGTTTTTCATAATTGCATATCCCTGATCACTACCTGTTGAATACTTGTATACTTACCTGTGTATATATATAGATTTATTATGCACATATCTCATATATACTCTACAAATCATCTTATAACTGTTTGTATACCTAGTAGACTGTCTTTTAGCCACTGCAAACTGTAAATTATATATTACCATGCACTTAACTGCAACATTTGCACTCTGGTTTTAGATGCCAACTTCAAGCTGTACTGTACTTGTGCTGCTGTACACTGACAATACTTTTGAATATAATCTAATCTAATCTAACAAACGCCATCGGCCTACCTCTTCCACACACCGTCCCAGGGCGTCCAGTGTCAGTCTCCGGGGTCCCGGAGTGACGGGCTCCCGGGGGCCGGGTGAGGCGGCCGGGGAGCCCGTCACTCTTCCTGCGGGTGGAGTGATGATGATCCTCCCAGAAGAGGGACGCGTCCCGGTCCCGGTCCGGGTCCCGGTCCGGGTCCGGGTCCCGGTCCGGGTCCCGGTCCCGGTCCGGGTCCCGGGTCGCGCTGCCCGGTGCATGGGCGGACCCGGGCTCCGCTGACACCGGGCTCCGCGTCGTGTGCTTATTAGGACTCAGAATAGAGACTTAATGAGACATTGTTGTCGTCTCTGTAGCAACTTGGTTTTGTTTAGCTTTTTTTTTATCGGACACATTACTGTGAAGTAATCTGTAAAAAAAAAAAAGGTGATCTCCACTAAAGTCAAAACGTTATCAAATCGAAATCGTTATTTTTCGGCACTTTAAAATTCAGATTCAACTAGACTAGTCAGTCAGGACATTCTTTCCTGTCGACGTCACCCCAGACGAGACGACGTGTGTTTTAATTGTTTGAACTTCCGTTCCCATGGGAACGACCGGGGACGTCACTTCCGGTCTCAACACACCTCTGATGGCTTTCCAGACAGCTATTGTGTGTCCCTTAATTATTGGGAAATGTGTCGACATTCGACAATTACATTATATTGTACAGTGTACATTTATTTTTTAATAGTATTTTAGTCAAACATTTTAGTAAAACAATGTAAAGCCAACGTATGCCAGATTGTTCTCAGAACCAAGACACCATGGTTGTTCGTTGCCTAGAATCACGGTCATAACCGATCTTTTTCGACAGCTTCAGCAGAGACAAAAATCCCATTTGAACCTCTCGGAGGCATTATCTGTGGGCAACGCAATCACACAAAGTGACAGAAACATCTGTTCTATCTGTGCTGTGCTCCATTGGACAGTATGCCAGCAACCCGGGGTACACGCCGCTATAATTGAAAAATACTGACGAGTCTGTCACACTTGATAAAAGAGAAGGCAGTAATAGTCCTCGTGAAGGCGCCGGGTGCTGAAGAAAGATGAGTGAGAGGGCTGTGTTGTGCACTCAGTCCCCTCAACACACACTTGGGCTGAGATGTTTCAGAGAGGGAGGGAAATGTTCTACCACCCTCAGACACCGCCCTGGCGAGGTCCTGGTGTACGGGACGGGGAGAGAGAGAGAGAGAGAGAGAGAGAGAGAGAGAGAGAGAGAGAGAGAGAGAGAGAGAGAGAGAGAGAGAGAGAGACTACGGTAGCCCAACGCCGAGATGTCGAGAAGCCTCGAGACGTTACAACAGATAAATCGCTGATCAACCGCCTCGGTCAGCTGTCAACTATTTGCCACCGTCCCTTTAGAAGTTAAAAATACTCCTAATTACGGCTTTCTTCTTTTCCCCAGGCCAGCGAGAGGTTACGGCCTCCCGTCCACACCCCTCCATCGCCCCACGCCCGCATTCCCGTGCCATGGGGTCAGAATTAGCGCTTAATAAATCTGGATTAGACAGGAGGTGTATATAAAGACCCTCCTGAGATGTCTCCCTGGCCGTTCTCCGCTTCTTCACTGTCCTACAACTCATTAAACGACACGCCTTAATTCCAGACCACTTTTAAGGGTACCTTTTTCTTTTTCTTTTTTTTCCTTTGTCTTTGGGGAAGTTGGTGAACATCTGAGGAAACATGGGCGACCGGGTAGCAGGAGAGTCGGTCGAGGACAAACACGTCTGGCAACCCTTGAGGAAATGGTGGAGGCCTCACCGGCTGTTCAACCAGGACTTTGGCCAGCCGCTCATCCACGACCCCGGGGACCAGGTGTGGGGCAGGGGCGGGGACCTTCTCCAGAGAGGGTGGTGGTCCTCTGGTCGTCCCTGGCCAGAATGCACGTCTTCTCCCCTCATCGTACCCATGCATGCGGGGTCCCGGTACGGTCCTCCTCCTCCACCCTCCTCCGGCCAGGCGGAGCAGTACAAGTGGAGCGTAGTACTGGACGTGGCTCACTTCGCCCCATCGGAGATCTCCATCAGCACGGCGGGCGAGGCCCTGGTGATTACAGGTACACGGCCACGCCTCTGACTGCTTGCTTGTCATCCATCAATCACTTTATTGTTGTTTTTGTGTTTTATTTAAACTGTATTGTGTATAGCATTCTTATTGTATTGTGTTCTAGAATTTCATACTGCGGGAGTGAATGGGGAGTAGTAAGCATTCCATTGTACTTCAAATAGAATCTTGAATCTTGGAATTCTACATAGCTATTAATGACTTGTTGTTATTTCCCAAGTGCCCATATGACAACCAAAGTTGAAGCACTGAAGATAAACCCTGGGTTTATTGACATGGTCATCACAGACCAAATTAAATAAATAAACACTGTTTAAACCCCGACGTTCTCAAAGACGCAGAACCTGGACAGAAATATTGAAGTACACGCAATTTGTAGTCTGAAAGGATTTATTGTTCCTGATTTCTTTATACTGAAGGGGGTCCAACAATACAATATCATAAAAACTCATTACTTTCATCCTGGGTATCTCGCTTGTATTTTTGGTTTGCTGAATTTCTTTTACGTCTCCATTCACCCCAAGGTAAACACGAGGAAAGGTCAGACGACCATGGATTCATTGCAAGGTGTTTTACGAGGAAATACAGGTATGCAATATAACACAGCATAAGACTGTAGTGTACTGCGTCTCTGTATATCTAACGTGCTTTGTGATGTCACCATGTGTTATTTCCAGGCTTCCCATAGGTGTGGATCTTTCTAAAATCACAGCGATTCTTACCGGGGACGGCCTCCTGTATCTAGAGGCTCCACTGACTGAATTCACTGCTCCGGCTGACGTCGTCATTCCAATTCAGGTCAGAAAGGAAATAGATAAAAGCATAAACCATACACACACCACACGCCGGAACTTTAGGATTCAGGACTGGCCTGGTCCTCATGCTCAATCCGTGAACTAATCACTGAAATATTGTTGTGTTATATATATATATATATTAATGTTATATATGTTGATATCACGGTGAAACCTTTTGCCTTTGTCTACATACAGGTAGAGAGGGGCGTGGGTGAACCTCCGCAGCATGACGTGGGAGGGGAACAGGGAGAACCGGAGGACCAGGAGAAGGAGGCCCAAGGCGAAGTAGCTGAAGAATCCCCCTCTTCTTCTGCAACTGGAGACGGGGAAGGCAATCCGGAGAATCCTCCAGAACCGATTGAGCACCACGAAGTGCATGGAGAAAGCCCAGAGAGCCCACCTGAGGAGGCCGAGAGCGCTCAGCCGGAGACCCCAGGGGAGGCTGCCGTGGAGGACACCCAAATGGAGCAGCCAAAGGAGGGAGAAAACCAAGACACCACCAGCCAGGAGGCCCCGGCTGTACCCACGGAGTGAGCGCATCTCGAGGGAGGAGACAACTCATCCTCATGGTCACTTTTACCATCTAAATGTGTGTCCGTTTCAGTAAGCACACATACAGTACATCATTGTCACTTCCATTCTTGTAAGGATGAATAAAATGTCTTAAACTCATTATCTTTCTCTACCCGGAAAATAATCTTCATTTTGACCTTGCCCATGTCTGATGCTGTGGTATCGTATTCACACGGTGTAATATTATACTCCATAAATATATTGTTTTTGTGAAGAACACAAAAACGTTGCTTTGCTATTCCAGATCATTCTGATAATGATCCTTTAGGATTCATACGATACTCTCGGCTCGTGTGAGCAAGTGACAGATGAGATATCATCAGTTCTGATGAGATTATATGGGTCCAGACACATTTCCATATACCACCTCATAAAACTGCAGAAAGTATTTAAATATAAATGTTACCACAAATACACACAGTACAAAATATATGTTTATATTGGGAGAAAATGTATTCAGTGGACTAAGAGGAGTACTGGCGTTACGTACCAGGTACCAGACAGATGTTGTCCCATGCAGTCATACACATACAAAACAACAACAGCCCACCAGGAGCCAGGCCAGTTAGAACAAAAACACACAACCAGTAAAACCAACGTTTATTTGATCAACCAATAGAAAGAAAGAAATCAAAAGGTAGAACAAAAATCATGGATCGACTTTGTACTCCATTACGTGGTCTAACAGAAAGAAATTCAGAAATCAAAAAACACAAATCAAAGTACACTGATTATCCAAGTGCCATTTGGATTAGTTTAGCAGATATAATTGCATAAAATTATAAATACAAGCCTTACCTTTCGGTAAAATACATAAAACAAAACATTTAGGAGACAAAACAGTCCAGTCTGTATTGTCTTAATTATATTTCATTCATCATTCATACACATATGATGACCACATTTATCAACATATATGGGGACAACATTGTGGTTTGTTTTGTTGATACATTTCCGTGTTCATTGAAATTTGGAACAGTACACATATGACGTCCTCGTGTTACATAAATGACCAATATCAACGCCTGTAAAGTTGCTTAATGGCTTGCATAGTTTATCCAAGTATCCATACCTACAGCTATGTAGTATCATCAATTAATACAATATTAAAGTCAATTCAAAATGAGCTCCATGCATTGACCACCATTGACTACTGTGCGTTCTCTGCATTCCTTAAGGTGCAGTAGACCAGTAGTTTACTTGGGCTCTGTACCCAGATGTTCTGTAGCTCTATTCTCTGTAGCTCTACACTCTGTACCTCTATTCTCCGTAGCTCTATTCTCTGTACCTCTATTCTCTGTAGCTCTACACCCTGTAGCTCTACACTCTGTACCTCTATTCTCCGTAGCTCTATTCTCTGTAGCTCTACACTCTGTAGCTCTACACTATGTAGCTCTATTCTCTGTAGCTCTATTCTCTGTAGCTCTATCCTCTGTAGCTCTACTCTCTGTACCTCTATTCTCTGTAGCTCTATTCTCTGTAGCTCTATTCTCTGTAGCTCATACCTCTGTAGCTCTACTCTTTGTACCTCTATTCTCTGTAGCTCTATTCTCTGTAGCTCTATTCTCTGTAGCTCTACTCTCTGTAGCTCTATTCTCTGTAGCTCTATTCTCTGTACCTCTTTACAGACCTCCCAAACATCTGTGTTCCTCGTCTGGATCTGAAGTTAATAAAAATTGTGTGTTCTACTACGTCGCTGACACGGTGACATTTTCCCTCCAAAACAAAAAACCCTCCGCCCCGCCCTGCCCCCCCCCCCCTGGTTATTTCCTCCTGCGGGCTACAGCATGGCGGGCTGCTCCTGAGGCCCCGGGGCCTGCGTCTCCTGCATGATGCTCCCCTCGGGGGCGGCGCCCTCGTTGCTGAAGAGGTAGTAGGGGGGGCTCTGCCGCGCCTCGATGATCAGCACGCCCTCCGGGGACAGGGACGCAAAGACCGTCACCGGGTCCACATCGGTGGGAATTCTGAGGGGCGACAGCGAGAGAGAGAGAGAGACAGAAAGATAGAAGAGAGAGAGAGAGAGAGAGAGAGAGAGAGAGAGAGAGAGAGAGAGAGAGAGAGAGAGAGAGAGAGAGAGAGAGAGAGAGAGAGAGAGAGAGAGAGAGAGAGAGAGAGAGAGAGAGAGAGAGAGAGAGGAGAGAGAGGGGAGAGAGGGGGGGGAGAGGAAGAGAGAGAGAGATGGGGGGAGAGAGAGAGAGAGGGGGAGGAGAGAGAGGGGAGGAGGAGGAGGGAAGAGGGGACGAGCAAAGACAGGTGGTAAGCAGTGATAAGCCACACATTACTGGTCTGGTCTACTTGGGATGATAGCTTGTTTTAAACGAGTAGCACAATAATGTGTGCGTGTGTGTGTGTGCATGTGCCAATGTACTGTGTGTGTGTGTGTGTGTGTGCTTTCGGGTTTAAATTGAGATATGTGTATGGAAAAAGGATGCATATAATTATAAATTATAATTTGCCAATTCTGGGAATGTTGAAAATGAGCTGTACCCTACTGGGCGGAGGCCTTTCAAAGAGCAGTCTGATTATATTGGAGTCATCTTATCAACATGAGCCTCTGCATGTATTAGACTTGGCATGTGTACGAATGTCAGGGCATTCGATTGACAGCTCATCAGGGGATAGATAAATTGCCTGCACAAAGTGAGAAAGGCAATTTAACTCTGGGCGTAGGGAGATTAAAGGAAAATCTGCAAGGATTTAGTCCGTTGTTCAATAACATTCACCCTTATTCATCTTATCTGGCTGGTGTGTGAATGATAAAGACAGGATCTGCTATCTCTGAAAGTCAAAAGGAATTTAAGAAAAGAAAATGGAAAATGGGGAAAAAATAAAAGTGTGTCCAATTATATGAGAAAGTTCTTTCTGGCACCAAATGTGACTTTTCCATCACTGTACACTTTTGCTATCTGCTCCACACATCTGGCAGACAGGTTGGAAGCTTCTGTCTTCCTCTCCTCGTTCTGTTCAACCGTGTGGCTCTCATAGTTCAAGTGAGGAGATTTAACTATCTTAGGGACAGATTCACAGAACTGTGTCCCCGGAAGAAAGTGAAAGTGACAGACGTTGGAGGATTTAATTGGACAGATCATTGCTCTATATTTAACTATAGGAAAAGAAAACACTTGTTCTACCCATTTGGGTCTTTTTAAATGTTTGAAATTAAAACCAAACGCACTTGGAACTCAAGCCCTTTCCTAACACACGGCATCAATTGAAATAAACCGGCGGTTACTGCGGCGGATCACCAGCCTCTCCCAGGGGGTCACTGAATCATTAGAGAGAGTTTTATGAATATGCTTCAAAAGTGATGCTGTGAGTTTGACATCTCGTGAATATTATATTATATATTATATAATATTAAACCAGTACCGGTATTCTCTCGCTTAACTATTAACCCTTCATTGTTAATATTTTCCTCCAGGAGACTTTAGACAATTGCTCATGGGTTACTGGATGTTCTTACAGCATTAAAGGAATGCTATCCATTAATGTTACCACAACACAAGACCACACGCAAACATGCACACACAAGTGCCCACACACACACACAAAGTCAATCACACAGTCACACACACACACACGCACGCGCACACAAAGTCACTCACACACACACACACACACACACACACACACACACACACACACACACACACACACACACACACACACACACACAGACCCAAACACTCACACACACAGTGAGTGAAGCAAGACGACGTAGCCTAATACGGGCATCTAAGGGTTTCCATGTGGGGGGGAGAGAGGTATAAACAGAAGAGTCCTGAACAGTCCCAGACTCTCTCCTCTGTTTGATTAGAGCCTCCACTGTGCTCACCCTCTGAGTATCTGGTTTCTAGTGGACTGACTGACCGGCCTCTGAATCAGACGGCTCCCAGTTCATTTATGACCAATCATTCGCTCGGTCAGAAGGACCTAGAGCAGATTTACTTATCTACTTCCCCATATACCATAACTTAAGACTATCTCCACAGACAGACAGACAGACAGACAAAGAGAGAGACACACACACACACACACACACACCATTTCACCAATTTGAAATCCCTCAGGTTAGGCTATTACCTGGAGAAAGAAAGCGAGGGGGGTTTATTTTCTCCTTGGCAACGCTTCATTTTATCTCAAACATTGACTTTTACAGTTGCTAGAAACACTCCAGGGTGCTTCAGGCATGACGATACGCACAAGAAACACAGGAAACACAGAAGGAGAGAGAGAGAGAGAGGAGAGAGAAAGAGAGAGAGAGAGAGAGAGAGAGAGAGAGAGAGAGAGAGAGAGAGAGAGAGAGAGAGAGAGAGAGAGAGAGAGAGAGAGAGAGAGAGAGAGAGAGAGAGAGAGAGAATCAAAGAGTCAGAGATAGACAGACAAAGAGAGACAGACAGACAGACAGACAGAGAGAGGGGCCTGAAATACACCAGGGAAAACCCGGAAGTTGATATGTACAGATCCCCTGTTACATATTAATAGACATTTGCCTGAGAAAACTCGGAATAAACATGTTGATTACTTATTATAACCCCACACACAGTGGTCGATCAGAGATCTTGCCTTTGACAGTTGTGTTATTATTCATCCTTAAGGTCTCCTCTGTTCCCCCTTGTGTAGCCTCTGGGAGGACATGGGTGGGTGGCCTCGCCTAGTCGCTAAATAATAATTAGCTAGGAACTAGGAAATTAAAAGGAGCTTTGGGTGATTTGTGCAGCGGACAGAGACAGTAGGCTGCCACACCAATTAGAAGCTCTTTCTAGTCGTCCAACTGTCCAATAGCGCTTTGATGGGTTCCGCTCAGTTCTGCTGGCAACACAAGCACACAGATGTGATGACAGTTGTACTGTTAGACGTTTAAGAGCAGCACTCAGAAAACTGTCACGCATACGTAGATGCAGTGACACCGTGTGAGCAGACGTGAAACTAGGAAACTACTCGACACAAACTGGACTTTGGTCACTGAACTCTCATAAAAGTAAACAAACAGGCCGGAGATAGGCCATTATTAAAGGATAACTTCGGATACATTTTTCAACCTATTTTCCCATAATTTGGGGTCTTATGCAGACACAAATGTTTGCAATTGGTCCAGTATTGAGCGAGAGTGCTTCAGCCGCCAGCCACGTCTGCAATGTAGTGCCTGGTCAATGTATGCCCTATAAAAGTGTGTGTTTTTGCCACCACTGACAGGCTCAGATTGTTATTGTAATGGTCTGACAACATTATGGAAAGGATACCTACAGAAGAACTGTAGTTATCTTTACCTTTCGCTTTGTTTGTTATTGTGTCTAACCAAGTCTCGCTCAAGGAATCTCGCGGGAGTTGAGTTGTAGCCGGAGAGGAGCGGCTGAAACGTGAGTGAGAGTTGGACAGAGGAGTCCCGGCAAGATTTGCGAGATGGCGTTGGGACTACAGAAAGCTGTATCAGAAAGCTTATCTTAAAGATTTTCTAGGTTAAATGATGGGAAAACATGGTCATGGTCCGAAAAATGCCTTTCCCATCACAGGATAACCTACACATCCACTAAAAGCTCTTAAAGAGTTTGATGTTAATATAGTGGCAGCCATAACCCTAATGAGATGCACATCCGCACTAGCAAGCACCGCCGAACGGTTGGATAACGCACTCGTAAAAGTCGTAAAAGCGGCATTAAAGATAATTGTTGGTATTCATAATAATAATAATAATTCATGATCTGTAACAGTGGATGAAAAAATAGGACAATGAGTTAGTAGAATAGGTGTACAGTTACTGTTTACGGCAGCCCAAACACTCACTGTATCTTCTTGGTGAAGTTCTTAGTCACGATGCCGCCCTCTTCCTGCTTCTCCTCGTGCTTCCCTGTGAACAGAAACATGGCGGAATGAGGAACCCTGGAGTCAGCTCAGGTAATGAGTAGCGCTGTCATCGCCGCCGTCTTTGAGGCGCACAGCCAAGGTCAATAAAGATGAGATATAGTACAGCCTTATTACCGGCACATGCGTCTGACACCGGCGTCACCTAGATCTATCTTCATTATGTCTGGCGCAGGATTTAAATCAAACACATTTTTATATCAGCGGTCAGCCAGGCGCACTGCGAAGGAGGAACACCGTGACGTTACCTCCTTCGCAGGGTTTCTTGGTTTCTTCTTGCTTTGCGTTAAAAAGTCACACTTTATTTCTTAGTCCCGCCAGATGTAGTTTTCCTCTTGTTGAGGAGTGTTTTTCAAAATCAACCCCCCGGAGTCATCGAATGTTCTTCCGACACACGAGAGTCACGTGTGTATTTGATACATACAATATATATTACAATATGAAGCAAATGCAACCAGACACCCACCCTCTTAAGACACACGGTGCGGACAACACACACACACACACACACACACACACACACACACCACAGAGGCTCCGCTTGGACGGCATGTCTGCCCGGACACCACCACCACCACCACCTCTACCACCACCACCACCATCACCACCTCTACCAGCACCACCACCAGCACCACACCCCACAAGGATCAGGCCTCCGTTTCTAAGTAATGTTTACGGCTGTTGTGAGGCACGGCACTAGCAGCTGTTCTAGGCCTGCTAAATGTCACAGAGCCTCCAGCACACCCCCCCCGACCCCTACACCCGCCCACCGGCCAATCGGTGCCGCGAGCTGACCCTGGGTGCTACCCTACACCCCCGCACTGTGACGTCATTCGCTGCCGGTAAAGCGGCCGTGATGTGAGCTGATGTGTGGCAAGCTTCTGGGACTGGGAGCGCTGGGGCTGAGGCTGCGCTCGCCAAGCGAAGAATCACATGACCAGTGACACTTTGCCATGACTTGAAGCATAGTTAAAGCTCACCAGATGCAATGTGAAATGTGGCCCCGGGAGAGAAGGGCGAGAAGGCCGCCTCCCTTCCGCTCCCTTGTGACGGAGATATCACATTCCAGACGCACTGTGTAACACACTCAGGGAACACAGTGCGCTCCATGTCATGCTCGGTTTATTTAACACACGGCCGCGTCCAAAACTTTCCCTTCCCTCTCGTGTCGCTTCTTCCTGCAGATGGAAATTGCTTTGACATTCAGGACGTGAATCATGTTGTTGTTGTTGTTGTGGTTTTTCTATCGCTTGCATGCTTGACGTGTTGTGAGATGGATGGGTCTGTGTTGTTAGGGAGGATGGCATGTGCTGTCATCTCTCTCTCTCTCTCTCTCTCTCTCTCTCTCTCTCTCTCTCTCTCTCTCTCTCTCTCTCTCTCTCTCTCTCTCTCCTCTCCGATGCTTAGTGCACGCATGTTTAACACGCTTTGCTGAAGGCTACTTTAAAAAGAACCATGGCCTCCGCTGCCAGGCTGTGAGGGAATGACCCAACTGGCAACAGCAGCAGCACTGGGTTTATAAAGAGCTCAGTGCGGTCCTCTACTGCCGTCCTCTGTGTGCTCTCAGTGCTCTTGGCGTCCCTGGAATTTGCCTATCATGTGTCACAAGCTTCACGGCAAGACAGACTCTCTTAAACAAACCGGCTTCGTCATGCGTCCGCATTCAGGAGAACGCACGACCGAGCGTCAGTACGGGAGCTACGTGTCATACCTAGGAGGAGGAGGGGAAGGAGGTTGACGGGGGGGTCATGGCTTTTCCAGAGCTTTCTTGCCCAGTCACCACTGGTAACAGAGTGGTCTAGTATAGTGAGACTGTTGTCATGGCCCTGCCCGCAGGTCTAAATGTAGCTCAGCCGGGTGGCTGACTGATTCTCCAGGAATCCAAAACAGGTGTCTGGGCTTCAGAACGGTCCGGAGCCTCAGAGCGGTCATCCGGCCCGGGCCCTAACTCCTCTAAGTAACCACCTAATGTTGTTGTTGAGAATCCGTTTACACTCCATTCCACAAGCAAATGAGCTTTGATGGCGCCGTGTAATGTGGGCCTTCTGTAGCTTTGGACGTCAGAGATGCAGAAACGTTATGAACATGAACAGACATGGTTCTGCTTCGGGAAGTTACATCCATGTGTGATCTGTGGAGGGGCTTGTCAATGTGTGCTTTATAATAATACAATTTAATTGAAGTGTACATCATAGACTTGGGAACACTTTAGGCCTATAACCTCTTTGTTATTTGTTAGAAACGTTGTGTAAATTTAAATAACACATTGGCCTATGTGTTGGCCTATGTTTCTGATATATGAACATGAATTGGCTGCAACACCGTTAAACTCAATAATTGCATTTGAACAATCTGAGATGTGTGTGTGTATAAGTATAACTCTCACCTGATACTTCTACAAAACCGTCTCTAGTCTTGACGTTAAGTTCCTCTGGCTTGAAACTGTGCACGTTGACGCACACTTTCCACGGCTCCCCCCCGGCGGAGGTGGAGGTGGGGGAGCCCCGGGAGGGCTCGCTATACCGGGTGGTGTAGACCGTGGGACCCCCCGCCGTGGACGACGTGCGCTGGGTGAACCCGGGGCGCAGGGTGGTGCTGAACGGCGCGGCGCCCAGGCGTGTGCTGAGCCGGCCCGGTCGAGCCCACCCGGGCCAGTCCATGGCGAGGTCGTCGGCGAACGGAGTCATCCCGAAGTCATCCTCCATGAAGCGATCCCTGAACGGGGACTGCTCCCTGAACGGGGACTCCCCGAACGGATCCCGAGGCATCCTCTGGCGGCTCCCCAGCGTGTAGAAGTCTCCCTCTGCCATTCCCCAGCTGTAAGGTGGGCCACCACCAAGCCAAATCCAAAAGTTTAGCACGCTGTTTCTGAACAAAGGGTGTTAGAATAGGCCGCTTGGCTATATAAATATCGGTTTATATATTCGGTAAATGTCTGGATAGTGGGCCTAATCGAGAAAAACAACAACCTGGCTCTTTCTGCGAAGCGCTGCGCATTCCGTTACGCAACTTCGCAATGACTTGTTTTCTCCAACTACAAACACCCGACCAGCAAGCTTACCGTTTTAAAACCTCACTTGTAATCCACTTTCTTTCTTCTGAGCGAATTTTATTTAAGTTTTGGCTCTCGGCTCCTAACAGGTGGTCAGAAAGTGCTGGTAGGTTCTGTAACTCACCACAAAACAGCTCACCAAAGAACCTCCCACCCTCACCAAATATAGCCTTTCGTGACTTGTCACACACACACACACACACACACACACACACACACACACACACACACACACACACACACACACACACACACACACACACACACACACACACACACACACACGCACACACACGCACACGCACATGGACGCACACTCACACACACACACACCAAGTTATATCTGTTGCACACACAGCCCCCCCCCCCCCCCCCTGGTGATTCATTGGCTTTTTAATAGAGAACACAGCAGGGGTCAAGGGTGTGTGTGTGTATGTATGTGTGTGTGTGTGTGTGTGTGTGTGTGTGTGTGTGTGTGGTGTGTGGTGGGGGTGGGGGGGGGGGGGGGGGGGGGGGGGGGTAGGGGGTCAAGAAACTGATGTCACCACACGGATCCAACTGTAGGAGTAATGCTCGTGATGTTGTTGGGATGCAGCTCTCTGGATTACACCACAAAACGTTGAGTTGCAGTTTATGTGTTGGCTGGTTCCCAGAGTCTGAGAGTCAACACGAGCCCCCTGACAATGACACAAGGACAAAAAGAACTGTCTGCAATATTGTTTTATTTACTTTTTTTACATGACCATATAGCTTTCTAGACAATGAAAGGAAGGTTGATTTCACAGGGTTATGGGTGGGGATCATTTTAATTTCAGGGGACACGTTATTATATGAACTCAAATTCATACAGCCACTGTAAAATGGGTCAGCAGGAGAAATCATATCATCTGACACGATATGTTCCTCTAAATGTGAAGTAATGGCGTATAGGCTATGCGTTATTAACACCGAAACACAGCTTCACTATCAGGCTACTAGGACATTCTTGAAGCATTTTTTACAACGAAAATACAAACAAAGGCGTAAAATGATAAAACATGTCATCACAAAGACAAAGAGTTGATATACAGCCCGCAAAATCTGACTCATACGCATACTTGCCAATGCATAGCCACAGACCATGAACCATTACAACAGTCGTTATTAAATAGCGTTATTCAAAAAATGAAATAGCTTATTGTATACGTTTTGACGTTTGTTAGCTTTAGGAATGCAGAATAGCAGTTTGTTCAGACAGAGTACTCACCTTTGGGTACTGACCGATACCGAGTACTTAGAATAAAAAATATGCACTTTTGAATGACACCCCGGATGTAATTTTCTTAGTATACTCAGTCAATTGAATCCAGCAATCCAAAAATAACACTCAACATCTGCTGGTACATGTGGCAAGAAAGCCTACTGATCAAAATGTAAGCCACAAAATAAAAATAAGTTACAGAAAACATTAAATACTTTTCATGAATAAGGTTCAGAATTCACACAATGCAGTTTGACATAATTTAACTATTCACCATCTATCCCCCCCATCTACCCCCCCCCCCCAAACACACACCAAAAGGGTACATCCCCCAGGAACACCCCTACAAACACACAATGGTAGTGCCAGCCAATTTGTATTGTGCCTGATATTGTGTGAGGCAAAGGAGGATTATGGGTGGGTGGGGGGGGGGGGGGACGAAAGTTGAACCAATAGTATGTTTCCACAGGGGTGTTTTTTGGATGTGAGGGGTCGCTTGATGGAGGTGCCTCGAGGTGGTGTCACGATGGATGAGTGACAGGTTTCTCTTCCATTGTCTGACACACATACAGGCTCATTCAATGTAGAGCACTATATAGTGAGCCTATCTGCAAAATGAAAAAACACTTTCAGACACTACTCAAGTTGCCATTAATTATGTCACTGCTGACTCATAATTAAATGTGCCAGATCTATGTAGGTGGATGTCACTTGTCCGTCTGCCATTTTTCTTACAGCGCAATGCATGATGGTATATATGGTTTGGTTTGTGACCATCGGTTGTACACTACTTATCACAATGCATTGTTGGATGCAGGTTCTGACCTTTTAAATATGGCTTCCTCAAGTCTATTGGACCAACGGTTCCAGCGATATGGCTGAAAACGTGATCATTTGGCAATTTGCCAGCATAAAGCTCCACCTGGTTGCAAAATGTGCAAGCTGCAGTAACACAGCATTGTGGATCCTCGAGTCAAGAAAGTTTATTCAGGCTTGATTTGAAACCAATCGGATCAACAGTTCCAGAGATATGGCTGAAAATGTGATTATTTCCCAGCAAAGAATTCTACCTGGTGGCAAAATTAGGAAGCTGAGAAGCACCAAGCCTTAATACAACATATCATCAGGTCCAGACCTTTCATTTGGTTGTGTTTTGAAGCTAATTGGACCAGCTGTTTTTCAGCTGTGAAGCACACCTGGTGGCCAGTCTTGAAATCATAAAAACACCTGAAATTGAATCAGTTCTTACCCTCAATGATATCTACGCATGTGCCAAACATGACATCTGGATAGGTGTTAATGTTTGAGTTAACGTTGCGTTAACACCAAGGATCTGCAGCGGCGGTCGGGTTGATTCCATAATATCCCCGAAACTCTATTTGGGGATCGAATGTGGATAAATAATGGATGGGGAGCGTTGAGATGACCCATCCTGGGGAAGTGCATCCTAAACGTAACTTTAAGCTAAGGAGCGTGTTGTTGTGGCGGACAGATGTTTTTATTCACTTTTAACATCTCATTTAATGCACTGATCAATGTACCAACAAATAAATAATTAATGGTCAATTAATGTTTACTTACGTGTTGTAATGTGTGCAACAAAAAATATATAAAAAATACCAGTAAATGCAGAGTTCCAGTTTGATAAATGTCCAGGGAAAAAAACAACCATGACGATCAACTTTTAGTGGCGTTAAACTAGCCGTACAGAACAGACACCTGGAGCCTTCTGGTGTCCATACTAAGCGCCATGGGTCCGTCAGAAAATAGTTTTCTTTACGTTAAAAGACATTTCCAATTGTGAACTAACGGGTCGACTGCAAGACGTTGTTGAAAAGGGTTATGTTTCGGGAGCTACCGAGATCATTTTGTTTTAAGAAATGTCTTTAATTCTGGGACAGAACACGGGGGTTCCGGGGTCGTTGCTTGGAAGTGCAGATGGTTTGTAGATCAGTTGCTGCATCGCAGTTAACCAGTTAGTTACAGAGCATGAGTCATGAGAAATACTAGAAAGACACAAATTAATTTCTAGAAAATGTGAGACCGATGCATGTCCTGTATGGATGGGTTTAGGTCGGACTGAATTGAAAGACGTTCTATGAAACAGCTGTAACTCATTAACGGACACACAGCAGCCGACACGTAGAGCGAAGGTTGCATAGAAAGATTGACGACTACCAAGACACACAAAGAGACGGTACATATGTAGGCCTACATAGGGCAATGTGCTTTAGGACGTTTCACCGCGATGTGTGCAAAATCAAAAGATGAGGTATGTGTTGTCTTTCTCAGTGCGTAGACCACAAAGAAATACAGCAAATTAACAGTTGTTTCCACCAATTTGAGTCATAAGCCACCAAATAAACATCTTAAATAAAAAATATACAGTGAGCAAACTAGTATGTCAAACCAAACTGTACAAGCAACAAGATAAAAACGCAACTTTAAAACATGAGTTGTTCCTAGTAGTAGAGACAAGACATAATCTGCTCACATAGTGCTGTCAGAGGAAATATGTTCTGAGATAGTTTGGGTTTTTTCCCCCAGTAGAGAACACTCACTCACTGCCCTGTGCAGGTTTTTGGATGGCATCCTATCATATTACCCAGGGCTGACATTTCAATTGCTTTTCCACTTGATCAGAAGATAAATTAACCCGGCCTTTCAGCTGACAGGCCGTTTGCCTGCAGTCCGTGCCACCTCGTCCTACCATTTGTCAGTGTTTCTTTCATTCTTTGTGTTCTCTGAAGTGCGGAGACCAAAGCGATAAACCTTTCCTTGTGCCCGATAACAGTCCCTCTGACCATCGTATGAAAACACATGGATCAAATGGCAGCACTGCAAGAGAATCAATCGTTGAAAAAGGTCTGCGTGTAATGGCAAACTTGTGGTGTCCAATAAACCTTTTGTATACAGCTTGTATACAATCTCCGCACGAGCGTATTTGGAGTCCAAGAAGAACATATTTTCGGACTTTTTCACTCACTGGTTATTCACCCCTCTCAACACATCTTAAATTAGCTTATCAACAATATTAAATAACCAAAGATTGACGCTTTGACAGCGCCTGACACTATTGGACAGACGTGATGTCTCAGCGTCTCTGAGTCCAGACGAGGCCACATGAGAAGGGAGGATGGAAACAAACGTGAATCAAAAGTGACATTCAGTCTCCCGTGTTGATATGGACACTGCCCCTCCAGGGACGTGTCGCTTTGTTCAAGCTGTTCCAGATCAACGATCCCTGCTTCCCACACACACGCAAGGCAAATAAAAACGTTGTCATCAGCAGCAGCAGCAGAAGCAGCAGCAGCAGCAGCAGCCTCTCGCCTGGCTCCAAAACGCTATCGCCTGGCTTTGCTGCTTTTCTCCATGCGTATGTAACTGGGACTCCTGCTACGTCGGCTCCGAGTCCCGAAGATGGAGTTCCAGGAGGAGCTGCGGCTGTTGCTCCTGTAGCTGCGACTGCGGCTCCACGACGAGGCGCTGACCGAGCGGCAGCTGGACGACGGACTGGGCCGGAAGTAGGGAATGGGTCTTTTCCTGGCGCTGAGGGGAAGGTCGACCAGAGGTTTAACACGGTCGACATCGCTAACACGACAGACAGACAGACGGACAGTACTTTATTTAACCCAGAAGGGAAACTTTGGTCGAACCAGGACAGCAAGCAATACAGCCAAATATCCATGTACAGAGTGTGACTGAATTATGCTGCGTGAGAAGTTGAGAAGGAGAATGCATTACCTCGTGATTCTCCGAGCTTCAAGGTGGCTTGGCGAGTCTCTCCTCCTCTTCCTCATGGGGGAGTAAGACTTCCGCCTGGTCTTCCTCTTCCCCTCCTTATGCCTTCGCTTCGGATCTTTCTCCTTGTAGCTGGACGAACGCTTCCTTTCTCGGGGTCTTAAAAAGCAGACAGGACAAAGCAAGAATAAGCATTGCTGTTTCGCCAGAACCAACAAACTGATGGAAGCATGCATGCGAATGGATGTTTTTGTTCAGCTAAGGGTCACCTGTCTGGACTGTCTCTGGAGCTGCTGCTGGCCATGCTGCCCCTCCGCTCACGAGCATCCGAGTAGCTTGTCGAACGAGAGTACGAGCTGACGACAAGACACAATCAACACAATCACAGGTCAACGTGGACGTCAGGGTCAAGTCGGTGACATGTTTAAAGGTACAATATGGTATTTGTTGTAATTGTTTGAAATGTGCTCTAAAGCACATAGAAAGCTGCTGACTAAGGCTACAGGGAATTGTTTCCACCCAGCACCATAGAGAAATCTCATGTTACATTTTTTAGGGGGTGGGGTTTGAAGAGAGTATAGGGAGGGCCTCTTGCTCAAGGATGCTTACAGGTATCAAACCCCGAAACCTTCACCTGGCTCCATATCACATATATGATCACATATATATGCAGAGAGCAGTACCTGCAAGATGACAGCGACCGGCCCCGGGACGAGTGTCCTGAATGTCTCGAGCTCCCACAGGAAGAGCTCCTGCTTGGGCTCCGGCTGACCGACCGCTCTCTCCGCCTCCTGCGGTGAGAGCGACGCGTCTTCAGCGCAGAACGTCTCCTCTTCTGTGGTCGCACGGCCTCACATTCCACGCTCGGCTCTCTGTTTGTTGGTAAGCAATGAAGGCAAAGATGTACAGTTTATGACGATGCACATTTTCCCATTTTTCTACAAATCGCACCGATCAATGTCATTCTAGCATACTGTACCTCTCCCCATTGAAGAAGGTCGAGGACGAGGAGTTCTCTGCGACAGGTCTGCACAGTGAGGCATAACTGGTCACAGAGTTCCCTGAATCGGAGGCATTGTCGCGCTCTGTGAACTTCTGCTTATCGGGAGATGCCAGATCCTGGCAATGGTTGCCGTTGTCTGCGATGCCGCTTGGTCGAGAGACGCTGTTTTTACTCGAAGGCGGGGAAGACGTGTCGTTCCCAGAATCATAATCGCGAGGGCCGTGATTCCCTTCAGCGGGGAATAGCTTGTCTCCAAATGGTAACGGCAAAATCTGCAAAGAGACAGAGGGAGAAAACTCAAACCCCAGATTTACCACACGGAGCGGCCGGTCTGAATTACATGAAGACATATTTCCCAGAAGTTAAAAAAGACAGAAGTGAAGTAGGTCTATAGTTTCAGAAGAAGACTTTGAAAGATGACATGCAAATTGTGTGGCATGCGAATAACCTTGAAATAAATGTACTGGGAAACCCTACAGGAAACCAAGAGAGGAATTTAGCTAAATTGACTCTATGTACTGTATATAATATGAAAGGAACGACAAAAGAAAACAGAAAAGAAGAAGAAAGTGCATGAGAAGATCTACCGGCTCTATCTTGAAAGAGAGAGAAATAGAAAACAACAGCCCCCCCATTAGGAAAAGCCTCTTTTACAGAACACCGAACAAACATCAACAAAATGGGCATTATGTAGTAAAGGAAAGGATTGCAGACAAAGAGAGATCCCATCAGTCTAACTGTTAACAGCCCTTCAGATTAGAACAGATGACTCTTTGATTTCCCTGCAGGAAGTAGGCCACATAAGACCCTGCTGCGACCTACAGTAAACCCCTAAATCTGCGGATAGCATCGACTTACCAATCAAGATTTCCTCCTTAAGTACGTAAGGTGTAAGAAAAAGGGGAGAGCGGGCAACATAAGTAGTCATCATTAGAGTCGTGAATTGCAAGTAAAAGACAATCTCTTTCAAACCCAAAGCCACTGAGAAGAACATCCGGCATGTTCCTGTTTCTGTCCTTAAAAAGGTGGCTTGCTGGGTTTGGCCGGGGATAACAAAGCTAGATGGAATGGAACTGAATCAGGAGGGCCACATTGAGAGAAGGCAAAGGTGTGAAAAAAAATTGGAATTGGGGGAAGTACCCAAGTAGTTTTGGGGATATCTTTTGTAGTTTTCCTGGATGATATGAAACCTCTGGATTTCCTGATTGCTGAAGCTACACTTCACCTTTATCCTCCCTCAGGTTTTACATAATCAAGCACCGGCCCTGATGTGAAGGCCTACTTTCCTTTATGATATGCATCTGCATTCCATCTGTTCAGGACATTTCTAAGGGCAACGAGGTTCAAACGAACATTCCTAATGTTGCATACAGTGAAATATGATTCAAACACGTCTTTTAGTTAAGCTATTAGTCACCGTTTCTATCCAATGATGCATTTTCTTAAAAAAGGAGCATAAAATTGCACATAACTTATTATCAGCACCTTGAAAATGTTGACAAATTGAAACAAAGAATTGTATTCATTGTTCTGTCTTCTGTCCATCATAATAAATGTTATTAACCGTTTGGTCACAGCGACAAGGAAAAAGTTAACACAAATACTTTAAAATAATCTAAGCTATAAATCTTGTTAATTAGTCTCAGTATTGCTATTAAAGGTAAACACAATTGGAATCACTAAATGCCAAAAACGTGTTAACATTTAGCATAGTTTATTGAATTTCAATTAAAACCCCTGTGGTGTGTGATTAAAAACAACTGCTTATGTGATTAACATAATATAAAAATTGCTGATATGTTTAATACTGCAATGAGAAAATGCTAAATGAACGCACAGATTTCTCGAAAAGACTACTTTTGGGATGTAAAATCAACATTACTGAAGTTTCCTGTAGATACTCCTGTAGATCATTTAGTGATACTAGCATGGTAGTGGACCCAGTTCTATTGTTAGGGAATACTAAGTACAGCAAAATATAAGCTGTTTACACATCAACCTTTTCTTTCCATTGTATTTCAGTTAAACGTAATGACAAAAGCTGGGCAAGTGGGAGAGTGCAGCGCTACATTCACCGGGGTTGGTTCAAGAAGGCCACTTCAATCAACCCTTGCTGTAAGCCGAAATGCTTTCAGAGATCCCGATCTAAAGCTAATTAATCAATTCAAAGAAATATCAGGTTTCGGTTCATTAATTTCATTGAATTTTCATGAATTGCCGTTTCATGGATTTGTTTTCATCGTCTTGTTGACAAATCAACTTGTGCCAAGGATTTAGTACTTTGGACGAGAACATAAATCAAAGCATTGGCGCCTCAACAACCTTGTGCTGGTTCTGTTACACTGACAATAGCATTACATTAAATACGCAGCATGCGCTCAGCCTCAAACTGCTGTCACCACAGTTCATGTTTTTCAGTTGATTTGCGAAGAAGGTTTTTGAAAAGTCCCGCACCTCTTGAAAGATTACCCAAATCAAAATGCCTCTCAAAATAAAATAAAACCCCTTGAAAACCCTCTGTCTAATTATTTAACAACGGATCCGAATATCAAGAGGAGTTTAAACGGCATTGAAGTACCAAAGGAGGAGTGGGATTTGGGTTCTCAGCCAGCGTGTGTGATAAAAAACACACGGCCGCAGATAACAGATAACACAACAAGAGACTCGTGACTCAATTCCCTACTGGAAGATGAGGTGCTTTAGAGGAGGTGTTTCGCGATACTGCTGCACCAACAGCTTGGTAATGCATTTCAACCCCTCTCAACAACTAAATACAGGTTTAAAAACCTGTATTGCTGTTCACTGGTTTAGTGGAAGCTAAAGTAGAAGTGAAGTAGTTCATGGAAGCTGATGAGCACTTGTTTCAGACCACGTGCAGCTTCTGTTAGGTTTCCAAATGATATGGTTGCGGAAACATATATCACATAACCTGAATATGTTACAGATTTGAATGTTTTTCTATGTGTGTGCTCATTTCCCAACCAGCTCTGAATCTGTACTTGCTGAACTATCTCCATACTGGTCCCAGTGTGTCTAACGGCCCACGGCGAGGGCTTCAGGTGAAGCTGCGAACAGGGGTTTCCCCGGCGGTACTTACGGTGCCAGTGGAGAGGGCGGAGGCATATTGTGGAGCGGTTTTACACACTGACTTGACTGCTGGCCTCCACTCCAAGTCTCTTTGGTTCAGCTGGGCTCTGCTCTCCTCTCTCCCCGAGTCACGCTCCTCCACCTGCCTGTGGGTCGCAGATACCAACACACACTCAACATAAACACAGCGTCCCCATACGACGGGGCTTCAAGATAACACCGGCAGGAGAAGACACCGCCCTGTTGATTTCTTTAATGGGCTGATGGTGCCTTCGGTGGCGCCTTCGGTGGCCTTGGCTACACGGGGTCCCGGCCGTGTGGGTCAGGAGTGAACGGGGGGAACGCATTAGAATTGCCTCTCGAAACCTCATGGCCTTTTAAATGAATCACAACCAGAATGCCTTTATTTCTTCATTGTATGTACAAGTGCATTGGAATTGTGTAGCAATTCTCAAGACAGTCTTAAAAACAACAATTCAAAAAAATGTATGATAAAAATAACAAATAAGCTAAACAAAATAAACAGGTAAAAAAATGCCGATATAAAAACTGTGTGTATATATATATATATATATATATATATATATATATATATATATATATATATATATATACATATATACATATATATATATATATATACATATATACATATATATATATATATATATATATATATATATATATACACACTTATTGCGTTTGCCTCAAAATAGAAAAATGAAGGCATTTCCCAACATTTGATTAAATGACCCACGAAATGATCCAAAAGGCCCCCGAAGACAGAAGACAAAAGAAGCCCCATGTTAAAAACAAGTGATTTCCCTCCTCTGCCATCCGGCCCCATGTTGTTTTACTTCAAGGGATCACGGCACACGACTGACTGTGTGCACACAGAGGTCCGGCGGGCCTGGGGATATGGTGGAGGCCGCCACGGGAGCTTAAGATGGAGTCCCAGGTGAGGGATGACAGAGAGCCCCACTACACACACACATGCTCCCGCTCAGACGCAGGACTGTGGATCTAACCAGACCACACAAAGGACGGCTCATTGGCTTGTCGTTCGGCTGTGGTACGGCGGTATTTTAGGAGAGAGAGAGAGAACAAAAAAAAAAGATTGATTCGGGAATTCAAAGGAGGGTTTCTTTTGGTCCTTAACGGACAGGCTTTTTGTTCTTCGAAGAAACTTAAGGGTGACGCTAAACCCCCATTCAGAGATAACACTCCACTTGAAAGTTCAAATGAGTGGAATTTCTAGCCCCCCCCCCATCAACAGCAAGCTAATGTATTACATTAGCGAGAAGCTCAGAGCAATTGATAGCATTATACTGGCACCACGCCGGCTAATTGAGATCAATCAATGCTGCAGCGCTGCAGCGAAAATGTCATAGATTGACATTTGCGATTTTTCATTAAATAAATGATCATGACGCCCTTTGATTTATTAACTCGTATCTGGCGTCCATGGAAACACCATCATCAGCAGCCGTGACGCCTTGCGTCAGCTCCAGAGAGAGAGAGAGGGGAGCGCTTCCTGTTCTGTTCACACGACTACGTGTCTGTCTTCAGTGTAATCCCTCATATACATCCCCCCTTCTCCCGGGAAAATCCTCAGGATTTGACAGCAGGTCGCTATAATCGAGTACGCACCCGGTCGTTTCCTCTGAAGAAGATAAGAGGATAAGATTGTGTGTGTGTGTGTGTGTGTGTGTGTGAGTGTGTGAGTGTGTGTATGTGAATATGTGTGTGTGGGGGGGGGGGGGGGGGAGAGAGAGGGGGTTGGCCAGAGGCGCCAGTCACCTCTTGCTATATCAGTCATCGGCCCGGGATGCAGCTGATGCCCTGAGCTGATATAAGAGGAACCAAACGGAGGGAGAGGAGGGAGTTTGAGGCGGGTTCTGTGGACCTACCTGCTCTCTGTGGACGACCGCCAGGACGACCGGTCCCACGACTCGGACCTCTGCCGGCGGTGGTGCCTGCGGTGCGGTCGACTCCGTGAGCTGGGGGAGGAGCAGGAGGAGGAGGAGGAGGAGGAGGAGGAGGAGGAGGAAGAGGAGGAGGAGGAGGAGGAGCAGGAGGAGGAGGAGGAGGAGGAGGAGGAGGAGGAGGAGGAGGAGGAGGAGGAGGAGGAGGAGGAGGAGCAGGAGCAGGAGGAGGAGGAGGAGCAGGAGGAGGAGGAGCAGGAGGAGGAGGAGGAGGAGGAGGAGGAGGAGGAGGAGGAGGAGGAGTAGAAGGAGGAAGAGGAGGAGGAGGAAGAGGAGGAGGAGGAGGAGGAGGAGGAGGAGGAGGAGGAGGAGTAGAAGGAGGAAGAGGAGGAAGAGTAGAAGGAGCAGGAGGAGGAGGAGCAGGAGGAGGAGGAGTAGAAGGAGCAGGAGGAGGAGGGAGGAGGAGGAGGAGGAGGAGGAGGAGGAGGAGGAGGAGCAGGAGGAGGAGGAGGAGCAGGAAGAGGAGGAGAAGGAGCAGGAGGAGGAGGAGGAGAAGGAAGAGGAGGAGGAGTAGAAGGAGCAAGAGTGGAGGAGGAGCAGGAGAAGTAAGAGGAGGAGCAGGAGCAAGAGGAGGAGGAGCAGGAGCAGGAGGAAAAAGAGGAGGGGAAGTAGAAGGAGCAGGAGGTCGAGGAGGAGGAGCAGAAGTAGGAAGAGGTGGAGGAGGAGGAGCAGGAGGAGCAGGTGCAGGAGGAGGTCGATCAGGAGGAGGAGGAGGAGGAGGAGGAGGAGGAGGAGCAGGAGGAGCAGGGGGAGGTAGAGAAGGAGGTGGAGACGAGAACAGGAAAACAAAAAGACACAAAAAGCCAATCAATCCATGTGTACAAAGGGTATAATACAACATGATGAACAGAAACAGGGAACATGAAACAAGAACTAAGGAATAACATCTAAATAACAAAGCTGAATCACATTAGACAAAAAGATGACCACTTGATCAGAAAAAAGCGTATTTTTGAGTATTTTTGTTATTTTTGTATTTTTGTGTGTTGTTATATATATATATATACTGTATATACGCCTCCTTAGATATTGTCCTCTGTCTCTCAACAGTATTTCCTCCCTTATCTACAATGTTCCACATGAATGTACGATAGAGAATCATTAATCATTAAAGTGAAGCTCATGAACTACCAGACCGGTAGTTTGTTCTTCCTCAAAGTGTGAAACACGGTAGCGTCATTCAGCCTCACCGCCGATCCTCGGTCCCCTGACTTGGCTACGGAGCCAGGAGGGGAAACTACAGCACCCATTAAATTGGCTTAAAGGAAATCGATAGACCCGGAATTACATGAGATTGCAATGGATCTGGTGGAACATCGTTTTCTGATGCCTAATGCGCACCTCGATAACCCCTTAATTACATCATTAGAAGTGCATGATGGATTTCTGCTGTCATCACTAACTAATAATTACCATAAACAATCAAATCAATTGTTGCCGTTTTGGCAGCAAAGGCAAATACCCCAATATCCAACAGGGGATTAACAAAGGACATTTTTATCTTATCCTTATCTGTGCAACAGGCATACCAGAGCTGTACCGGCATATGGTCTCTGCTGAAGGCACAGCAGCCACTGACAGCATTTAGCCAAAGAGGAACTACACAATGTCCCCACAGCATGAAATTGGTTGCTCTTATTCTCCTTGGTCACTTTGTCCCCCCCCCCCCCCCCCTCCCTCCTCCTCTCTCTCTCTCTCTCTCTCTCTCTCTCTCTCTCTCTCTCTCTCTCTCTCTCTCTCTCTCTCTCTCGTGCTTCGTCTCAATTTGCGTTGATGTCAAATGTTCACGCCTCACCCAACACAAACAAGCACCGGTCCTGGGTGTTCCTGTATTGATCTCAGAGCTATCAGTAGTATTATCATGCTACCAAACAATATATAATATTATTAAACAATATTCCCCCCACAGCAGGGGGCTGAGCCAGAGAGAGAGAGAGAGAGAGAGAGAGAGAGAGAGAGAGAGAGAGAGAGAGAGAGAGAGAGAGAGAGAGAGAGAGAGAGAGAGAGGGAGAGAGAGAGAGAGAGAGAGAGAGAGAGAGAGAGAGAGAGAGAGAGAGAGAGAGAGAGAGAGAGAGAGGGGAGATCAAATAAGAATGCTGGATCACTTCAGATATCATTTACAAGCCAATGCTGTAAACCTTTATAAGCTAATAAACGTAAACCATTTGTTCTACGACCAAATACAAACCTTTTCTTGTGCTTGCGCTCGTCCTTCCTCTTATGCCTCGAACTGGATGAGCTGTAGGGATGAAGAGAACACATTTGACCTTGGATCCCTCCAACAGAAGGATATGACGTTGTCATACTGAATAAATATCCATTTTTGTTCTATTAAAAATAAATCTTTAGTTTGTGAGGGAAGGGAATCCTGGGAAGTATATTCAAAAAATGGAAAAATATATAAAATGATGTTGCACATACCTGTGTTTGGACTTTTTGGACGAATACCTGGAACAGAAATAAGAGAAGTGAGTTAGCAGCCTGTCATCAGACTATGAACTGGATGGTCAGTGGTCATCAGACCATGATCTGGGTTATGGGGGGTCTACAGACCATGATCTGGGTTATGGGGGGTCTACAGACCATGATCTGGGTTATGGGGGGTCTACAGACCATGATCTGGGTTATGGGGGGTCTACAGACCATGATCTGGGTTATGGGGGGTCTACAGACCATGATCTGGGTTATGGGGGGTCTACAGACCATGATCTGGGTTATGGGGGGTCTACAGATCATGATCTGGGTTATGGGTGGTCTTACCGATGCCGTTTGCTCTTCTTCGAGCTCTTCCTCCTCTTCTTCTTCCTCTTCCTGGGCGGTGACTGACTGTAGGAGGGGGATCTGGGGATGAAGATCACGTTTAAAAGTGATTAGCGGCGCCCAACCGGTCTCTCAGATACGCACACACACACACACACACACACACACACACACACACAGTTAAGCTTCATTCTCGCCGGTGTATTGCATTTAATTTCATAATTTTAACGCTTTTTGACACACTTGTTTGTCAAGGTAGCGTGATGAACCCCATAGTGTGCCTGCAGTCCCTCAGGTTACTTATAAACCAACCTTTTTCTCTTCCTCTTCCGCTCAGACTTCCTCTTCTTCTTCTTCTTCTTGGTCCCTTTGGCGGCCGGTCGGGGAGAGAGGCTGCAACCAGAGAGGAGCACGCCGTTAGCCCTCTGGTGAGCTGACCCATGAGATCCACACGCATCACTTGATTTACTGCACGAGCACACTGTGCACACCCATGCATTTTCAGTTTTGCCATTGAAAATGTGATAATAATAATAATAATAATAATAATAATAATAATATGATAATAACATGATAATAGTGTTATAACTGTTAGCAGACGGTTGGGGCTGAGATCCTCTGAGGCCTGGTGTACATGGATACAGGTCAGTGGCCAGTGTCGTGCTGTGGACTGAGGACCAACAGGGAGTACAGCCTGTTAACGGTCAGCTGCCAGGTTCCTCCGCCAGCCTCACAGCAATGTGTCCGAACTCCCACTGTGTGTTGCGTCATTCAAGAATTGTTCCAAGGACAGCGCAGCAAATATTCCTTTCTCACTCACACACACATGCACACACGCACACACGCACACACACACACACACACACACACGCACGCATGTACAAACACACACAAATGCACACACGAATGCAAGCATGCAGGCACGCACGCAGGCACGCACGCCCCCCACACACACACACACACACACACACATACACACACGCACACACACAAGCCATACGCACACGCACACACACACACACACACACACACACACACACACACACACACACACACACACACACACACACACACACACACACACACACACACACACACACACACACAGTCACTCTTGCTCTTTACCTCTCTCTCTCTCTCTCTCTCTCTCTCTCTCTCTCTCTCTCTCTCTCTCTCTCTCTCTCTCTACGCATTTAATTTATTTAATTTCATCCTGTTTGTTTATGGTCTGAATGCATCAACATGGCGGCCCCTCCAATAAGCTCTCCTGCAGCCTCCCCCACCCTGCCAGGTCAATGACGAGTCCCCAGCCTCCTCCTCACTGCCAGGTCAATGACGAGTCCTGCAGCCTCCTCCTCACTGCCAGGTCAATGACGAGTCCTGCAGCCTCCTCCTCACTGCCAGGTCAATGACGAGTCCCCCAGCCTCCTCCTCACTGCAAGGTCAATGACGAGTCCTGCAGCCTCCTCCTCACTGCCAGGTCAATGATGAGTCCCCAGCCTCCTCCTCACTGCCAGGTCAATGACGAGGCCCCAGCCTCCTCCTCACTGCCAGGTCAATGACGAGTCCCCAGCCTCCTCCTCACTGCCAGGTCAATGACGAGGCCCCAGCCTCCTCCTCACTGCCAGGTCAATGATGAGTCCCCAGCCTCCTCCTCACTGCCAGGTCAATGACGAGTCCTGCAGCCTCCTCCACCCTGCCAGGTCAATGACGAGTCCTGCAGCCTCCTCCTCACTGCCAGGTCAATGACGAGTCCCCAGCCTCCTCCTCACTGCCAGGTCAATGACGAGTCCCCAGCCTCCTCCTCACTGCCAGGTCAATGACGAGTCCCCAGCCTCCTCCTCACTGCCAGGTCAATGACGAGTCCCCAGCCTCCTCCACCCTGCCAGGTCAATGACGAGTCCCCAGCCTCCTCCTCACTGCCAGGTCAATGACGAGTCCCCAGCCTCCTCCTCACTGCCAGGTCAATGACGAGTCCCCAGCCTCCTCCTCACTGCCAGGTCAATGACGAGGCCCCAGCCTCCTCCTCACTGCCAGGTCAATGACAGGCCTCTGAAGCGCTAGCTGTAGTCTCAATAAAAGGGACTTTGAGTTTTGAATAAAGCACGTAGTAGGTTAGGTTAATAGAGTAGAGTAGAGTAAGAGTAAGAGTAAGAGTAAGAGTAGGTAAGAGTAAGAGTAAGAGGTAAGAGGTAAGAGGTAAGAGTAAGAGTTAAGAGGTAAGAGTAAGAGTAAGAGTAAGAGTAAGAGTAAGAGTAAGAGTAAGAGTAAGAGGTAAGAGTAAGAGTAAGAGTAAGAGTAAGAGTAAGAGTAAGAGGTAAGAGTAAGAGGTAAGAGTAAGAGTAAGAGGTAAGAGTAAGAGTAAGAGTAAGAGTAAGAGTAAGAGGTAAGAGGTAAGAGGTAAGAGTAAGAGTAAGAGTAAGAGGTAAGAGTAAGAGTAAGTAAGAGTAAGAGTAAGAGTAAGAGTAAGAGTAAGAGTAAGAGGTAAGAGTAAGAGTAAGAGTAAGAGGGCTGGCAGTGAGTAGAAAATAATAACAATTATTCAAAGGGGAAAAAGAAACGTGGTGACACATTGGTACTATGTTCTTCCAGGTCAATGACGAGGCCCCAGCCTCCTCCTCACTGCCAGGTCAATGACGAGTCCCCAGCCTCCTCCTCACTGCCAGGTCAATGACGAGGCCCCAGCCTCCTCCTCACTGCCAGGTCAATGACGAGGCCCCAGCCTCCTCCTCACTGCCAGGTCAATGACGAGGCCCCAGCCTCCTCCTCACTGCCAGGTCAATGACAGGCCTCTGAAGCGCTAGCTGTAGTCTCAATAAAAGGGACTTTGAGTTTTGAAATAAAAGACAGCGGGAGAATAGTTTGTGTAGGAAAATATCAATAGAAAGGCTGGAGAGTAAGAGTAAGAGTAAGAGTAAGAGGTAAGAGTAAGAGGTAAGAGTAAGAGGTAAGAGTAAGAGTAAGAGGTAAGAGTAAGAGTAAGAGGTAAGAGGTAAGAGTAAGAGTAGGAGTAAGAGTAAGAGTAAGAGGTAAGAGGTAAGAGTAAGAGGTAAGAGGTAAGAGTAAGAGTAAGAGTAAGAGTAAGAGGTAAGAGTAAGAGTAAGAGTAAGAGTAAGAGTAGGAGTAAGAGTAAGAGTAAGAGGTAAGAGTAAGAGTAAGAGGTAAGAGTAAGAGTAAGAGTAAGAGGTAAGAGTAAGAGGTAAGAGTAAGAGTAAGAGGTAAGAGTAAGAGGTAAGAGTAAGAGTAAGAGTAAGAGTAAGAGGTAAGAGTAAGAGTAAGAGTAAGAGGTAAGAGTAAGAGTAAGAGTAAGAGTAAGAGTAAGAGTAAGAGTAAGAGTAAGAGTAAGAGTAAGAGTAAGAGGGCTGGCAGTGAGTAGAAAATAATAACAATTATTCAAAGGGGAAAAAGAAACGTGGTGACACATTGGTACTATGTTCCTCATAAGCTCTACTACTCAGTTTCAACAGTAACCTGAAGGGCTCTTGGTGGAACAGCCTTAATGCAGCCCTGGTGCGTCGCTTCTGGTGCGTCTAACCACAGCGCTGTTACACTGGACGTCCAGCGTGTGGCGCTATGGAGGACCAGCTGCTGAGGGTGCAGAAGACGCTCATCGCCGTAATGGAGGAGTTTTGGGTTATTCATTAGTTTAGGGTCCATTAGCAACCAAACACACATTACGGCTTATGAAAAGATACAGGACCCCCCTGAGGTACTCAGTCCTACTGTTACCTGAGTTATTGTGGAGAAAATATCTGAGCTAGTTGCATTATTTATTTTTGTTGCCCGTAGCAGCGTTTTTAGTTAATTATTCTTTCATTAGGTTGTGTTGATCACAGGGAGAACAGGTCGATTTCTAGTTACACACCGATTGGGACGAAGAAGAACACACCGTATTGATTGTGGATACAAGTCAGAACAACAGTTCATCGCACTCCACTAGGGAGCTCCTAAATAGGAATATCTATTCAGGAATATAGATATGTGTTATTATATCTTTTTGTATCTATTCTGGGCGTGCGCTAACGACTCTCTGTTGGAAGGTGGAGGTGTTTCGCGAGGAGGACAGGTGAAGCAGAACAGTTTAATAGGACACCTGGCGTGGTCGTTCCTCACAGCCGTGCTGTTCCCTCACTGCCAGCTCTGATCCTCCCCTTCGTCGTTCCTCATTGTGAGCCCAGGGGGGGGTCTGTTGTTGATTTGTTAGCATGTGTTCTCTTCTTTATCTGGGAAGTGTGGTTCAGGTACATATACATATAGCAATATCTATAGATATAGATATATATACAGTATATACACAATACAGTATATACAATACAGTACATATGTATATATATCTATATATATATAATGTGTGTGTGTGTGTGTGTGGTTGGGGGCTGGTTGAAGCAGCCTGACCTGGCCTGAGTTAGACTGATTGGCTGGTGAGGCTGCACACCTGTGGGTCCTTGTTAATCAAGGCCCACAGGTTAAAGCAGCCTCCACCACCACACACACACACACACACACACACTAGAGAGAGAGAGAGAGAGAGAGAGAGAGAGAGAGAGAGAGAGAGAGAGAGAGAGCGAGAGAGAGAGAGAGAGAGAGAGAGAGAGAGAGAGAGAGAGAGAGAGAGAGAGAGAGCGAGAGCTCTAGCATGTTCCATCTGCTCTGTTCTTTTGTTCTTTCCTCATCACTTTGGGAGGAGCCCTCAAGAAGACATTTTAATGGCTTGTGGCAGCGTCGACTGTTACACTAACATACTGTTTTAACTTAATCTTGAGTGTCGGGTAATATTGTATATATTTATATTTATGTATACCATATATACTTTATATATTTTGTTAATGTGTATTTTGTCCTTCATCTGGTGGCGAGTGTGAACTAAACTTGACTATATTTTTGTATATAAATATATAAATGTATATATATAGATATATATATCTATATATATCCTTCATCTGGAGAGGAGGTGAGGTCGACTTGGCACTGGGTGTCTGGAGTGGGGAAGCTTTTGAAAGTCAGTAAACTCCAGTGAAAGCTTGTGAATGCTACTGAAAGCCAGTGGAAGCCATTGGAAGCCAGTGGAAGCCAGTGGAAGCCAGTGGAAGCCATTAGAAGCCAGTAGAAGCCAGTAGAAGCCAGTGGAAGCCAGTAGAAGCTTGTGACGGCCACTCACCTCCTGACTCTCCGATGGCTCCTGTGCTTGTGGCCCTTGCGTCGCATCAGGCCGCCGTATCTCTCCGCCACGACCGCCACCTCCGCCCTTTCCCCGTCACTTTGGTCCAGAGACTCCACCTTCCCTTCCTCCGCCGGCAGCGGTGGAGGACAGGCGGTCGTCTCGGTGGTGCTGTGGAGAGGAACAGGCACAGAAGATTCACTCATTCACTTATTTTGCTTTTGCTTTTCCGTTTTTAGTTTCATGTGTGATGAATTGGATTTTTCTTTTGCTCGGGGTTGCTTATCCTTATATCAAAATTAAGAGTTGTTTGAACGCGGGGATTGGATATCGAAACGTTTGTTCCGTACATTCTATACTGTATTATTGTGTTATGCTAATTAAAATACGTTATATTACTTCAGTGTGTAGTATGTATGTATGTAAGTATGTAGCTTGGACATCTTCCCTATGCATTATATAGGCTGCAGTTTTTCTTCTGGAATGTTCTATGGACCAGCCTGGTCCGCACTCCGTGTGTAGGTGTTGATGTATTTATTCCCTCTGTAACTCAAAGTCAGCAGCAGCGTCCATGACACCTGGAGGTCAGCCATTCACTATTCAAATGAGCTGGTATTTATAAGCTTCAGCTGCGCTGCATTGGGGGAAAAAATATGAGTTTCACTTCCACTCTCCCTGCTTCTGGCCTGTACCAGATGAATCAAGAATCGTAAAGAAGTTCGACGCAGCCATTATATTCTATTATGCCACATAATTCAGTCGAACGTATGAACGTGCATTATCTCAAGCTTTGAAAGGAATTTGTGGACCGTTTAAATGGTTGTATGTAAGAAGGTTATGGCTGAGGTTAATTCGACAGAGGGAGATCTATACCAGTGACGTGAACGAACGGTGTACGGTGTATTCCGTTCTATCTTCAGGATCAAACGTGGCCCCCCCCAAACGGATGACTCGGTTATGGAACTTATGAATATTTAGTCACGGGAGATTAAATAATAGCTTCTCCTCTTGTGAGCGTAATGAGAAGATAAGCACGCCAGGAATTAAGGAGGAGAACCAGACCCACCCACCAGGGCCGTGGCCAGGGGCCAGGGTCTCGCTTCGGTGTGTGGGAGAAGTGGGTCTTTATTCTATCACTAGAAGGCCATAACATCTAAGCAGAGCTAGATTTAGAACCGGATGTCTCATTGCTATAATATCATTATATATTATGGACATGTTTCTGTGGAGCCAGAGGTTCCCCAGAGGACAAGGGGACATAGAACAGACCGTGGAAGTTAATGTTCTGCAGGCCATCACTAAGAGGTCATCACTAAGAGGCCAACAGCCCTTGGGCTCACCCTGCTGGAACGAGGAGATAGTATCCATAGAAACCACATGTCCCCCACACAAACACCCATTGGGTAAGACAGACGGCTCACAAGAGCCAATCAGGAGAAGCTTTCCCTTTAAGGCGGAGTGCAAACCCCCGGAGAAACTAAGTACTACGGCCACGCAGGTTTTGCTTTAGTGTTCACTCTTGAGACTGACCTCAGGTTCACTTATTTTCCTATCAGAATAAACTAAGTGATCTTTTCAAGATGTTTCCTCCGTATTTTCTACAACCATCGAACCTTAGTGAAGAACGGCTAGACTTTTCCACGACAGTAGGCACACGCACCCCTGAAGAATTGTACTGGCCACCCCAACTTAATTTGGCAGATATATATATATATATATATATATATATATGAAAAAGAGCCAAAGTAACCCTATAGCACAATGCAACAGAACCAGGGGCCGTCTCCCCCACTGAGCCCCCACCTGCCTGCCCCGTGGATTGGAGGCGATGCGTGGACGTGGGCCCGTGTTGATCCAGCGGATAACGGGGGAGCTAACAGGATGAAGTGGTTGAGCCTGATCAACAGGGACAGGCGGCGTACCACGCCTTGGAATATTCCCCTGATTTGCGGATGTTAGACCGACGTTATTGCAAATGCAAATTTAGGTCTTGCCTGTTGGCACCACTGATTGGCTGCCTACAATTGTTTTGCAGATGGAAACGTGATTTGCAATTGGTAACCTTTCACTAAGGGTTACGCGCAGCCCCGACTTCAGCATAAACATTTGGACGAGCGACAAATTGATGTGATCAATTTCACATTGTCTCCCTCTTGTGAGGACAAGCGACTTCTATCTACACCACTGATCATTTCACTGAGATCTACCGTAATAATGAATGTTTGCCGTTGCCAAAAGCATCGCTTTAGTGTGCCTGGTTAAAGCTGACTAAATTGGTGGCATTTGGATTCAATTTGGTTTTGTGATAAATCACAATTTGTGTTGGATGAGAGCAAAAGCACCTGCACTTAACAACTACCCCCTACTAGACACAGACACACACACATGCACGCAAACACACACACACACACACACACACACAAACACAGGCCCTACCCCATCTGCGACTAACTGCAGAATTCCCGAAGTGTGCGCAATCCTTAACAAATTGTAATTGTAATCCATGACTGCTTGGCTTTCAGTCGAAGGTTGGATGGAACTTAAAGATGCAATGCAAAGCCCCGCATTGACAAAAGTGGAGAGAAGCTTTCTCCTCAACGCAAAACACTGAGCGGATTCAAGGCCAGGACTTGACGATGGGGACCTGTAATCCTGTAAACCTTGACTGGATGTGTTTCCTGTAAGATGCCCCGTTCGCAACACACATAGACACAGCGGTACGGAAATCACATTCACCACTCTTCCATCTCAGACAACTGAGGAAGTTCCGGGTGTCACACTGGATTCAATGGAGCTTCTGCTCCTGCACCATCGAGAGCATCCTGACAGCTGGTGAACATCACCACCTGGTATGGGAAACAGCACCATGCAGGACCAGAAGGCCCTACAGAGAGCGGTACGGTCCAGAGAGTGGTACGGTCGGCCCGAACATACCTTAGAGAAACCACTCCCTCACCTCCACAAGATCTATACCAAGAGGTGTATGTCCAAGGCCAGCAGGACAAAAAGACCAAAAGACCCTCCCTCCTCCCCCTCCTCCCCCTATCTGCACCACACTACACTTTAGCCCCCCCCCCCCACCTCCTTCCACAGCAACCTGGACTATCTGCTGCACTACACCAAAAACCCATACACAGTATATATGTATACGGTATACTATTTTTACAGTTAGATTCATATAAACTGCAATTATGTAAGGATGTACATTTGTGTACATATATATATATATCTGTCCTGGAGTTCAGTCTGATGATGTCACCGTCCCTGGCTCTCGAACTAACCGCGGCCATGTTTGATTACTTTGGCCTTACTTTGGCCACGGTTCACTTTGAACCAAGGATGAAGAAAGCAACATCAGTGTCATCAGTGCTCCCATGGCCTCTCATGAACAAACAACGTTAACGTTCGTCGCTTTGCTCCTATGCCTTAATTACAGAACCTTATGTTTCACCCTATGCATGTTCCTTACTGCACGTTATGCATGTTCCTTACTGCACGTTATGCATGTTCCTTACTGCACGTTATGCATGTTCCTTACTGCACGTTATGCATGTTCCTTACTGCACGTTATGCATGTTCCTTACTGCACGTTATGCAGTTGAAAAAAATGTGTTGAATTAAAAATGTACTTTGATTACTATTCTGGTATGACAAGCTGGGCAGGAATTGAACTACTACTGCGTCTTTTTAATGGTCCTCATGAAACGAGGATATCGGGTTATGGTGATTCTCAGTTTTATTGTTATTTCATAAGTCTGATACCACGCTTTACGTTTCCATCTACTTCAAGGTACCGGCCCTCAGCTACTACTGTTTTATAACGCTGTTTTGGACTCATAAGCATCTCTGATTCTCTGTGATTGTCATGACAAAACATTGGAGTAGCGCTCCCAGCACTGGTTTCTCCGTCACCACGGTGAACAGCAGCAGATGGTGAGCAACACGCCTGACGCAGGGAAGACAGACTTTATGTTTGCTTGTGTATGTTTGTTTGTTTTAACAGGAGGTGTCCCCGGGATCTTCAACCGCTGTGTTTCTATATCGGGCTACAGAGTTTTACGAAGCATCTGTGTATGTGTGTGTGTGTGTGTGTGTGTGTGTCGTTTGTCACGCGAGGCCAACCCCAGGACGAAGCCACGCTATACCGCCACAAACAGATCTCAATGTCTCGGGGAGTGAGCGTCCCGAATAACCAAAGCCAGAACCATGTCCGGGGTTTTAATTTGCTCTAACCGACCATCTGGCCGGCTTGTCAGCGCCCCCCTGGGCCCCCCCGACAGTCCAGGTACTCATCATTGAGACGTCAATACGGTGCCGCTTTGAGACCACAGGAGGCCCTGCCGTGCTAATCTGGGCAAACGCTTGGTTTTCCACACCTCATTTAGCGGGTAGGATTGAGATGAACAGCCAGGTGGGTTTGGCAAACACCTACCGAATATTTGGTTCCTTCAAAAGGAGTTGCAGCCAGCAGCAGCCGATACAGGAGGCCCACAGGACAGGTGGCTTTCAATTCAATCAACAAATGACTGGAATTGTAGCCGCAAAACACACATGTTTCTGTGTGGAGGATGAGGGGAAAACACCAACGGAGGATAAGACATTTATTTAATTGTAAGGATCCGCTATATGCCCACGCTACACCCTCTCAGATTGGTTCATGTGTGAACGTGAAAGAATGCTCCTCCTCATTCATTCTTCCCATGTGGTGGTGTGAAGTTTTGCAATGTCAGAAATAGACCTGGTGTTATCATGGTCCATTAAGCAGGTTTAGAACTCTACTTTGTTGTGTCTGCGCTGGGATAGTTGCCTGCTTCAAAGACCTCCACAAGAGCATGGGGGGACCTCCATTTTGACTGAGGGTTTTTAGTGACCTTCACCCAACCCCAGGATGAGGTTTTGACTAACCCCCATCCTCTTGTTGGATGGGTTTGTACTGACCTCCACCCAACAAGAGGGTGGGGTTTGTACTGACCTCCACCCAACAAGAGGGTGGGGTTTGTACTGACCTCCACCCAACAAGAGGGTGGGGTTTGTACTGACCTCCACCCACAAGAGGGTGGGGTTTGTACTGACCTTCACCCAACAAGAGGGTGGGGTTTTGACTGACCTCCACCCAACAAGAGGGTGGGGTTTGTACTGACCTCCACCCAACAAGAGGGTGGGGTTTGTACTGACCTTCACCCAACAAGAGGGTGGGGTTTTGACTGACCTCCACCCAACAAGAGGGTGGGGTTTTGACTGACCTCCACCCAACAAGAGGGTGGGGTTTTGACTGACCTCCACCCAACAAGAGGGTGGGGTTTTGACTGACCTCCACTATGCTGGATGCATCGGTCAAGAGCAGCTCACACTGGTCCTGTAGCCTAGCTTTAATATCCATTATCATATCTTATGATGTACAACAAAAAGAATGGAAGAAAAAGGAGGATTCAATACGAATATAAGTTACTCGCCACAGGCACCAGGAAACTACGCTCATATATATATATATATATATATATATATATATGAGATAGTTACCTGGTGTGTATATACAGTATATATATACTGTATAATATATATATATATGATGGAGCATATGATATTTACAGTATAGTATTTATATATATATATATATATATATATATATATATATATATATATATGAGTGTAGTTACCTGCTGTGTATACAGGTATATACAGTATATTTATATATATATATATATATATACCGTATATATAAAAGCACATTTTCTAGCACTCAGCCAAATGATTCTGAAACCAGAGTCTGATCATGGAAGAGAGATGAGGAGGAGGAGGAGAGAGATGAGGAGGAGGAGGAGAGAGATGAGGAGGAGGAGGAGGAGGAGGAGGAGAGAGAAGAGGAGGAGGAGGAGAGAGATGAGGAGGAGGAGGAGAGAGATGAGGAGGAGGAGGAGAGAGAAGGCTCCCAGCCAGGAGTCTGAAGCAGTGATTTGTCCAACTCATTATTGGGTCTAATCAGGCTGTCTCCACACAGAGCGTGTCTCCTGAGAACATCCTCACCTAATGGAGAGAATTACCCACAGCCCAGCGGAGCAGCCAGCCATCTGCATAGAGAGATCGATAGCCCGACCTTGGGGTGAAATGGAAGAAAGAAAGCAAAAACAAGAGACTATCCCCCGGCTATTTAAAAAGGGAGGAGGGGGGGAAATCAATAGAACCTTGTTGTTGTTTTTTTTATGAATAAAGTGTCAGTATTATTTAGTGTGTATGACATTCACTTAAAGACATGTTCTGTCAATATGTTCTGCCACTTTGATTATTTAGATTAGATTCAAATGTATTGTCAGTGTACAGCACAAGTACACTACAGCGAAAGAAATTTGGCATCTAACCAGAGTGCAAATGTTGCAGTAAAGTGCATGGTAATATATAATTAACAGTTGTTGAATAATGTGTAAAAACAGTCTACGAAATCCAAATGTGTATTGTATCCAATGAAAAATAAATTTGGTAATTCATCACATTAAAAAATGATCCGTGCAGGAGGAAACAGAGGAAAAGATTTCTATATCATACTGCCATGAGAATTCACATGATCTGAGCACCCTGATGTGTCCACCATCAAGGTGTCTTTCTAGATTGCTGACGGCTGAAGTCCAACAGTAATGATTTCAAACTTCAATCATCTGGTGGAAACCAGAGGATCTGGTGGAAAAACTACTGCGCTCCGATGGCATCACCGCAGGCAATAAGACAGAGATGACCTCAACCCCACCAGAGGCCAACCCAATAGATGGAGAGATTCATGTTTCTGCCTGCATGTGTGTGTGTGTGTGTGTGTGTGTGCGCGTGCGTATGTGTGTATGTGTGAGAGAGAGCGAGAGAGAGCGAGAGAGAGAGAGAGAGAGAGAGAGAGAGAGAGAGAGAGAGAGACAGACAGAGACAGAGAAACAGAGAGAGAGAGAGAGAGAGAGAGAGAGAGAGAGAGAGAGAGAGAGAGAGAGAGAGAGAGAGACAGAGAAACAGAGACTGACAGAGACAGAGACAGAAAGAGAGCTTTGCTCCATCATTCCATAGGAACCCTAGCAGTTCAGGAGGGCTAGTGCATGTTTTATTATCTGTGTCAAAGCTACTAGTGACAATTGATTATCATTATTATAGAAATTATGATCGTCAAGATAATTGCCAGAGAAACATATGATCTACTGCCACAATTAGCAGTGCAGGCTGTGAGCTGCTCCGACTTTAAATGACACTGAACTCTAGATAACAGCACCTCAATCAACACCTACGGAACAAAGTCAGCCCCTATTTCATCCAATTCATCCTTGGAGCTGGTGAACAATCTTTTAATGCAATTTGTAGATTATTTATGCTTTTAAATACATGTGGTGCTCCTGGCTCCTAAATTAATTAAAATGACAAACAGGGATTACTTCACTGTCCATGTCGTCGTACCCTATTTCACTCCCAGACTCATAGTTAACCACTTTTTGAAGAGTAATTCCCCTTATCTTTTACACAACAACCATTTTCTTCAAAATATAACCAAATTCACATTTAAATGGAATCGATTTTTTGGTGAGATCTGTACTGCAGAATTCTAATTCATTTTGGGAGCTGCAATGGGCCTGGAATAGCACACCTCTAATGGATTCCATTGTGGGAAGGCAGGAGAATAGAATACATTGTAGAGACAGACACTGGCTGTGTCCAAAACCCTTCATTCCTTACTCCCTACGCCCTCTCTCAGGAATTCAATGTAGAGGACAATATATTGAGCAGATATGCAGAATGAAAAATCACTTTCAGACATGGCGTCACCGCTGTCCCATAATTAGACGTGCCACATCTACATCGGTGGAGGTCTCTCTTGTCGTTCTCACAAATCACATTGACACGTACTCATGTCACCAGTGATATGTTTTCATGTTGTGTCATGAAAAATGTGTCAGCTTTGTTTTAGCGTTAGCATGTTTTGAGCATGTGTATAGTAAGCATCTTCAACAAGGGTTCATCAAGGGTGGTCTCCCATCACTGACGGGCCACTTCTGTTCACCTCTCGGGACCCACGCCCCGGTCACCCACGCCCCGGCCGGTCACTTTGAAGACAAGCGGGCACGGTTGATTCAATTACCCAGTCCCGCTGATAAAATGGGGGGCCACCTAATGGCTTGATTAATTCCCTTATCGCGCCGAGCACGAAGGAGTAATTACGACCAAATCCATCGCTGATAGCTAGCCACACATCAATCAAATGAAATGCACACACGTCTACCACTCCCCCCCCCCCCCCGGCCCCCCAGGCAATCACCGGCCAACGCGGTGAAGGGAGCGGATTGTCTGACGCTCACCATCGGCCCGCGGACGTGTTTACCTAGCTAAGAGCCATACCTTTTAGAATGACGTACGCTCAGCGAAAAGGTCACGCTGCCTCTGATTGGACGCCTGTGAGCGCCATGGTTGTTTTTTTTCCTCGACGGACTGAAGGGGCCAATTACATGGCCGGCCTGAAGGTTACGCAGGGGGCTGCGGTGAAATGACTTTGCTCAAAGTAATTGGAACGCTCATATCGCCGAGTCGAGAACCGTGGCCCGGGGAATCTCAACGACGGTGAGACGGTGGCTCAACTGCAGTGACTTCACGTCGGTCGATATATATATGAATATAGGATATGATAGCATTTATATAGATATAGATAGAGAACACTTTATCACTCACTGTAAGAATGAATGAAAACGAGATACAATAGTGTAAACTTTTTTTTCATTAATTGTCATCACAATAAATAAAAAAAAAGGAAAAAAGAGTGTGTGTGTGTGTGTGTTTGCACTGTATTTCAAAATCTTATTTGTGCTATATGGAAAAGTTGAGTGATTCTTAGGATTTTTAACCTCCCAGCTAGAGAAGGTTATAGGTAAACACATACAACCACTCAACTATTTCCACAGGACCGGTTCAGTTCAATTCAGTTTAGTTTAGTGAGCGTACTGACAGCCAGTGGTTTTGGAGAGGTTTAGACTGAACAGAACCAGGTGTGTTTATCGTACTCCTGCAGGCGAGTCTCGTTGACTCGTCCTGGAAGCACCGGAGCCTGAAGCAACGCAGGTCCAAACACAACGTCACTCCCCAGTCCTCACTATAGCGCCACCGGCTTCCACCGTTCATTCCTCTCATCACGGGGCGGTCGTTGTTCCAGCTGCCAGCCGCTGGAGTTCATCCCAACTAAATAATCAGCCTCCATTCAGCTCTCCCGCTTCCGATTGGAAAGCACAAAGGAGGATTTTCCTTCTGGGCCATAATCACACCACAGTGGCCTTCCTTGGCTCACACAACAATAGCGGCACCGCAGCGCTTTGGCTCTGGAAGAGTTGATTGGACTAAGCCTTCACGGTGACAGTGACGGACACGGCGCACGCGTCACCGCTGTCCTAATTGGCATCGTCGTCATCGTCATCATCATTATCGTCGTCGTCGTCATCATCGTCATCCTCATCATCGTCAACATCATCACCATCACCATCTACATCGTCATCATCACCATCACCATCGTCATCTTCATCGTCATCATCATCATCACCATCAACATCGTTCACAAAACGCATGCGATCCAATTCCACGGCAGAAGAAGCCAAGAAACGGGGCATTGAGAAAGCGCTCCATTCAGAGTCTCTCCATATCTCCATAATGTTCCCCTGAACGGCGCCTCCTTCCTCTCCTTCCTTCCTACTAAGTGTGTGTCAATCACGCTCTTCCAAATCAAGTTAGCGGTGATTACGGGGTTCTTTGTGGGGGGGGGAGGGGGGCGGGCGGAGCTTAGGAAGGCAGGAGGAAGCGCGGCTGGGTTAAATTAGCGCCTTTCCTGTGCTCTCTCCTCGAGGCACGGCGCAGAGCGGAGGGGAACGAGTCCACTGCAGAAGCTGCTTACGTGTGTGTAATCATCACACACCCGACGCCCAATTAGCGCAAACGAGAGCCCAGGTCGCCCGGGACGAGCGCCGAGTCAGCGCGCCAGAGAACCGCCGGCCCGGGGAAAGTGAACATTGACAAGCTCATAACACACAGATATCAAACGATGAGTCCGCAGAAGAAGATGACAATTAAATTGAGTCGTCCCAAGACTCCCACACCACAAGTATACAACATAGCATGTTAAGGATAACATAAAGTTGCTGCTGAACTGTTTAGGCGGAGAGTTTTATAAATAAGAGAAATATTGCAGCGACGTGGCCTTACTGCACAGTGAAAAATTGCCTACAGTTTCTGTATCCATGGTTGTGAAGCGGTTATTATATTGTAAGTAAAACAATGATTCCTGTTCGCGGGTGTTCAGCTTGTTGAAACAGTGGGCGTACAATATCACTCATCTTGTGGCTTCCGTACAAATTCGGTCAGCAATCTAAAACGCTGGGTGTAGACGGACAGCGCAATTGCCGATCAGCTCAGACATATTCAGCCAATTAGCCCAGTGGTGTTTACCAGCGCTTCGAGAGAATAGCATTTAGTAATTGCTTTCTGCAGCACTGGAGCTAATTTAAAAATGTGCTTTGACAGAGCGTCAAGCTACGCTATTGCACTTTCCGCGGGCTTGGCCGCTACACCTCTCCTCCCATGCAGTTTGTTTGTACTTTACTTACACTTTGGGAATCATTTGCCACAACCAACGATGTCCACACTCTGCACACACACAGCTCACACGCAGCTCACACACACAGCTCACACGCAGCTCACACACACAGCTCACACACACACACACAGCTCACACACACACACACACACACACACAGCTCACACACACACACAGCTCACACACACACAGCTCACACACACACACACAGCTCACACACACACACACAGCTCACACACACACAGCTCACACACACAGCTCACACACACACACAGCTCACACACACACAGCTCACACACACACACACACACACACACAGCTCACACACACACAGCTCACACACACACAGCTCACACACACACAGCACACACACAGCTCACACACACACACACACACACACACACAGCTCACACACCCAGACACCCTCCTTCCTGCAGGGGAAACGTTGCCGTAATGAGCTGTCCAAAAGTTCCACACTAATTGTTGTCAGAAAGCACATCTGTGTTTTGCGAAACACTCAGCTCCATGGACCCGTGTAGACGATATACACACCCAAATAAAAAAAAGTCAAAAACTTTCTAAACGCTGGAAATAGGGCTGGGGGGACGGCCGCGCAATGTGTTTTATAACCGCCCCTCTCTGTTTATTCATTTTCCTCCGGGGTTTTGTGCAAGGTGCAAAACAGCCTCTTCAAATATTCCCTTTTGATCGTGACACACATTTGAGCAGATCTGTTGATGTGGTGAATTAATGACGGAATAGATTATGGACTCGAAGCCTAAATATTTTGGCATCGCATTACACGGAATGGAGGGAGCCTCTGGTGAAGGCGGAGAGACGGAGAGATAAGGAGGACCATGTGTTTGGTTAGTATGGACCCTCGGCTCTCTTTCCTTCTGACTGATTACTTACATGTACTTATGGGATATGCATTATTACCCGTCACTAAGCTGTGTGCTGTAAAGAGAAGTACACTCTATAAAACAGAAGGAATTGCTTCATAAATTGAATTCAGAATTCAACCAAATAATACATATCATCATATAAAATTCAAGATTCAAGATCTTTAGTACAATGGAATGCTTACTCCCCATTCCCTCCCGCAGTATACATTTTCTAAAACACTATACTATAACAAATACTGTGCACAGTTGTTACACAAAAATAACAATAATAATAATAACAATAAAGTGACTGGTGGATGATATGGACATGGGGAGATAGCGACTGTTCTTCATCCTGCTAATACTCAGTCATATACAGCTGGTTTGACGTGTACATTTGTTTATTAGACGGGGCCCGGAGAGAGAAAGATGGCTGATTAGCATCTGTGGTCCCTGGGCAGGAGGACCAAAGTCCCTCACCCGGGGGGAGTGCCTTGTGCCACTTGTGTGAGCGGGTGAGCCCTCGACAGAACCGCTCCATATTCTTTGTGATCCCGGCTCCCGGTGGTGGGTCTAATCCCGTGACTGAAGATCAGTGGCGGGGAGTGGAGTATGGAATGGAGCCAGGAGGCAGATGGAGACCATTGGGTGAGCGGATCTACAACCACATGCAGACCTCAGAGCCTCTCTCTCTCTCTCTCTCTGGCCCTCTCTCTCTCTCTCTCTCCTCTCTCTCTCTCTCTCTCTCTCTCTCTCTCTCTCTCTCTCTCTCTCTCTCTCTCTCTCTCTCTGGCCTCTCTCTCTCTCTCTCTCTCTCTCTCTCTCTCTCCTCTCTCTCTCTCTCTCTCTCTCTCTCTCTCTCTCTCTCTCTCTCTCTCTCTCTCTCTCGCTCTCTCGCTCTCTCGCTCTCTGTCCCTGTCCCTCTCTCTCGCTCGCTCTCTCTCTTACCTCCTGTCCGTGTCTATTTGTGTCAGGGGGCCCATCGCAGAATGCTGCTCTCTCTCCCCCCCCCCCCCCCTCTCCCCCCCCCCTCTCCTCTCTCTCTCTCTCTCTCCTCTCTCTCTCTCTCTCTCTCTCGGTAACGAATGCCGCTCTTACCTGTGCATGAATCGATATCCTTACCGCCTGCCGCTGTCTGTGCCAAAGTCACAACCTCCTCTCTGTGCCAAAGTCACCACTTCCCCCCCCCCCCCACCGTTGCCCCATCCCTCCCATTTCGTTATTTCTCCTTTTCCCCCGGCGCTCCCTACTCCCTAGTTATGACAGGGGGTCGAGCACCAAAGCCACATTATCCGGCTGGCTATTCTTCTTCCACCGCACAGAGGACAGGTCTGATGTGGAGCGGTGGACGACGCGGAACAATAAAGACACTTCTAGTGGTCGTTTACCCGCCACCAGTCTGCTCTCGATAGAAGGGTAAAAATAAAAAGTAACACATTAGTAGTGGTGTGTGTGTGTGTGTGTGTGTGTGTGTGTGTGTGTGTGTGTGTGTATGTGTGTGTGTGTGTGTGTGTGTGTTTGCGTGTGTGTGTGTGTGTGTGTGTGTGTGTGCGTGTGTGTGTATATGTGTGTGTGTGCGTGTGTGTGTTCGTGTGTGTGTTCGTGTGTGTACGTGTGTGTGTACGTGTGTGTGTGTGTGTGTGTGTGTGTGTGTGTGTGTGTGTGTGTGTGTGTGTGTGTGTGTGTGTGCGCGTGTGTGTATATGTGTGTGTGTGCGTGTGTGTGTTCGTGTGTGTGTGTGTGTGTGTGTGTACGTGTGTGTGTGTGTGTGTGTGTGTGTGTGTGTTGCCGGGGCATGCGATCTGAGACTACTATATTGCAATAGATTGACATCAGTAACTTTCACTCTCACATTCTCTAGCTAAAAATGTGCCCATAGAAATAAGAATAGCAGGCGTATTGTTAGCTGTGTCCATATGGAACATCTGCACCAAAGGCAAAGCCAACAGAACTGAATGTTTCTCACGGCAGGTGAGGCTGACACCTGCATATCAAACAGACTGATTGTCAAGTCCCCTCACACAGACATGTGGCCTTGCTGGCCGGCACAGAGTTGCCATTGCAGTATTGCTCTGTGTTGGCACAAAAGAACATTGTGAAATATATAAAAAATATATATAAAATATATCAAGATATATATATACAAAAAAAGTTAAGTCAAATATGAAGTCAATATTTTACATTGACAGCTATTGGGGACCAACAAGACAACGTCGGCAAAAGCTAGTCCAATGTTGTTGAATTGGTTTTCATCAACCAATCAGATTTGAACAACCAATTTGTTGCTATAGTGATGGTGATGACCAAGCTGATAGTCCTGGGAGGGTATCTGAAGTCGTTAAGTGCAGACCTAAGAGCCTCTCTCTCTCTGACCCGGTCCATGTGGTCTGGAGGTGACCCGGTTCATGTGGTCTGGAGGTGACCCGGTTCATGTGCTCTGGAGGTGACCCGGTTCATGTGGTCTGGAGGTGACCCGGTTCATGTTGTCTGGAGGTGACCCGGTTCATGTGGTCTGGAGGTGACCCGGTTCATGTGGTCTGGAGGTGACCCGGTTCATGTGGTCTGGACTAGACCCTGTCCATGTGGTCTGCAGATGACCCACGGTCGATGTGGGGACACATCATATTATTATTCCCCCTGGACACCTGGCAATCAATAAGTTTGATCTCCTTCTCCCCAAACACACACAAACACACACACACACACACACACACACACACACACACACACACACACACACACACACACACACACACACACACACACACACACACACACACACACACACACACACACACACACACGTACACACCTGAAAGACACATCATACATTGTCTCATCAACCCCCCTCTCACCATCTTAGGTTATTTAGTGGGCTATAATGACCTGCAGTCCATTCCACCTTTATGGAGAAGAGGCTCATTCCATTAGCTGGTGACCCCGGTGAGAGGTCGTGTCTGGGCGCACAGACGGGGGGCTCGAGGGCAACTGAATGATTCCATTATCTTTGATGGGTGGAGCTCCACAGCTAGCCAAGGCCCTGGGGGGAGTTTAAAGAGCTACGTCACCCCCCGTCCTTTGGGACGGAGCAAGGGACCGTAAACAACATGTGGTGACAAGTTGACTTACATAGACTCCGTTAGAGTCCCTAAATCCTTTTTTATTTTATGAATGCTTTCCAGCTTTACTGGATCCCAAATGAAGATTTGATGGAGCCAAAGTGTCAGCTGGTCCATAAAATATGACCCTCCCAGTAATGACTCGATGGATGTCAAAAGTCAGTGTTTATGTTTCAACTCATTGGGTTTTGAAAGCTGATGAAATTGGAAGTGTTTAATGACATTTAATTGAAATTGAAGGCGCTATTAAAGAGAATCACAATGGCACTTTATCCAACAGCCATATTAGAGGTGGTCCAAACCGTACTTGAGGGTTTAAACCCATCAGAGGTCATTCAAACACTACTACTAGTGGGTTTAAACCCTATTGGAGGAGGATCAAACACTACTAGAGGGTTTAAACCCTATTGGAGGAGGATCAAACACTACTAGAGGGTTTAAACCTGATTGGAGGAGGATCAAACACTACTAGAGGGTTTAAACCCTATTGGAGGAGGATCAAACACTACTAGAGGGTTTAAACCCTATTGGAGGAGGATCAAACACTACTAGAGGGTTTAAACCCTATTAGAGGTTGATCAAACACTAGGGTTTAAACCATATTGGAGGAGGATCAAACACTACTAGAGGGTTTAAACCCGATTAGAGGAGGATCAAACACTAGGGTTTAAACCATATTAGAGGAGGATCAAACACTACTAGAGGGTTTAAACCCGATTAGAGGAGGATCAAACACTACTAGAGGGTTTAAACCCGATTAGAGGTTGATCAAACACTAGGGTTTAAACCATATTAGAGGAGGATCCAACCCATTAGAGGTGGTTCAAGACCATTAGAGCCACCTCTTGGTGTTATAAACAAACCATACTAGATGTAGTTTAAACCCTAGAGGTGGTTTAATTCATATAAGAGGTGGTTTGAACCCATTCAAGGTGGTTTAAAGCCTACCATAGGTAGTTTAAATCCATTAGAGGTGGTTCAACCTCTATTTGAGCTGGTTCAAACCCTATCAGAGCTGGTTTAAACACTACTAGAGGTGGTTTAAACCTAATTTAACCTAAACCTAAGCTAATTCTCCTCAGTCAAAGGTACCGGGGAAAATATTCACACTGCAAATGAAACCTTGACCTTGTTTTTGGCTTTCAACATTGGTAAAAACCTCCAATTTAAAAAGATCTTTGTCGAAATCATGAATTCATGAATGGGAAATCGATTATGTGTTGTATAGTATAAGTATCGTACATAGTACATAGTATATAGTGTTAAATTGTAGTAAACTCATAATAATAATGTGGGATGGGGAGTAAGCATTCCATTGTACTTGTTGCATATGGACAATAAACATCTTGAATCTTGAATGTATAGAAAATGTTGATTATATATTTGCAACAGTTATTTTGCACAAATGCAGATATTGCATTTTCTTTTCGGACTGTAGTTCTAATCAGAGGTCAGCTTTGAAAGACATAGACATGAAATATATATATATATATATAAAACAAAGGAAAGGAAAGGAAATCTAAGGAAAGGTCCTTAGATTACAATTTTACCAGCCTCACAAAAGCATTGAAAGGTGCTTAACCAGTAGATGTTTGTTTGTTTTCACCACCGTGTTCCAAAGTGTGTGTTGACACGACGGAGACTGGGTGATCATTAAACACCTTCCATAAAACCTTTATGCCCGCTGACTCTCCATCACCATCAGCCCTGGCAGTCAGACACACAGTGCATCAGCCAAATGGGAGAGCACCACCGCCTGAGAGATTGATACCTTCCCATCCACACTTTATTAGCCACTAATCCTCAGCTACTACTCCTCCCAGTCGCTCCAGGAGCTTTTGTAGCCGAAGAACGGTGAGGGTGACGAGAGAGAGGAGAGAGAGGAGAGAGAGAGAGAGAGAGAGAGAGAGAGAGAGAGAGAGAGAGAGAGAGAGAGAGGAGAGAGAGAGAGAGCGACAGATAGAAAGAGAAAAGAGAGGGGGGGGAGAGAGAGAGAGAGAGAGAGAGAGAGTGAGTGAGTGAATGAATGAATCTTTTGGATAATTAGAGTACTGAAGTGATTTTAGTGACGGCTTTTTTTATTTAAATAAATAAATAAATAAATAAATAATGCCCCTAATTGTATGAATCTCAAGTCACGATGCTTTTCATGTACGGTCTTTGTAAAAGGTTCTCTTTTCATCGTACACATTGATTTTCATTCATAACTAGAATAAATCCTGTGTTTCAAAGACAGGTTTCCACCACCATTAGACAATTAGACAATGAGAACGCCAAAGAGTGATAATCAAGGACTCCGAGCCTTTGGCTACCAACGGGGATAAACCACGACACTCCTCAGCATCCGTTTATTTACACAAAGCAGAAACTTTCAAGTGAAACCCTTTCAGTCTCAGCCTGGGTGCCTCAATCGGCCATGCAAATCAAAGGCAAACAGTAGCAACCCATGTGTCCATAACAGAATACAGAACGCAACAACGTACACAATGGAGGACTGAGCTACACACAACACGTAGCTCAGCTTAACGCACGAGTCAGCGAAGCAAGTGTATTATTGTTATGGGACATGCCGTCCCATAGCATGCGTAGATGTGGAAGGCTTCAAAAAAAGACCTTCTCGGCATATCAACCAAACATGTTTCCACAGAGAAAAAATAGAACGTTTCCTCCGACTTCAATGCAGGCTTCAATCATTCAGCTGCGCCACGGAGAACTCATTTAGATCGGCCCGCCTCGCATACCATCAAAGACAAACCATTAGTTCTGAGCTCCCTGTTGTCGATTTCCTTAACGCGTCTTCTTCAGAGTCGCGGGGGGGTGGAAAGCAATTCTAAACCTTACAAGGACACTGCTGTGCCCCAGTTTGGAATGAACGCCCCCCAAAATAACACTTTAATTAAGCCACTATCTGTCAGAGCTTTCATGTTTTCTAAACGAAACACTAGGAGCCTGATAGCAGGTTCAAAAAACGTTCACAAGTCTCTGGAGTTAGCTCGTATTGAAAATAAATTCATGTTGTTTTTCTTATAGCCCAAGAATTGCATCCCAGGATCCCACAGATCTGGGCAAGATATATTTAATTATGAATACCCCGATTCAAGCATTCAAGTATAATGGAATGCTTACTCCCCATTTCCTCCCGCAGTATGAATTTCCTAAAATACTATACTATAATATAATTCACCATTGTACATCATTGTGTACCATTGTGTCTACTGTTTGATGGCCAATTTGTTTATTGTTGGATCTGTGTTATGTATCTATGTAAACTGTGACACTGTGTGGTTGAAAAGTCTCAAGTCGGTCGTTGAATTATGCATCCCACAGTATCTCAACAATCAAGCTTGATGGTTCCCATGACATTCTGCACAGATATACAGTAGTCCAGTACGAACAACGATGGACCAAGACCACACAACACCAGTTACTTGTGGTCTGACGTGATGTGAGCACGACATTACTCCTAGCTGACAAACCCGTCAGACCTCGTCTTCGCATGGAGGTCAGTCCATCGGTGCTAATCAGTTCTTAGTGGGATCTGCTTCTTGCTTCTGTCACTGGGGGTCAAGCTCTTGTTCTATGGCTTTCTCTAGAGGGATGGAACTTAGAGCTTGCTACACACGACCATCTGATACAATAAGGTGACCACATACTGCATGAAGTTTTGATCACCAGACACCTGGTTGATAAACACCTGGTTGATAAACACTTTGTTGTACCAAAGAACATAACGAATGATCCGTAAACTATTTCTAATTTGCAATTATATGCTGTTGAGTGTACACAATTTCGATGTACTGGTACAATGCCAATGAAGGAATTCTGACTCTGAGATGAATCTACATTGCAAAATGACACTTGGCAAATTTTGTATTTCAATAGTGGAAATGGAACCCAAGAGTTGTGTTTAGTGAAATAGGGTTGTGGAGGAAATGATGTGAAAGCTACTCATATCGACCAATAGAAAGACATGGGAATAGACTCATGCTCTTGGATTGTCTGCCATACGTCAAATGAACTGTGAAATGTAAAATATCCTTCAACCTTTTTCCTCCACTTCGATTGGATCAGAATACTGAATATCTATGAATAATCATGTCAAAAAATGGCAAATCAACGTCAATACAAGAAGCAGAGAGCGGTTGGCAATCCGTAGCCAACAAAAACAAGGATTCCCCTTTCTTGTTGTTTGACATTTCATTAAAACCACAAAGCAGAGATGACAAAAAAAAAGTGACGACAAAAAAGGCAGAGAGCGAAAGTCCAATTAATTTGCACCTCGCCGCCTTTCCGAGTGCGACTGTGAAATCCTCGGGACTCACGTCGTTATGCAAATGGCGACCGGCGTGCGTATGAGCGGCGGATGGCCTTCTTCAAATGAGGATGGGCAGGGGAGGCTGTAGCCAGCCAGCCCTGAAATGGTTTCATTTAACACGATGATGAGTTGACTTTGACAAGTCTGCATTTTTAATGATGAATCCCACCAGTGCTTTGGGGGCAGTGGCAGACACTGCCACTGCCTTACAACTAAATATCCAAGAGAGAACTCACAGAAGACATTACAAGCTGTTTGCTGAATATGGTGGCAGCTACTTACCCCAGGTCTGAAATTGCCACCGGATAAGATCGCACGTAATTCGGATTTATTGTGTCGAAGTGCCGAAGTCAGGGCATTTGAAGCATTTTGATTAGGCCCTTGTCTCTGTGCAATTTCATGGTGAGAATGATTTGAGCCTATACTGTCATTATGAGTGATTGTGCGACCTCACGGTGAGTCATTATCATCTCTGTTCTCCCCTTAAGCACCACTGATCTTATTAGCAGTGACTTCTCCCCGACGCGCCATTTCCAAGAGATCTCTCGCTCTGGATGTGCGGCAAGGGTGTGTTGGTATTTTACAACGCTTAACATTTGCTTAACAACATCATATCTTTGGTGAGGCTGCGGAAAGTACGTTGACATTAGTTTTATGCTCTTTTATGGCCCAGTGTGACGGCGAGTGCATACTGATGTCTATCCTCGATCCTAGATTAAGTTTTATCATATCCATAAATGTACACATAAGCGAAAACATGTAACGGGTTAAAGAAGCTGTGAAGGTAGAGCTAGCCACTCACGAGACTGGGAGTTGGGATAGGCGAGCACGTCATTCCGGGAACTTGTGTTGCCTAAACCTAACCCGGTAGTTGTGTTACCTAAACCTAACCCTGTAGTTGTGTTGTCTAAACCTAACCCAGTAGTTGTGTTGTCTAAACCTAACCCAGTAGTTATGTTACCTAAACCTAACCCTCGTAACCTAACCGTCGTTGTAACTGAAAATAATAAGTAAACTATGTCTAAAATGAATATGGGACAGGAACCGTGGTCTCCTGGGTGAAAGTCTTGTGTGTTTGAGCGGTTCATTGGGCTGCGGTACCTTTGACTATAAGTGGCAGAACCGGCCCATTGCAAGTGTGAAGCTTTTACATTTTACAGACAAACTAAAACAATAAAGAGAACAGTGGTGCGACATCGCCTCCGTCCTTTAACAACGTAGCCATAATATCCGGCAATGAAACTGACAGTTTTGTTGTTTCTCTCCCTTCCTTTGTGTTTAATGGTTGAACTTGAATGTCGGTTGGTGTGTTTTCCCATCATTTCTGGCGCTGTGAGGAGGACGGTCGCTGGCGGGTGAAGATAGGACGTAATGAGAGGTTCTCATCCCCTCATCCCGGCAATGAAAGGGTCTCCTTTAGTGTCCGTTGACAAGCCTCCATTTCATGTAGAGGACGGGAGAATGTTTGAGTGTCTCTTTTATCTCGCCATATCAAATATATGTTATGCACCAAGATATATTTAATTTCCCCTCGGAGAGGATATGAGAAAAGATTCATATGAACTGAATCGGGTTACGTAAAATGTAATAACATTGGATTTAACTTGCCATAGATTTTTTTTATGCCATAGATTTTTGATAAAAGCCTTTCTTTCTTTCTTTCTTTATTTAGTTCTTTATTGATCTACTTCCGTAGACTAGTTATAACTGTGCCACCTATTTCGATTTCATTAGATATATTGATTTCAGTATATTGATTAAAATCAACCTTGAGCTGAAATTGAAGGTCAAGTTATCAGGTTTTTGATTGAATGTAAAACAGGACATAAGCATATTTCAACTATTTGCAACAGTCGATATTTCATTTAAAAAAAGAAAACCAAATTGAAATTAGATTGACTCAGGATAGCGGGTCTAGGCAATGGGTTCACACCTGGTTCACACCTGGTTTACACCTGGTTTACACGTTTCCCGAAATACTGTATGCATAGATGGTTAAACCCACCAATGGACTTCATACGAGATGAGGAACCCTCTCCATCCACTCCACATTATGAACCACCATCACCGCTCACTTTGTCAATGGTAACCGTTTAAAATGTCAGAAGTCTCTTCAACTGTGAGTGTTTGTATTAAATTAAGCCTAGCAGGGCACACATAATAAATTAGACTTATCTACTAGACCAAAACCCCCCCAGGAAATTAGCATGTTATCTGGCTTTAATTCATGCTATATGCTCGATTAAAAATATGAGGCTTATACAATGTATTAAATTCAATTGGTATAATTATGGTAATGAAATCTGTAGGCCTATACATTATAGAACATATAAACATGATTTCTGGACTCACTTAAAATGAGATGCAGATTTTAGGTGTTAAATGCCACCTCATTTAGAGTCTTATTTCCCAGGTTTTAGCGAGTGGGGCCACGTTAAATGCCGTATAATGACCACAGGGCCAAACTAAGGGCCAAACTAATTTTATACAAACTCCCTTTATTAAATTCTGTAAATTCTGCATTTGAAATGTTTCCTTTTTAAGATGAACTGACTTGTGATGTCTGAATGAAACGTCTCACACTTCACACACCCTGAATGAAACGTCTCACACTTCTCACACCCTGAATGAAACGTCTCACACTTCACACACCCTGAATGAAACGTCTCACACTTCACACACCCTGAATGAAACATCTCCCTCCTCCTTCACACACCCTGAATGAAACATCTCACTCCTTCACACACCCTGAATGAAACATCTCACTCCTTCACACACCCTGAATGAAACATCTCTCCCTCTCACTCCTTCACACACACCCTGAATGAAACATCTCACTCCTTCACACACCCTGAATGAAACATCTCACTCCTTCACACACCCTGAATGAAACATCTCTCCCTCTCACTCCTTCACACACACCCTGAATGAAACGTCTCACTCCTTCACACATCCTGAATGATACGTCTCGCTGTCACTCCTTCACACATCCTGAATGAAACGTCTCACTCCTTCACACACCCTTAATGAAACGTCTCACTCCTTCACACACCCTGAATGAAACATCTCACTCCTTCACACACCCTGAATGAAACATCTCTCCCTCTCACTCCTTCACACACACCCTGAATGAAACGTCTCACTCCTTCACACACCCTTAATGAAACGTCTCACTCCTTCACACATCCTGAATGAAACGTCTCCCTCTCACTCCTTCACACACCCTGAATGAAACGTCTCACTCCTTCACACACCCTAAATGAAACATTTCTCCCTCTCACTCCTTCACACACCCTGAATGAAACGTCTCACTCCTTCACACATCCTGAATGAAACATCTCTCCCTCTCACTCCTTCACACACCCTGAATGAAACGTCTCCCCCTCTCACTCCTTCACACATCCTGAATGAAACGTCTCCCCCTCTCACTCCTTCACACATCCTGAATGAAACGTCTCCCCCTCTCACTCCTTCATACATCCTGAATGAAACATCTCCCCCTCTCATGGCTTCACACATCCCGCCACAGCTGCTGCTTTCTTCTCTAATGGTTAGGATTACTGGGCACAGGTGTCTGTGCATGTGTGGATGGGTAGGCTCAGCAGCTCAACATGTGATGGGGGGGGGGGGGGGTGAGCATTATACTGCTTTCACCATCAATGTCTTCAACGGCCTTGCACTGTATCATAACTCCCTACACATACCCCTGCTCATTACCTGTTTATACTTGTATACTTACATTGTATATATATATATACCTTGAATTCTGCACATATCTCATACCAACTCTATAAGTTATTTTATACCAGTAGTTTTTTTTGTAGATTGTTTTTACATATTTTACATATTATTCAACAACTCTACATTATATATTACTATGCACTTTACTGCAACATTTGCACTCTGGTTTAGATGTCAATTTCCTTTCGCTGTACTGTACTTGTGCTGCTGTACACTGACAATACATTTGAATCTAATCTAATCTAATCTAATCTAATCTAATTAAGGACCCTCTCCAGCTCACGGCTCACAGAATACGGACGTCATTTTTGCTAACCAATATGTATTGGATTTATCATGCATAACTGACGGAGCACGGCGCACGCTATCTGAAATTCAATATGACGGGAGGTAAGGAAAAATAATGTCTCTGTTATCTCTCCACTAAAGGTTGTAAGACCTTTCCCTCTGCCCTTCTGGCTTTGAAATGTAATCACACATGTGATGTTCAAAGACTTCATCAAGGGGGCTGAAATGTGATGTGTGGCCAGCTTGTGTCTCCATCCTGGGGTGAAATTAGTTCTCACCACCACCTTCAGATATGTTCTTACTCATATAACTCATATGGGTATTCATATTTCCTTTTAAATAGAGAGAGAGAGAGAGAGAGAGAGAGAGAGAGAGAGAGAGAGAGAGAGAGAGAGAGAGAGAGAGAGAGAGAGAGAGAGACACACAGACAGACAGACAGAGAGAGAGAGAGAGAGAGAGAGAGAGAGAGAGAGAGAGAGAGAGAGAGAGAGAGAGAGAGAGAGAGAGAGAGAGAGAGAGAGAGAGACAAAGACACAGAGAGAGACAAAGACAGAGAGACAGAGACAGAGAGAGGTACATGGAGCCCTTGAAAAGATAGTTGCTACAGGTGGTAGGACCGCGGGGACTTGAATGTAAGCACCGTGCATATATAATATGCGCACCGTACGCGTTTAAATTACCTTCACGTCATTTCCACGAGGATCTCCTTTGGTTTGGATGAGGGCTGACCTCCTAACTCAACAGATGTCCTGTGAATCCCAGACACTCTTGATATTGAGATATTTTATTATGTCTCAGTAAATGTTTGCTTTCCTACCCTCACCTTCCAGGATATAATCAGAATAATGATTTCACATATGATACGATACCGCGTTTGATATATGAATAGTTTAGCTTGGCTTTACCTGTGACCACTTTTACATTTCTACAACGTTTTTATAATAATACTAGAAATACTACTTTTACTTAAAGATACACATGACGAGTGAGACTTAAGGTTTATGAATTTAAAAGCTTTTTAATTCAACTGCCATTCACTCTTACTCTCTGCAACGCTGTGTAAAGAGGTCTTCTGATTCATCACATTACATTACTACATTACAATCATTTAGCAGACACTTTTGTCCAAAGCGAGTTACTATCTACAAGTCGTAAAGCCAGAAGTCATAAGTGCATTTCCTTCCTAACAGAAGCCTCTGAGAGCAGAACCAGTGCTCAGGTAAAAGTGCAATAAGTTGTCTCCATAGATTTGACCTGAAGTACATCAACAACAGGGCCAATGAAACACAGTGAAGCCACAATATACGCAAGACAAATGAACGCAAAAGCTAATAAACAAGCGCCCGCAAACGAGAAATTAAGCTAACAAGATGCTCAGAGGAAGGTAGTCATCGTGAAGAGGTGATTGGTGATTGGTGATTGGTGTGTTGGTGTGTTGGTCGTCAAGACTAGCTGTGTGATTGACGGATAGCTGTGTGGAGATAATGCAGTAATAATTGCATGCAGACAGGAAATGTACAAGCAATGCCCACAACTGTAATAAAATAACATTTCCCATTATTTTTTATGGGACGAGACACGGCTCCAAATTAAATTATTTGGCTGTGATAAAAAAAGAAACCCAAAAAACCCCATTTTAACTTAAACAAGATGCAACTGTCCACGTCGCACACAGGAAACACATAAACATCGCAGGTCAACATCGCAGAAAGCGGTCTGTCTACGATGTTGCAGTGAGCCTGAAGTGACGGCTGGACACCCCAGCACAGAGATGGCTAACATACAGACGTGGACACACACACACACACACACACACACACACACACACACACACACACACACACACACACACACACACACACACACACACACACACACACACACACACACACACACACAGCGGGGAAGACGGACAGAATACCATCTGATTCCCACAGACACACACACATGTACTAATGTAGAAATCCAGGAGAGCTAGTGTGACAGACACTGTGTACCGTATGGACCGTGGGCTCTTACATGTAGTGACAAGCAGATGCTGAGTCCCATGGGGCACTCAGAAACATCCCTAACATCCTCCTCGGGCTTCTACTGCTCAAACTGGGTGTGTGAGTGTGTGTGTGCATGTTAGTGTGTGCGTGTGTGTGTTAGTGTGTGTGTGTCGTGTGTGTGTGTATTGTGTGTATGTGTACGTGTGTGTGTGTGTGTATTGTGTGTATGTGTGTGTTTGTGCGTACGTGTGTGTGTGTGCGTGCATTGTGTGTGTGTGTATGTGTGTGTTAGTTTGTGTGTGTGTGTGTGTGTGTGTACGTGTGTGTGTGTATTGTGTGTGTGTGTGTGTATGTGTGTGTGTGTGTGTGTGTGTGTGTGTGTGTGCATGTGTGTGTTTGTGCATGCGTACATGTGTGTGTGTGTGTGTGCGTGCATTGTGTGTATGTGTGTGTGTGCGTGTGCGTGTGCATATGTGTGTATATGTGTGTGTGTGTGTACTTGCGTACGTGCATGCGTGATATGCGTGTTATGTTTACATCCTTAGTATACGTGCCCTTCTGGGTTATGCACACCGAAATCCAATCGAGTTGATAATAAAGTTTAAAACAACAACAACAACATCATCAACAATCAAGTGATTTCTTCCAATCCTCTGAGTGAGATCAGAGCCTCTTCCTTCATCCTGTTGACTCTCTCTTTCTCTCGTCTTAAACACTTAAACACGTCTTAAACACTTAAAGCTTCAGACGTGGCCCCACTCGCTAAAACCTGGGAAATAAGACTCTAAATTATGTTAAGTAAGACTTTAAATTATGTTAAGTAAGACTCTAGATGATGTCTCTAAATGATGTTAAATAAGACTTTAAATTATTTTAAATAAGACTCTAGATGATGTTAAATAAGACTCTAAATGATGTTAAGTAAGACTCTAAATGATGTTAAATAAGACTCTAGATGATGTCTCTAAATGATGTTAAATAAGACTTAAAATTATTTTAAATAAGACTCTAGATGATGTTAAATAAGACTTTAAATGATGTTAAGTAAGACTCTAAATGATGTTAAGTAAGACTCTAAATGATGTTAAGTAAGACTCTAAATGATGTTAAGTAAGACTCTAAATAATGTTAAGTAAGACTCTAAATAATGTTAAGTCAGATTCTACATTATATTAAATAAGACTCTTTATATCTCTCTCTTTGTACTCTCCTAATTCTAAGCACACCCCTCTTTACCCTCCCAACACTCGCCCCCCCACCCTCACCCCCATCCTCACCCCCACCCTCACCCCATCCTCACCCCATCCTCACCCCCCATCGAGGAGGAGGAGGAGGAGGAGGAGGAGGAGGAGGAGGAGGGGGAGGAGGAGGAGGAGGCGGGGGGAGGGAGGGAGGGGCCTGGGGGGAGGACAACAGTCTGTAATGACCTACTTAAGGCCTCCCGGACATACTCAACTTTTAAGAGAGAAAAAAGGATGGAAATAGAAAAAGAGAGTCCAGGAACAATGGATAGAGAGAGAGATCACTCTAATGGAACATGAACATCTCCCCCCCCCACACACACAGAGAGAGAGAGAGAGAGAGAGAGAGAGAGAGAGAGAGAGAGAGAGAGAGAGAGAGAGAGAGAGAGAGAGAGAGAGAGAGAGAGAGAGAGAGAGAGAGACCAAAGAGAGGGAGAGAGAGAGAGAGAGAGAGAGAGAGAGAGGGCCCCCGGGCCATGTGTTCTGATGGTCTGCTCTAAACAGTCTCCAGCCACAGCCGGGCTTCGGCTGAATCAACACGGTAGCGTAGCAAGAGCAACTCTCTGTCTCCCACAGCTAGCTCTCTGGACCATGGACACTGTTGGTGTGCTGTGTCGTGACACACTCGCTCGTCACACACGTGTGTGTGTGTGTGTGTGTGTGTGTGTGTGTGTGTGTGTGTTTAAAGCCATGTCACATTGTTCTCATTATTTTACAATCCTTGGCGGTGTACTCAAGCCACGAGACAAGGTACCGTGGTCCTTTCATTTCATTGTTTGTAGTTGTGGTTTGCACTTTGCACACATTGTGTGCATTGTGTGAGACATTGTGACGTTGAGTTGCCAACATTGTGTCGACTCTCTTCACATCATCCTCATCCTCTTCTTCATCCTCATCCATATTATCCTCAACCTCATCCTCATCATCATCATCATCCCCACCCTCATCATCCTCCGCATCGTCAACATCCTCATCATCCTCAACATCCTCCTCATCCTCTTACTCATCATCTTCATCATCTTCATCCTCATCATCCTCATCCTCATCATCCTCATCATCCTCCGCATCGTCAACATCCTCCTCATCCTCAACATCCTCCTCATCCTCTTACTCATCCTCTTCATCATCTTCATCATCTTCATCCTCATCACCTTCACCACCCTCACCTTCCTCATCCTCATCATCCTCATCATCTGCATCATCCTATGCATCCTATCCCATTTGCACTCTGGTTAAATGCTAAATTATTTTCGCTGTACTGTACTTGTGCTGTGCAATGACAATCAATTTGAATCTAATCTAATCTAATCCTCCTAATCCTCCTGATGCTTATGTGCCGTCCATACTGGCTACCTCGGGAGTTTACAGCGGTAACCGTGACCGCTGGTTCCATTCCCCCCCCACAAGCCAACACGGACACAGAGCTGGAGGAACTGTACTAACCCTATGGGGCTATCAGCGACCAGGAGTCGGCACACCCCAAGTCAAGTCAAGTTTATTGTCACTTCACAGTTTACACAAGTATAAAGCAGTGGTGTGAAAATCTTATGTGCAATACCCGACGACAGACAGCAGTTATAAAAATAAGATAAAAATAGATAAAAATAGATAAAAATAGAATAAAAATAGAATAAAAATAGAATACAAATAGAATAGAATAAAGTTAAAAAATATAAAATGCAATATATCGGCACAGAAAAAGAGCAATATGTATATATAAATCAATGTAATAAAATATACGTTGTTATACGGCCTTGTTCAGCAGCCTGATGGCCTGACTGTGGAAGCTGTCTCTGAGTCTATTTGATAGCACTTGATACTGCGGTATCGCCTGCCTGACGGTAACAGTGAGTACAGTTCGTGGCTGGGGTGGGCAATGTCTTTTATGATGCGTTTGGCCTTGGCCACGCAGCGCTGGTTGTATATATCCAGGAGGGAGGGGAGCTCACCTCCAACAATATACTGGGCCATCCGCACCACCCTTTGAAGCGCTCTGCGCTCGAGTGTGGTGCAGTTCCCGGACCGGGCGGTGATACACCCTGTAAGAACACTCTCCATGGTGCCGGTATAGAATGTTCTCAGGATGCGGGGGCCCATGCTGAATTTCTTCAGACGCCTGAGGAAATACAGGCGTTGTTGGGCCCTTTTCACCACGTGTGTGGTGTGCGTGGACCATGTGAGGTCCTCGGAGATGTGCACGCCGAGGAACTTGAAGCTGCTGACCCTCTCTACTGCAACACCGTCGATGGAGATAGGGCTGTGCTCTCCCCTCTGCTTCCTGAAGTCCACGATCAGCTCCTTGGTCTTCTTGACGTTGAGGGCGAGGCTGTTTTCCTGGCACCACTGCTCCAGTGATCCAACCTCCTCCCTGTAGGCTGTCTCGTCGTCGCCGGCGATCAGGCCCATCACTGTCGTGTCGTCAGCAAACTTGATGATGACGTTGGAGCTGTGCATAGCCATGCAGTCGTGGGTGTAGAGAGAGTAGAGGAGAGGGCTCAGCACGCATCCCTGGGGGGCTCCCGTGTTGAGGGTCAGTGGCTCTGATGTGGTGCTGCCCATCCTCATCACCTGGCGGCGGTCCGAAAGGAGGTCCAGTATCCAGCTGCACGTGGATGGGGGCACGCCTCGACCTCTAAGCTTGGTGTCGAGCTTGGCAGGAACTATCGTGTTGAACGCTGAGCTGTAGTCCACAAACAGAATTCGCACATAACAGTTCTTTCCCTCCAGGTGGGAAAGGGCAGTGTGGAGGGCCATGGCAATTGCGTCGTCCGTGGATCTGTTTTGACGATATGCAAATTACCATGCGTAACACATGCGTGGCAGGTAACACGGAGCAAATAAAGTTCTTAACCACCCTCTCGAAGCATTTGCTGACAATCGAGGTGAGGGCTACAGGTCTATAGTCGTTCAGGCATGTTACCTTGGGTTGTTTAGGGACAGGCACGATGGTGGACATCTTGAAGACTGCGGGAACAACAGCCTGGGACAGGGAGAGGTTGAAGATGTCTGCAAAGACTCCTGCCAACTGGTCTGCGCATGCTCTGAGGACGCGGCCCGGGATGTCGTCAGGGCCTGCCGCCTTACGGATGTTCAGCCGCTTGAAGGTGTGGCGCACATCCGCCTCCGAGATGTTCAGCAGGCTGGTCTCCTCAGGCGGTGCTGGCTTCGGCGGGCTGCCGTTCACGTCGAACCGAGCAAAAAAAGGCTGCTCTCATCGTGGCGGGGGACTTAAACAAGGCGAACCTGAAGAAGGTTCTCCCGAAGTTCTACCAACACATAACGAGCAACACACGGGGTGAGCGGATCCTCGACCGAGTGAAAGAGAAATTCAAGAGCCACGACGCGAGGGGTATGTGGCAGGGGTTATGGATGATAACGAACTTCAGAGGGAGAACCAGTTGTGTAGAGAACTCCTCTACCTCCCTCCCAGGAGAGCTAAATACTTTTTTTGCTCGGTTCGACGTAAACGGCAGCCCGCCGAAGCCAGCGCCGCCTGAGGAGACCAGCCTGCTGAACATCTCGGAGGCGGATGTGTGCCGCATATTCAAGCGGTTGAACATCCGTAAGGCGGCTCCAACGTCATCATCAAGTTTGCTGACAACACGACAGTGATGGGCCTGATCGCGGGCGACGACGAGACAGCCTACAGGGAGGAGGTTGGATCACTGGAGCCAGGAGAACAGCCTCGCCCTCAACGTCAAGAAGACCAAGGAGCGGATCATGGACTACAGGAAGCAGAGAGGAGAGCACGCCCCTATCTCCATCGACAGTGTTGCGAGAGAGGGTCAGCAGCTTCAAGTTCCTCGGCGTGCACATCTCCGAACCTCACATGGTCCACGCACACCACACACGTGGTGAAGGGGGGTGAAGGGCCCAACAACGCCTGTATTTCCTCAGGCGTCTGAGGAAATTCAGCATGGGGCCCCGCATCCTGAGAACATTCTATACCGGCACCATGGAGAGTGTTCTTACAGGGTGTATCACCGCCTGGTACGGGAACTGCACCGCACTCGAGCACAGAGCGCTTCAAAGGGTGGTGCGGACGGCCCAGTATATGGTTGGAGGTGAGCTCCCCTCCCTCCTGGATATATACAACCAGCGGTGCGTGGCCAAGGCCAAACGCATCATAAAGACATTGCCCACCCCAGCCACCAACTGTACTCACTGTTACCGTCAGGCAGGCGATACCGCAGTATCAAGTGCTATCAAATAGACTCAGAGCTTCCACAGTCAGGCCATCAGGCTGCTGAACAAGGGCGTATAGCATATAACAATGTATATTTTATTACATTGATTTATATATATATATATTGCTATTTTTCTGACATATTGCATTTTATATATTGCATTTTTATATATTTAACTTTTATATATTTATATATTTAATTACAGTTTTGTACTATTTAACTTATTTTTATCCTATTCTGTTTTTTATAACTGCTTTTTTTATAACTTATTATCCTCATCCTCATCTTCATCCTCATCCTCATCCTCATCCTCATCACCCTCACCATCCTCATCATCATCCTCCTCATCATCACCTTCATCCTCATCACCCTCACCATCCTCATCATCATCATCCTCAACATTCCCATCCTCTTCATCATCCTCAACCCCATTATCCTCACCACCCTCATCCTTCAGTCTATCCATTTCATCATTATCATTTCATCATTGAGTCATACCTCATTTATTTATTGAGTTTATTGAGTCGTACTTTCAATGGATCCCTTAATAATACAATATCCCCTTAATAATAAATGCTCCATCTCTTGGGGAGGTGGTTTTAAATAAAGATTCATTTGTTTATTTGTTATTTTGTTCCTCTTCCTAGCCAAGCCACTTGTGACTTTATATAGTGGCTGTAATAGAGACCATTCTCTATGACAGAGAATGGTCTCCATTGTAGGATGAAATGGCCCTGTTCTAATTGTCATTAAAAACCACTCAGTTCACATAAGGGGAAGTGGATAGAGTGTCAAATCTGCTCAAAGGTCGGCCAAGCGAGCGCTACCAACCTGTCAGATCCAGTGAGTGTGTTTGCCTATATTTATGCACACACACACACACACACACACCACACCACACACACACACACACACACACACCCACACACACACACCACACTTGTGTGCTACACACCTGCACAGGTACAGGCTGTGTATGTGTGTCCAGTAATGTGTGTGTAAAGTGTAGCTTGTCCTACATTGGCGTCCGTAGATAGACCTCCAAAAGGCTGTGCGCCGGCGACTTTCCCCGGCGTGTTTTAAATGATTTTTAATAAATATATAAATTCCTGGTCGCCCACAGCCTTCCCTGCCCCACAGATATATGGACTGAATCTAAATGTCCAGTCGGGAGATTGGTGTCCCCCAGGCGTCCTCTCTATCCTCCCCCCACCCCCCCACCCCTCATGGTGTCCTCTCTATCCTCCCCCCCCCCCCTCATGGCGTCCTCTCTATCCTCCCCCCCCCTCATGGTGTCCTCTCTATCCACCCCCCCCACCCCTCATGGTGTCCTCTCTATCCTCCCCCCCCCTCATGGTGTCCTCTCTATCCACCCCCCCCACCCCTCATGGTGTCCTCTCTATCCACCCCCCCCACCCCTCATGGTGTCCTCTCTATCCTCCCCCCCCCCTCATGGTGTCCTCTCTATCCACCCCCCTCACCCCTCATGGTGTCCTCTCTATCCTCCCCCCCCCTCATGATGTCTTCTCTACCCTCCCTCCCAGTGTTCTCTCTACCTTCCTTCCCTACTAGTGTCCTCTCTACCCTCCCTCCATCCTAGTGTCCTCTCTACTCTCCCTTCCTCCCTCCTAGTGTCCTCTCTAACCTCCCTCCCTCCTAGTGTCCTCTCTACCATCCCTCCCTCCTAGTGTCCTCTCTAACCTCCCTCCCTCCTAGTGTCCTCTCTACCATCCCTCCATCCTAGTGTCCTCTCTACCTTCCTTCCCTACTAGTGTCCTCTCTACCATCCCTCCCTCCTAGTGTCCTCTCTACCATCCCTCCCTCCTAGTGTCCTCTCTACCATCCCTCCATCCCAGTGTCCTCTCTACCTTCCTTCCCGACTAGTGTCCTCTCTACCATCCCTCCATCCTAGTGTCCTCTCTACCTTCCTTCCCTACTAGTGTCCTCTCTACCATCCCTCCATCCTAGTGTCCTCTCTACCTTCCCTCCATCCTAGTGTCCTCTCTACCTTCCTTCCCTACTAGTGTCCTCTCTACCATCCCTCCATCCTAGTGTCCTCTCTACCTTCCCTCCCTCCTAGTGTTCTCTCTACCTTCCCTCCCTCCCAGTGTCCTATCTACTCTCCCTTCCTCCCTCCTAGTGTCCTCTCTACCTTCCCTCCCTCCTAGTGTCCTCTCTACCTGCCCTCCCTCCTAGTGTCCTCTCTACCTTCCATCCCTCCTAGTGTCCTCTCTACCATCCCTCCCTCCTATTGTCCTCTCTACCTTCCCTCCCTCCTAGTGTCCTCTCTTCCCTCCTTTCCTCCTAGTGTCCTCTCTTCCCTCCCTTCCTCCTATTGTCCTCTCTACCTTCCCTCACTCCTAGTGTCCTCTCTTCCCTCCCTTCCTCCTAGTGTCCTATCTTCCCTCCCTCCTAGTGTCCTCTCTACCTTCCCTCCATCCTAGTCTCCTATCTTCCCTCCCTCCTTCCTAGTGTCCTCCCTTCCCTCCCTCCTAGTGTATTCTCTACCCTCCCTCCCTCCCTCCCTCCTAGTGTCCTCTCTACCCTCCCTCTCTCCTAGTCTCCTCTCTACCTTCCCTCCCTCCTAGTGTCTTCTCTACCCTCCCTCCCTCCCTCCCTCCCTCCTAGTGTCCTCTCTACCCTCCCTCCCTCCTAGTGTCCTCTCTACCCTCCCTCCCTCCTAGTCTCCTCTCTATCTTCCCTCACTCCTTGTGTCTTCTCTCTACCCTCCCTCCCTCCCTCCCTCCCTCCCTCCCTCCCTCCTTCCTTGTGTCTTCTCTCTACCCTCCCTCCTCCCTCCTCTCCTCCCTCCTCCCTCCCTCCCTCCCTCCCTCCCTCCTTCCTTGTGTCTTCTCTCTACCCTCCCTCCCTCCCTCACTGTGTCTTCTCTCTACCCTCCCTCCCTCCCTCCTAGTCTCCTCTCTATCTTCCCTCACTCCTTGTGTCTTCTCTCTACCCTCCCTCCCTCACTGTGTCTTCTCTCTACCCTCCTCCCTCCTAGTGTCCTCTCTATCCTCCCTTCCTCCCTCCTGGTGTCCTCTCTATCCTCCCTGCTAGTGTCTTCTCTATCCTCCCTTCCTCCCTCCTGGTGTCCTCTCTATCCTCCCTTCCTCCTTCCTAGTGTCCTCTCTATCCTCCCTTCCTCCCTCCTAGTGTCCTCTCTATCCTCCCTTCCTCCCTCCTAGTGTCCTCTCTATCCTCCCTTCCTCCCTCCTGGTGTCCTCTCTATCCTCCCTTCCTCCCTCCTAGTGTCCTCTCTATCCTCCCTTCCTCCCTCCTAGTGTCCTCTCTATCCTCCCTTCCTCCCTCCTGGTGTCCTACCACAGCGGTAAGCAGTAGTTTGCCACTGAGATTATTACCACGTTCAAATATTGATGTGCTTTAGGAATAGCTTGACACTATTTGGCAGGTATGATCTATCTGCTTGAACTATGAAGCAGCTCGACATGTGACCAGTAGCTATCGTTAGTGTTGATATGTTTTGCTAGTAATGAGTTAAAACAGTCCCAAAGTTAGCTTATATTGTTAATTAACATGTTTATCAACGGTCAGCAGTGTTTGAACCATCCTCATTCATGGGTTTGTTTTAAATACATACATTTGAATATATCTTTAACAGTGAACAAGAAACACATTCCAGGCATATATTTATTTAGTTATTTGCTTTTATGAATTTGGGCCAACCTCCTCTGCACATCCCTGATGTCTCGCGTTTAAAATAACTGACTTATCATGTTCAAGCCCGGAAACCACGACTCAGAGAACGACAGAATAACAAGACCCAGGGACGCCATCGCACTCCCAACCAGATATTGTGATGTAGCTGTCTGACCCTCAACAGCTCAACATCCCTGGAGAGTGGGGTGGGGGGGGGGCATTAAGAGAGAATGACCCTCGAGAGGAGAGAGGGAACGGACCTGGGACCACGGCCTTCCATCCTTCCCGGGGAGCGCGAGGTCGTCATGTCTATTGCCCCTGGGTTGGGAGGTCACAGGTGCGCGTCTTAAACTCGCGAGGAAAACGAAGCACAAAAGCTGTGCTTCACCTGCGTCATTGGCCCTTTGCACTTCAGTCACTCAACACACACTCAAGTCGGGTCGGCGCTTTGGATGGCTTGGAATAAATTGAAATGATTTCTATTTTGTCATCTTTTTTTTAAAATCTTTTTGTGTCCTTCAATGTTGACGGCTTTCATTGTCACTCTTAATTATTATTGTATCTCGTATGATGATGACGAGTATTATTATTATTAACATTGTGGTCAGTATTTCATCATCAGAATCACATGCCAAACGAAAATGTTGTCATG